>JBBBDQ010000151.1:1347500-1947500 GCA_037127315.1 Ascarosepion bandense
CTAGCATCCATACATCGTTGATTCAGTAATGAATTAGAACACTCTCACTACAGGCGTATGAATACATGGTATATCACACGCTAAAAGTCTCCCTCTACCAAGTGCCCATAGCTCAGAGGTAGAATAGCCGACTGACGCCAATTCAGTTGGGTTTCAATCGGATGTCTAACCGTACTGATGAGCTGTGATACAGCAAAACAGACCTGTCTGCGGATTATATATATATCTGTGTGTGTCTGTGTATGAATATGCACACACATATAAATATTTTTCTGGTGTTAATAAACAGTACTCAATGTAATATAACAGAACTATACATTATATATTAATAAATATACATATTATGCCTATAAGCACATGATGACTGCAAAGTACATGAAACTCCAAGTCAGGCTATAGATGTATTTTATATATATATATATATATATATATATATATATATATATATATATCCCGGCCAGAAGCAAGTGGATATGTCTAGCCACACTGGTGGGCTGTGATACAGTGAGGCGGGCTTGTATGTGGATGACTAAAATATATATATATATATATATAAGACAAAAAGAAAACTTATCTTGACCAATGCATTTCATTCTTTGCCTAGATAGAGGACAAAACATGGTAGCTAAGTTATGTTTTTCTTTGTCTTTAATCATATTGTCTTTTTACAGATATACTCTATCTGAAATTATATATATATATATATATATATATACAAACACAAAAATGCCCATGTTTCAGAATAATACTGCATATCTTCAGATAATATGTTAAAATAAATGGCGAAAATGATTTATTTTGAAAATATAAGATGAATTCATGGTTATTTAGAAAATTAGGGAGTGGTAGTAGAAGAAAATACTTTAGGTGTATCAATATTGTTCAATCAAAAATCAGAATTAGGTAACCATGGAGTTTTAACATTTGGGTTGTGAAGGAAGCAGGATGGCCTGGTGTCTAGACATGTCACTTTTTGTCTGGATAAGATATATAGTGGGACCATAGATTTTTTAAATGGGTAGACGATAATTTTTAACAGCAGGTTGGATTTTAGGTCTTTTTTTATTAAAAATTACTACCTCATCAGTAAAGCAGCTGGAATGTTTAGGTTAGAATTATGATTAAATAATTATGGTATACTTAGGTATATTGTAGTAAGAAAAACAATAAAGTATGGTGTGGCTCATTTATTTTAGTAAAATAATTTTCATTTTTTTAAATTATGTTGGATAATAAGTTATAAATGAAACATTGTAATTAATTAAATTTTAAAGAAAATTATTTTGTCTGAGTAAGGTACATAGTGGGATCACAATACTTAAATAGGTAAACAATAATTTTTAACAGCAGGTTGGACTTTTTTTTAACTACTTCATGAGTAAAGGGGCTAGAATGTGTATGTTAGAATTAGAATTAAATGATTATGGTGTATTAAAGTATATTGTACTTCAGTCAGTTAATTGCTATACGTGATACACGATTGGGCGATCATGTCTCGAAAGAGACATGACTGACTGGGCAGAAGATTATCCCGCAGTAGGTTGTCATTGCTTTCTGCAGTAGACTGGTTGCCGACCAAGGCTATAGAACCCAATCTGTCCTGCTATTTAACCCATAACTGGAAGGAATAGACAGATTAATACCTTTCCCAAGGATATTTGCGCATAAGTGAATGCAAGGAATTCAACTGGAATTCAAACTCGGCTCTCCGATTTCTCATTCCGAGTCGATATCCACTGCGCCACAACACACATCCTCATATTGTACTTAAGAAAACTAATTAAGTATTGTGTGGGTCATTTATTTATTATTATTATTATGATTTTTAATGACTTTTTTTCTAGATTATTTGTACAACTATAACTTAATTTAAGGGGATTTTTATTAAACAATTTACTTAGAGGGTTGTTATTATTAGGAAAATGTTTCTTAATTAAATTAAGAAACTTCAGCCCTAACTTCATGTTAACCATTTGGTTGAAAGTGGGTGTATACCAAATGATTTTTCTATTTCTATTTTTCCTCTTATTTTTTTATGTATTTGACATCCTGGTTTTTGTAGCCACTATTTTTTAGGGTATTATTATAAAATGTTTATGTTTATAAAATATTTCTTCACTAGAAGAGTTTTTTGCTAATTCTATATTCTATGGAGAAGGGTATATGTCTGATTATACTGGTGGGGTGATTAAACTGTGGATGGATCTACAATTGACATTTGTTATGCTTTATGTATGGTTGATAAGTATCATTTTACTAAGTCTAGTGTTATAGTAAGGAAGTTTACTTTTAAATTAATGTTGATTATTACTTTTAGATTTTAACTTTTGAATTCTCTATGAATTACTTTTCATATTTTATTGGTTTTAGAATGAGTGGAATTTTGTACTATCATAAGTCCATCATCCCTATATAAGCCTGAGTGTTTATGTCATGGTGTGCAGTGCTATCAAGCACTCTTTATAAAAGTAAATGCTTGAAAAGTGGGTTTTCATCTACATGCTTTTTCACTTTCTTCTTTTTATGCATTTTCTCACTTTTTCCTCTTTGTTAAGCCCAGACACCATGTAACCGATATCTATACCTGTCTACAATTTACTTCCTGCTTAAATTTAAAATTTCTCTCTCTTAGCCATTTCCATTGACTCTTTCCTCTCAGTTCTTTCTCGCTTGTTTTCCTCTTTGCTTTATTGTTTACTATGTATCTCTTTCCTCTTTCTTTTCCATTTCTTGATTTCTCTTTTTGCTTTCTCATCTTTTCTGCACTCTTTCTTTTTTTTCCCTCTTTTTTAATATTCACTTAACTCGTACAAAACGATTTCAAAAAATAAAAGGAAGTGTTCTTTTTTTAAATTTTCTTTTAAAAGAAAAAACGTTATCAACATTATTAACTACCTGATAGCCATTGTTCTTTCAATGTCGAAACAAAATGTACAATTTTTGTAGTAGCTTGTAGTTTGTACATGTTCTAAAGTATAATTTATAATAAATATTTATTGGTCTATTTTTATATTGAGCACTATTTTAAATTAATATTTTAAACGTTGCAATTATTTTCTTCATTTTTATTCATTTGGAGATTATATATATATAATAAAATCGTCGGTGATGGTGGATTTTATAATATTTCAGTTTAAACAACCTCTCTGAAGATGGCTCATGTGAGCCAAAACTTAGAAGAAAACCAATAAATAATTATCCAAATGTTGGAGAATTTTTGTCTTTATTTTCAACTGAAATTAAAACAAAAATACGACGTTTAGAACGGCTCATGATTAAACATAATAGACATTCATTGTCTCTTATATTTAATAGCATATGTCTAGAATATATATATATATATATATATATATATATATATATATATAAACACCCAGTTTTTGAATGCCCCATGTTAATCCCTTAGTACTATGTCACAGCTCAATTCATGCCAGAGTAGACTCTGAATTCAGCGTTTTTCAGAGGTCAGTTGCAGGGGTCAAGTGACCCTGAACCATGTTGGCTGCACTTGGGAAGTGCATGTGAGAAAAACCTCATGGCTGGTGAATATACAAGGTGGCAATAAAGTCCCTATATAATTACTTGCAATTAAGACAAAGCAATTAATCAACAGTCTAGAAATTTACTATTAAATGTTATAGTAAACAATAGTAAATTAACTACCAATACTGTTCGAACTGCAAGCCACCTGCTTCAATGCATTCCCTACAATGTGAGAGAATACTTTAACAAATGTCACAACACAAATGGTTCTGATAGCTTAAGTCTACAAATGCAGCTTGAATCCGTATTGTGTGTATTGCTTTGGTTTTCTTGTTTATGATTTTGCTTTGCTTGTTGTTTTATCACCAAGGTGACAGTATGATACCAGATGATGTATGCTGAAATATCTACAGCACAATATCTGCGCTTATGGATATTAAGTACAAACAAGACAAACACAGATAAGACAGAACAATGATAATCAGAAAGAGAGGAGAGGTTAAGTCGCAGAGAGCGCAGTCTGATAATGATCATCAATGACCCTCTGAATTTGTAAGTGCTATTAATCTTTGTTTATATAGTTATTTCAGTCCACAGATCATTCCATCTTTGAGAGCACTAGAGGGGTGTCAGCTGCTCTACAAGAAGATATTTGAATGAACCTTCATCTGATAATGATCATCAATGACCCTCTGAATTTCTAAGTGCTATTAATCTTTACTTATATAGTTATTTCAGTCCACAGATCATTCCATCTTTGAGAGCACTAGAGGGGTGTCAGCTGTTCTATAACACTTTTTTATTATAAGTAATTACATAGTGACTTTATTGCCACCTTGTATAAACATCAAACAGAGGCATCATTACACACACACAAAAATGAATGTAAGGTTAATGTCTGACAGGCTTTTCCTACATATTAATAGTAACTTTAAGATCTCTCTAGAATTAAGGATAAACCTTTATGTGCATTGTGGTGTAGTGGATATAGGCTCAGAACAAGTTTGAATTTCAGTTGAATTCCTTGCATTCACTTATGTGCAATTACCCTTGGGAAAGGTACTAATCTGTCTCTTCTTCCTCCAGCTATGGGCTAAATGGAAGGACAGATTGGATTCTATAGCCTTGGTAGGAAACCAGTCTACCACAGAAAGTAATAGCAATCTACTGTGGGAAAATATCCCGCCCAGTCAGTCATGTCTCTTTTGAGACAAGATCACCAAATGTATATCACGTATGGCACTTAACTGACTATATAAGCAAATTTGACCCACTCACATTCATACCAATGTGACAAACTAAATATCAATGTCTTGACTAAGTACATCTGACTACAGAGATTTTACAAATGTAATGAATAGACCAACTTCAATTAATTTTTAATGTTAATTAAGTGGCTACAAAAAAATAATGCTAACATTCTCTTAATTTCTTAAACAAGAGACATCTTTTTTTCTGTGGTGTCTTACAACTTGAAAAGGAATAAATTAAAATTAAATCAATCAAACAATAATATATTGGAATAATGAAATGCACAGACCTAAATGATCGACATAAACTGAGGGGTTTTTCGATGACTGACAAGCCTTGAGCTGCCTTTTGAAAGAAGTTTACCAGCATCTTGTATTGAACTGAAATAAAAAAAGAAAAAGAAATTCAAAATCACAACAAAAAAGTACAGATTTCAAAGTTATCTGGTGCATTTTGAGCAATTTTTACCTGCTGCTTTTCTAGTTATTTTTTAACAGCTTTTGCTGTTCTTGGTGTAGATATTGCTTTTAATGACTTCAAATATTTATTATGAGTGAAATTCTAAAAGACCATTATCCTACTACAATGTGGCTTTCCTGTGTCTCTTCTACAAATACTTTCATGGCTTCTGCTTTGATGAACTTAGTTCTCTGGTGCCCCTATATATGAATTTACTAGAGCCACAGGATTAGCAACTAGGTCTCACCTTTTTACTGCGAAACCAATAAAATGCAAATGCAAATTCTACTTCATCAGCTTCTTTTCTCGCACTTCCCACCTGTGCAATTCCCTTCTGTTTACTTTCTTCCCCGACAGCTACAATCTCCAAGAATTTAAATGTAAAGTCAATAGTCATCTCCTATCTCACTAACCTGCATCCTCTCTCTCATGCTCCTTTCTCCGTCCACTCCACTCTCATCAATATTCTCATCCTTCTTTTACCCACTTCCTGACACTCCCTATAATCTGTCACTCTTTCTCATAACTTTCCTCCTATGTAACCCCCTGCAAAACAGTGGCAGTAAAATGCCTTGCTTGAGGTGATATGATTATAAAAAAAAAAAAATCCTAAATAATGCACTACCCTTATGTGCCTAATACAAGGGTTAGTGCTAATAATTGGGGTGGGGCTTGCAGTGTTTTCTCAATAAGTAAAAAGGTCTTAATAAAAGGCAAGTGGTGAAGAATCATTTGAAATGCCAATCAGTCAGTTAAGTGCCATACGCGATACCTGCTTTGGGCGATCATGTCTCTAAAGAAACATGACTGACTGGGCAGAAAATTATCCCGCAGTAGGTTGCCATTGCTTTCTGCAGTAGACTGGTTGCCAGCCAAGGCTATAGAAACCAATCTATCCTGTTATTTAACCCATAACTGGAGGGAAGAGACAGATTAATACCTTTCCCAATGGTATTTGCACGTAAGTGAATGCAATGAATTCAACTGAAATTCGAACTCGGCTCACCAATTTCTCGTTCTGAGCTGATATCCACTGCACCACAAAATAAGTACAAATAATTGGAGAGAGCCTCAATAACCTCGGGATAGTTGGAAAATTTCCTAAAAAATAATAACAACTGCCCCCTGATTTATTAGCTACCTAAGCATAATTTTTGTCAATGATACTATATGTCTGTTTTTTTTATTATTTTTAGATGATATTAAAAGGCTTTCATTTTAACAAACTTCATACATTCTGATTGTGACTGCTTTTAAGTCAGTAAGCATTTTTTTGTTTTGATTCTTGAAACTGGTAGTTTTTTTTTTGTCTACTCTCATATTGAACATAGAAAAAAGCATTTTCAACATATTATTTTTTATTTTAAGGTGCAATTCAAATGCAAAAAAAAAAATTGCAATTCATGGAGAAGACATTTTGAATGTTCAAGGTTATCAAAAATGGTTTCCAATTTTTTTGTGGTGAAGATTTCTTCCTGAATGATGCTCTACAGTTAGGTAGATCAGTTGAGTCATTAAATGAAGATGCTTTGTGAGAATAATCAATGTTCTGTGATAAGGAATGCAGGCACTATATGCAAAATATTCAGATCAAACAATAAACATCATTTGCATGAGCCTGGCTACGGGAATTATTTTGAAGTGCAAATGATAAAAATCTACTGAGCCTTTATCCATAGGCAGTTTACTACTTAGACAGTGAAACAGTTTCATTTTTTTTTAAACAAATTGTTAAATTGTTGGTTAATTTAATGACATAGTATCATTTGTTAGATTTAGTGTTGAATATTTCTTACAATGAATAATTAGATAGGGAGACAGATCTATATTTATACGAAAGGCATAAGTCTGGTTCTATCTTCTTCTTTTTTGTGCCCTGTCCTTTCAGGATGTAGGCGATCATGGCTTTCCATGTCTCCCTATCCCTAGTGGCTCTTAGCACGCTTTCTCCTGTTACTCCATGCAACCCTCGTTTCGTTGTCCACCTGATCAGGTCCTTCAAATATGTTATCCGCTGCTTTCCTGTGTCTCTTTTTCCCTCTATCTGGCTCTGTTAGTATCAGGTATTCCAAGCCCTCCTTCCTCATTGCATGTCCCAGGAACTTCAGCTGTCTCTTCCAGATTTTATACACAAGTCAAAAAGTCAAAGGTCTGGTTTTATACTAGTGCCAAATAGACATAAGTTTGGTTTTATATTAGTATCAAAAACATAGAAATGGGTTTGGTTTTATACTATAGTTAAATAGGTAGGCTTAGGTCTGGTTTGATATGAGAAACTAAGATAGACAGAAGTCTGGTTTTACCCTAGAGTCAAAAAAATAGACATACGTGTGGTGAATAAACAGCATCTGCAAAGCTGGACAATCTTGACAAAAAAGTCTGAATAAAATAAAATGTTTCAACCTTATTCCATTCATATTCACCCTTGCACTGGTGGACAAAAGCTCACAATTCAGCAGCCATGTTTGTCAGCTCAGAAAAAATTCTTTTTCGACTAGCCCTTACTACCAGAACTTGGTCCTCCTTGATAAGCAAGGAGGCCAGCTCAACCTTAGTTACTTCCCCCACTATCTCCCAAACAATTCTTTCTGTTCTTGCTTCCGATACCCCTTGCATCACTAATCTACACCCTTGTTCAAATTAATTGAAACAAAACTAATAATGTCTTCCCAGGATTGTTCACACTCTCTTTAATCCCGTATACATTGTCTCTTGGCATATTTTTTATTTCTTCTGACTGAATTTTCCTTTACATTGTAGACTGATGGATCCAGTTTGTTTCTTCACCTTGATGACACAACTGACAGTTGAAAGGCTGACATCAACAATATCCACAATCTCTCTGTAAGGCTTGTCTGTGTGTTCATGCAGCATTACAATTTTCGTACACTTCCTTGGCGTAACGTCTATCACAGACAATGACTGCAGGAATACTAATCAATCGAGTTAACAAGACAGACAATTGACATCTTCGTCTCCTGAAATAGACTATTCCCCAGATGTGGTGATTCAAAATTTATTATTTAATATATATATATATATATATATATATATATATATATATATATAATAATAAATTTTGAATATATATACATATATATTCTTCACTATTCAATGCCATAATTATTGCAAAAAAAAAAAAAATTTGTTGTAATTTATTGTCTGTGACATTATTATTATCATTATTATTACAAGTGGGCCATTGGCATAAAAAATGATGGGAAAATATTTATATCGATATGCCATCTAAAATGACGGCAACATATATATTGATGTACCTACTATTGAATATCTTACATTAAAACATAAGAAAATAAAATTATCCAAAATCCCTGAGTTTGACAGGAGGGAAATATATATGTTGAATATGTTTATTTTATTTATTCATCAAGTCTGAACAAAGCAGTTGCAAAGTTTTTTTTACATTGCTGAAATAAATTCTGGATTTATAACTGCTTAATTATGTTTTGAGTTATCTTCTCAGTATATTTTCTAAACATATACTGTTAAATATAAGAGACAATGAATGTCTATTATGTTTAATCATGAGCCGTTCTAAATGTCATATTTTGGCTTTAATTTCAGTTGAAAATAAAGACAAAATTCGCCAACATTTGGATAACTTTTTATTAATTTGGTTCCAAGCTTTTGGCTCACATGAGCCATCTTCAGAGAGGTTATTAAGACGGTAATACAGTAACATCCACCATCACCAACGATTTTATTTTGTGTTGACATAAAACTCCGCTAGGCAACGGCAATAGTTACCAAAAATAACAAACGCAGTTCACAAATTTACAATGTGGTTCTATGATGTCACACCGCGTGATAGCGTGAAATGACAACAGAACCATGTATTCAAATGCAATGTAATGTGTTATGACTGGATTTAAAGGTGATTTTATCAAGTGTGGATTGTTTGGATTTAATGTACATGGCCTCCAATATCTGAAGGTTCTTTTTACTGTGTGTATGAGTAAGGATTCGAATGTAGCAGATGTCTTGCTTAAAATGTGGGTCAAAGATGTATGTATGTTTTAATGTTAATGCTGGACTGTGTGAATATTTAAAGTTGCCAGTGGGTGCAAGAAGGAAGTAGGTATTGTATGAGTCTATGATGCTATGAATGTGTGAGTGTGTGAGTTGTGTATGTGTCATATTTCCTCTCTGGCTATGTTTTCATGCTCACAACGTTGGAGAATTGATAAAATTAATTGATTCAGATTTAGGTTGACTTTTCATATACATATCCAGATCTCTTCATAGCTTCTAATTAGCTTCTGATTAGGTCATGACCTTATATCCTGGTTAAGAATCAATCTTGTTTCTAATTTGCTTTCTAGACTATGATGGTCATATCCTGGTCAGGATTCTTTCTGATTAGTTGGTTGAAATATGACTTTATAGCCTAGTGATTCTGAATATCCATCTATTTTTAGAGATGGTGAAATTTTGGTTTCCTTGTTATTATTTGATCATCTTTATTCTTCTATCACTACACATGCTAAAGAAGAAAATGTTGTTCTTTCTGATTCTCAAATTACCAATGAGTAACTAAATGTAACTGATGCGCCTCATAGTATTTCGATAAAAGAATCATTGCCTTTCACCAAGTTCAATCTTGATTCAGAATTCCAGTTTAAATTGGAATTGGCAACTCTAGTTTATGGGTAAACTAACAGAGTTTTTTTTTTAAACCTACTAACCACTTGACTCTAGCCCTTCCCCCACCCCGTATATCCTTCCCTTTCTCTCCCCCCTTGCAACTGTCATCACACCTGCACTTTCTATTGCTTCTTCCTAATTGGTTTGTAATCCTCTTCTCCCTCCTCTAATTAATTTTCTTTCAGTTATGTAGCCCCCCGCACATCAGTGGCTTTTACGCCTTGCCCGGGGTGAAATGATTAAAAAAAAAATTTAAAAAAACTCAGTTCATCTGTTCTTCCACTCACTATATTCACCCAACTTTGTACCAACTGATTATTAACTTTTTTTTGATGGGATAATTTCTCTAAATGAGAATCAGATTCAAGAGTTTGTCAAAAGGTTTTTGCATCTAAACCTGCAGAATTTTACTCAAAAGGTATCGAAAAGCTGCCTGATGAGTGGCAAAAAGTGATTGCAAATAATCGTGAATATATTTGTCAATTCTTTGTGTGATGAAGTATTGTAATTATTTATATTGTTTGAACTGTTTTCTTCATCTTTGTTGACATATTCACAATGTTTCAGCCATTATACATTCTGACCTTCTTCAGATGATTATGGGAACTAATAATACAGAGTGCTATTCAATATGAGAACCAGTTATATGAAGTGCTAGAGAAAAACAATTGCAAAAATCAAGATTGTAATAATGTCTACTGAAACATTAGCTTTATAAGTCCAAAAAATTTATACTCAAGGTCACATGGCCCAATGGATAAAACCATTGGATGGATCCAGTGATTTGACCCAAATAGTTGTAAGTTCAATACTTGGAAGGACAACTATGAATTGAATAAATAAAAAAATGTGGAGAAGCCAACAGGAAACCACTCTAATTTCAATACTCTAATACTACAGAAGTGGTGAACAAAAAACTAAGACATCCAGAAGTGGCATGATTCATGGAACAAGAACAATCTGCCCTAGTGATCGATATAAAGGGTTCAGTTCAAAATTTCAATCATTTGACGAAGGTCAGAGCATACATCATGAATATGGTGATAAAGATGAGGACAACAGTCTGTCTGAACATTGTAATGGTGAATATGTATTTGAATTAACTATTTAATTTTTAAAAAAGAAATTTGACAAACAAAAATTATTCATAGCTCAACCAAAAATTGATTGATTTGTTTACTTAGAGCTTATCAACCCTTTTTTATGGATTCTTTAAAATCGAAACATTTTTTTTGGTTTATACGAATAATTCTTTATTTGTGAGTGAGTGGTCACTGGTATTCAATTAATAATTTTTGAGAATAACAATAACAATGATTTTCTGGACACGAGTAGCTGAATGGGATGGAAATAAATTTGTACCTTTCAAAAGAGTATTTCCGCGTAAGAGAATGCAACAGACCCAACTGGAATTCGAACTCGGCTTTTCATTTCGAGCCGCTATCCATTTTACTGTACACCACCCGCACATTCAAACTAACAGAGTAGACTGGGATCTCTCTGTTTGGAAAGCAGCCAGTCTAGATCTCTAGAGGGACAACTATGATGAATTAAATAAAGTACAAAGATGAATTAAAATAGGACAACAATAAACTAAAGGACAAAGAAAATAATTGAAGGACAAAAGAAATAAATTAAAAAAATAAAATAAAAAAGAACCAACGGGAAACCACTGTAATTTTTTCAAGAAGTTAATTCAGAAATGTTGAATAAAAATAGAAAGAATATGTGGAGAGCCAAGATGTCCTGTGCCCTGAAGGGCGATGACATTTTAAAGAAGTCAAACAAACGTAAAAACCATATATATACACAAAATAACAAAACAAAGCTTAGATCGCTTACGTCCTGAAAGAACATGGTATTAAAAGAAATAATCTTTTTATCTTTCGCTTATTACTTTAAATAGGATTTTAAAAAAAAGAATTGATATGTAACTAATCAAGTATTTAAGTTCTCCCCGAATTCTTTATCGATTAGGTAACTGACATGTTAACCTAAAAATAAAGTTTAAAACGTTAAAAAAAGGGAAACTTCAAACAAATTAAAACAAACACACAGAGTGAAGCTTAAATGCTTTGTGTAGTTTTAAAAATAAGGTCGTTGCTCAAACTTTGATTGCTACATAATGTATATTTTATACCAATAAAGACTGTCAAGACAGCTTAATTCAGCTCTAAAAAAATAGATAAAATTAAGTCATTTTCCTACCTGATAATTCGTAGGGTGGAAAGCGAACGGTGATGAGATCGAGGACCTGAACAGGAAGAAATGAGCGTTATCTCCCCTTCACTTTTACGGTGTTCTTCAGATTGGTTTAGTCTGGTACAAGGCCAGTAGCATCTAAGAAAATGGTGTTTCTTTCTTTCGTCTGGTACAAAGCTTCAAACTGCTTTTATATTATCTGAGATGAATCTTGGTTCATATTCTTCAGTACAAACTCCAAAGTTATTTCTATCAGTGTTTATTACTGTCATTTACGAAGCTAAGTTTCATTTTGGTCAAAAGTCATAAGGATTGAACAATCATCTAGTGAGGAACCAACTCAACCAGATTAGCTGATTACCTACGTTGAAATTCTCAAATGTTAGTGAATTTTGGTAAATTACAAACGTCAGCAATAAGATAAAAAATGGCACAGTCTCTCCTCCATTTTAATTAAAAATTTTTAAGAGATTATTTCTGTTTTTATTTCATTTATTTTGATAAAACTATTCTCTAGTAATCATTTTAAAGAACCATTTTTACTATCCATCAGTATGGCTGATGTTAAAATACAAAATCAACTCACAGCACCTTCAAGGTCTCACATTTTCCACTGACATGATTATATTAAATCTATGGAATCCACCTGGCAAAGTTTAATTAAAAAAGCAGATACGACAATTTACATATCACACTCGTCATGAGTCCAGATAAAAAATTTACATTAGCACAAAACTTACTTCTGAACAATAACTCATATTTGTTTAGCACAGACACTGGATTGAAAAATGTAAAGTTAGAAGCTCGCATAAATCTTCGCCAATCAGCTAATAAACTGAAGGCACGTGAGAACACACCATAGAACGCATTTAGATTAATTTTGCGCCAAAAATTTCAACCTTTGTTTTGATCCACCTGACTTGCCTAAAAAGAGGACACCTGTGAAATCTACCTGGCAAGTTTTATTAAGAAAGCAGTTATAACAATTTACTCCTTGCATAACATGTGAGTGAAAAAGAAAGTTCTAGTGACAATTTTTTAATCGCACATAATGATATTAAAAGATTTGTGCAAACGAAGCACCAAAAGAATCAGACAGCTAATTTTAAGAATAACCTTTGCTGATTGATTAATTAATCAAATGCACAGGAAAAAGAACACATGATTGTATGTGATCCACCTCTGCCAGTATATAACATTATTTTAACATGGCACAGGCAGAAGAATTATCTTAGTTTTATTATTATTAATCATTACAGACAGAAAAGATCTAACTAAAAGAAAATTTATTTTGTTCTAATATGAACAAAGGAAAATAAAAAAACAATATTTTTTTTGTTGAGAAAAGATTCACTTTCCCAAGGATTGCAAATGGACTAAAAATAAGTATGAATCAAAAGATTAACAAGTGTAATTGTTTCATTTCTCCCACTTTGTTTTTTTTTTTTCAATTGGAGTAGATAGATCTATCTATTGCCCGGTTCACACTCCACCCATGTCTATTGAACAGGTTAATAGGCTCATCCCTTGTTCCCTGTTTAGGATGTGGTTTCCAGCTTTATCTTTTCCAATCTTTTCACTATTACATAGCCCCCTGCACATCAGTGGCGTTACCGCCTTGCTCGGGGGTGATACGATTAAAAAAAAACAACAAAAAAAAACAAAAAACAATGAAGCTAGTTGAGGACACAAATGTCAGGCAAATTTGTTGACTGGGATAGTATTGTGTACGAGCAATACATAACTGAGAAAGATTTTTGTTTTTCTAAATTCTCGACGACACAGCTGGAGAGGTCAGGTGTCAAAACCCACCTTGATAAGAAAGATGCATTATTAATCAATCCCAGCTACGGAATTTTGTATTTTTTTTTAACTATAATTCCCAGCTAAAATTTTGGCATACGATATCTGACATGAATGAGGATCAAGATGTCAATGGACAGTGTTGATTGAAGAATGAGAATTTAATTTTTTTTTTTTGTGTGTTTCCCTAACAATCTTGGACAAGATATAATTGGTGTCAGAATCATAAAACAATAGGACAGAAAATCCTAATTTCCATTCCAGTGAAATGTAAAGTAAAACACACCTGCAAAAGATAAAAAGGTCAAAAAAGGTTAGGCTTGACTTATTGCAAACTATAGACAAAGTGAAAAGAGAGAAATTTTTTATTCATACTTCCTCGGATTGGGAATTCAGTCAAATGCAAAGGTTAAGTTGATTTGTTAATGGAGAGAAAAGGACAATTAATTAATTACAAGAATAATTAGATTGGAAATCCTTGATTGAATAGAAATTGACGTCATGTGGTATCCCCATCCAGTATACGATAAAGACAATCCAGCATTGGCTGAAAAGAAAAGAAGAAGAAAATGAAATTGACGTCATATGGTAGTCCCGCCCAGGCAGATGAGAAAAAAATCCCTAATTTGCTGAAAGGGGATAGAAGAAGAAGAAAAAGGAAATCGACATTATGTAATAACTCTGTCCAAAGGTGGGAGAGAAAGTGATTTCATTGGATGCATGAGACAAGAGACTATTGAGGATAGGATTTGCATAACACTTCCAGTATCCGTCGTCCCCAACATCAGTAAAAATGGATAAGCATAAATACAGATTCTCGAGGGACCAAAGTCAGTTCCGGTCAGTTCCTGGCCCAGAGATGCAATAACAGAGATAGGTGCCACATCGTTGGGTGCCCACCGTAGGGCCTGCCGCTCACCAGAGAATATTTGGCTGAAGATGTAATGAGACAGAGATAATTGCTACACCGTTGGGTGCAAACCGTAGAGAAGCTTGCCGCCAATCAACTGACCAGAGTTAAAGTCAAACAAATCGCCAGCCAACCAGAGTTAAAGCCAGACAAGAAGTGATTTTGCAGACAAAGTTTTGGAAATTGCCAACAGAACAGAGTTAAAGACAAACAGTTCCAACCAACCAAAGTTAAAAGTCAAACAGTTCCAACAGAACAGAGTTAAAGTCAGTCAGTTCCAGCACCCCATCGAAAAATCAGTTCAATGAGCCACATAACAAAACTCATCATCTGATGAAGAGAGTGTGCAGTAGAATTAGTCCAGAGATAAGACAAGAACAATGTAGCTTCATTAAAGATACCAAAGTGAGGAATGCGATATTCATGCTCAGAATGCAATCTGAACAAGCAATAAAAATGCAGAAGGACCTTTATCTGTGCTTTATAGACTACTCAAAGACGTTTGACAAATGTAACACAAAGACTTGAAAGAAATATACTCAACAACCTCAACGTTTTTGAAAAAGACATTAGGATAATCAAGAATCTATATTGGCAACAAACCGCTTATGTACGGATAGGAACTGAACTCAGCAGGTATGCAAAAATAGAAAGGACATAAAACAAACATGTGTTTTATCACCGGATTTTTTCAAACTGTAGAGTGAAGCAATTATAAGAGAAATGACAGCCTTGCCAGAACTTGTCATTTGCAGCCACAATCTCAACAATATAAGATACGTGGGTGACATGGTACTCATAGCAGGAAAAATAAAAATGCATAACCTTCTACAGAATATAGCAAAAGTGAGAAGAAAGGACTGAGCATAAACTTCAAGAAAACTGAATGTATGGTCATCAGCAAAAAGAGGTGCCCAATATGCTAACTACAACTAGGAGAAACTAAAATAAAACAAGTAAAAAAAATTAAAATACCTTGGGAGTATTTTGATAAAGAATGGAAAGTGTGACATGGAGATCCAAAGATGCATTGGCATGGCCAAAGATGCATTTCAGAAGCTAACCAGAATACTGAAAAACAGGAAAATCTCATTAGAAACAAAGAAAAAAGTGCTGGATTGCTGTGTGATATCTGTCCTTCTATACAGAAGTGAATGTTAGACGAAAGAGATGCTTAAGGCAGCAGAAATGTGGCATTACAGAAGGCTGCTGAGGATACCATGGATGGAACACATGTACAACAATGAGATGCTAGAAAGGATGCAAACAAGAAGGAAACTCATACTTAACATCAGGAAGAGACAAATGAGGTTCCTGGGACACGTAATGAGGAACGAGGACCGGGAGAATTTAATACTCACAGGTCGGATAGAGGGAAGAAGAGACAGGGGAAAGCAGTGCAAGACATACTTGTTAGATCTGAGCAGATGGATGTTAGGGCAAGGTTTAAAAGAGATACCAAGAGAAAAAATATTGAGAGCGACAAGAGACAGAGGCAAGTGGAAGTCCATGATTGCCCATGTCCTGAAGGGACATGACGCATGAAGAAGAAGAAGAAGAAGAAGAAGAAGAAGAAGGAGAAGTGAGTTTGATCTTCACTGGATGCCTGATACTTTTGGCCTTTAAGCAGCACCTAGAAAATCAATTCTCCCCCAGATAAGGGTTAATTAGTAAGACGTGTATCACTAAACCATTATTATCTACCCTGCCCCCTCCCCAATATCTTACAACTTAAAAATATATATATATATTGTTTGGTTTTAAATAACCTACAAAGGGTTGATAAGCCATAGAAAATAAATCATTCACTCAATAAAAAAAAGTTTTCTAATGTCAGAACAACTTGAATGTTGCTTTTAGAGCCCAGGCAATTTCTGTATATTATTTTCAAATTCATAAAGATC
Organism: Ascarosepion bandense; assembly: GCA_037127315.1. Taxonomy (NCBI): domain Eukaryota; kingdom Metazoa; phylum Mollusca; class Cephalopoda; order Sepiida; family Sepiidae; genus Ascarosepion; species Ascarosepion bandense. Next base: position 1,364,178 of record JBBBDQ010000151.1, read on the forward strand.
ATCATCGTCCTGTGGCCTTGGCTGAGATAGAACTCACTACACTCCTCCAGTATTCCCTGTTCATTTGGAACCCTGGCGCAGTTTTATAGTGAAATTCATAATCTTGTCAAATAGCTGAATACTTGATGCTTCACCGGGGCTACCAAGGGTGTTTTTATTGTGACACCAACACTAGATGGGTTGCCTCCAGGCTCCATCCTGTTATTTAACCCATAACTGGAGGGAAGTGAGGAATTAATACCTTTCCCAAGGGTACCAGTGCTTATGTGAATGCAGGGTACTCAACTGGAATTCAAACTCAGCTCACCGATTTCTCTTTCCAAGCTGATATCCACTGCACCACAACGCACATCCGTCACTGAATGCTTACAGCACCTGGCATTCCCAAGTGGTCACCCAACTAAGTATAGGAGCACTTCAACATGATGTAATGGCTAACAAGCATGTATCATTAGATCAATTATAACTGAATAGTGAGTTTGATCCTCACTGGGTGCCCCATAGTTTTACCCTTGTTCCCCAGCTAAGCTATGTTTAAATCAGTATAGGGGTACTTTGACATGGTATAATGGTCAGCAAGCATGTCTTACTAGATCATTTAGTAAGTTTTATCTTCATTGGCTGCTCCATACTTTTGGCCTTGTGCCACAACTAAGCTATGTTCAAAAGAATCACATTGGGCGCCTTGATGTGATGTAATGGTTAGTAAGCTCCTTTCATCTTAGTACTTAGCAAATAATAGTTCTTCTTAGCAAACCTCTAAAACAAAAAACTCTGTAAAGATGCTGCAAAATTTTTTAATGATTCAACAATATCTTTTTTGAATATCTAAATCTAAACTTATTTAAAAATGGAACTTTGTCTCTGTGTGTGTGTGTGTGTGTGTGTGTGTGTGTGTGTGTGTGTGTGGTTGTTACCTATAGACTCTCATAATGGCTGAACCGATTTTCTTGAAAATTTACACAGTTGTACTATAAGCATCTGCAAGTGTTCTCAGCTAGGTTTTGTGTCAAGGTACCCCCAATAAATATCGAAAATCAATAATCAAAAAAATCTGGTTATAAAAGGAGTGGTCCGATTTTAATCAAATTTGATACACTCATAGACAAAGGCATAAGAAACAATATTCAGAAGTTTCAAGGTTTCAGTTCTTACAATAGTGCAGAAAATCAATAATATACATATATAAAAGGCAAGATGTTTGTGTGTGTGTCTGTTTATCTGCCTGTATGGCTGTATTTTTTTCAGCCCTTTTATTTTAGTTTTTGCTTCGGGTTTGGCTCTAAGTAGGTATAATTGTAGTTCTTAGTCTCAGCTATGATACCATTTACTCAGAGGACTTATTTAGCCTTCAAAATTCAGTTTACAATGAAAAAAACTTATTTGATATTGATACCAGGAAATCAAAATTTGACTTATATCCATTCATTTTTCTTTCAGTCTACGGTTTCGCTTTAACTGGAAACAACTATTGCTTTTTAGTCTTTCGTGCCAACATCCAAAGAGTCTGAGCTTTCATTACACCTGAGCAATGCCAGACTATACTGCTAGTTTGCTATGATCTAAAAATATTAACATATTAAAAGTTGTTAAAAAGAGGGTGTTGTTTTATATAAAGAAATAAAGTGATATGTTTTTACATGTTAAGAAGACTAGCATCTTATAGAAAGTATGAACAGGCTGTTAATGAAAATGTGTCAAAAGCTTTTATACAAATTGCAATAAAAACACATTGGATAAATAAAAATTGTAAAAATATAGATGAATAATGAGCAAAAGATATTGAATAAAAATTTGAAAAGGGTCGTTGCAAAAATATTTGTCTGTTTGGAGAATTAGTTGTACCCGTTCTTTTTACAATCACAATTGGTAAGACTACCACAACACACAATATAGTATAAAGTCAGAGCTAATACAAGGGTCATGTAGGCTCCCACTGAATCTATATTACTGGGCTTCCTGAATCTATGATATAAGTTCCTTACTCTACTAGTTCTTAATTTTCATAAGGTAGTATGCATATAAAATACAAATTTTATTGTAAAATAATTATGTACAATAATGAATCATATGAAATATAAGTGAACAATTTAACTGTAAAAACTGAAAATAAATACAATATATCAAAATATAAATTAAAGATATATCATAAATAATTACACCTTTAATCAACAATATTTTGCAACAATTTCTAACATCAACTGGAGATTTGAATAATTTGAATATATTCAACGTCATGGATAAAAAATAGTGAATTTTATATAAAATTCACTATTTTTTATTAGTGTTTTTGAGATCATGAGCTAAACAAATTCACAGATTAGGATGAAAAAAAAATGGAATAATGTCAAAATCTGCAAAAACTTTTCATCCTCAGTAATGCTTAGTATAATTTGTAACTCATATAAATATAGGTAAAAAAAAGCAAATGTTGATAAGATAGTGAGAGTCAGAAAGCACTGCCTGGGGCCTCCATCAGGTTTACACCATACAATCAGGGCGCTCAGGGGGTTGTATGCACAGGCTCTGCACTAAGTTCTGTTGTGGGGAGTTACCCACTTAATAATGGACTCTTCTTTGCCTATATTAACCGAGAGTTAATTATTCTCGAGGACAGAGCCGGGGGCGACAGAGACACTAGTTTCCAGTATGACTTCATTTCAGCTTGGCCTAGTCTGTCTGTCTGTCGGTCACTTGTAGCCAAGCTAATATTACTCTTTCTCTTTGTATCTCTTTGTATCTCTTGTTGCCACAATATATGTTCTTGACCTACCACCATGTTGACTCATTATTTTATGGTCCCATATTGGGTCCATATCAAGTTTAGAAGCAGAAATTTGATCTGGATGAGCAAGAATGTTCCAGCAGGCTTGCAGTTATTAATGATGACCAATTCAAAATACCAAAATAATCTAGACACAGGACATTGCAGAGATGATCTACAAATGTTATATAAGTGCTATAATGCATTTGAAAACACTTGGATATATGTGAATTGCTAAGATGTCTTGGTAACTTATAATTTAATGGAAGAAAAAAATTAGTGGGCCACATTTTTAACTGAGATTCTCTGCTCAAACTTAAAAACCAAAAAGTTTTTTTAAAAAAACAATCACAAGTATTGATCAAAACAATGTGAAGTAAAAATGGTCCTGGGTGAAAATAAAAATGTCATTCTGCACATACATACCATATTAAAGCATGCCCAAACTTTATTTTAAGAGTTATTTTTAATATTTTCTAAATTATCTAAAAAGAACATGTGCTAGGTCTACAAGTATTTTGGCAGTATTTACCCTTGTAATGATTGTTTATCCAACAAAGCTTCTGATGAGATTTTATGGCTGAAAAATAAATCAGTCCAGTTAAATGTGATACACGCTTAAGCAATCATGTCTCAAAAGACATGTCTGTCGCGGCCCCAAACAGCCGCTTCTAAAAAGATATGATCATAACAACAGCAGCAGCAGCTATTAGCCACCTCCTGACCCCAAAATGACCATAGCGAACAGCAGCAGCAGCTAGTAGCCTTCCTCTGACCTTGACCAACAAATGGTGGACCATTAAGGCCCGCCGTAAAGAAAATTCAAGAAAATTTAACTACACGTGCGACACAGATCAATTCTGCAAATACGCACTAGCTTAAAACTATCAAAATACACATGGAATTAGGCTGTGCTCCCCAAAACACCAAACGACATGGGGAGCAATTAATATTTAGCGCTTTTCTACTCCTACTGATCTGGGAGCAGTGACCGAACACCTCTTCGCTTATCACCAGCCTTGCTGCGCCCAGAAATTTTGGAGTCGCCCTAGCCTTCGGGCTGGGCACACCTAAGACAAGTAAAGACCAGTTATGACCAGTTTTGAACCTATCCACCGCGGTGGATAGGTAATGTTTGACCAGTACCTGGGTGTACACGCTCAGGTTCCCCACGTTAAAAAAGACCTTGTGTCACATCTCTCTCAAGTGGGGGAGAAGGGTAAATAATGGAGTTGCCCTAGCCTTCGGGCTGGGCACACCTAAGACAAGTAAAGACCAGATATGACCTATCCACCGTGGTGGATAGGGAGTGTTTGACCAGTACCTGGGTGTACGCGCTCAGGTTCCCCACGTTAAAAAGACCTTGTGTCACATCTCTTTCAAGTGGGGGAGAAGGGTAAATAATGGAGTTGTCTTAGCATAACACCCTAGGCTTTGATCCTGCCTCCCGGCGGTCGCATCTAGTCATTACACTCGCTTCTGGTATTGATCCTGCCTTCCGGTGGCAGATCAGCCATCGAGGCCATCACACCAGCTTCTGGTCCTGATCCTGCTTTGGCAGTCGAATCGGCCACTCGGAGTCGCAGCCGTGACGACCCTGCTTTGACTCGGCCCTGTTTAGGGATTTCGTTACCCTTCGGTACGGTCTTGCATCCACGCAGACCTTACCTCGACTTGGCCCTGTTTAGGGATTCTGTTACCCTTCAGTACGGTCTCGCACTCGTGACGACCATCACTCGACACTGCCCTGTTTAGGGATTCCGTTACCCTTCGGTACAGTCTCGCACCCGCGACGACCATAACTTGACTCGGCCCCGTTTAGGGATTTCATAACGTAACCTCTCGATACAGTCTTGCTTTCCACGCAGACCCTAACTCGACTCGGCCCTGTTTAGGGACTCCGCCTTTTGTTAGGTATCCTCCACTGGCACGAGCTCGCCTTCACGCTCGCCACTCCGACCTAGAACTCGGCACTGGACGAGGTCTCACTGCTCGCTGCATCAACTCCATAGAGGCTACCACCCTTTGGACCTGAAACAAACCCGGACTACATCTTGTATCGACTCCCGTAAATAAAACCAAAGTTGTTATTGTTTTTACCTCTGCCTTTGTCTCCTCATTGTCTTGGCTGTTTCACATTAATCTAGAATTCAAGTTTGCAGAGTCGACTTCCTCCGGGACTCGACCCCACAACAAGTTGACTGCGTGTCGAGAGAGTTACTGAAGCATTCGCTGGGCAGCGCAAGAAGCATGCCAGAAACCAGTTTGGGGAGCACTTGTTGCGGGATCGAGTCCCGCAACATGTCTGACTGGGCAGAAGATTTTCGCACAGTAGGATACCATTATTTTCTGCAATAGACTGGTTGCTAACAAAGGCTATAGAACTCAATCTTTCCTGCTATTTAATCTATAGCTGGAGGGAAAATAGAGGAATTAATACTTTTCCCAAGGGTATTTGCACATAAGTGAATGCAATGAATTCAACTGAAATTTAAACTCGGCTCTTAGATTTCTTGTTTCGAGCCAATATCCTGAAGACATTGGTGCATGTTCTTTGTACGACGTAGCTCACCACTGCAGACATAGGGGGTGTGTGTTTCTTGTACGTCAGGAGTCACCAATGAAGCTGTGGGGAGCTGGTTAATTTTCCTTGATTTGGCCTTGTGTCATGCTTAACTGAACTCCCTACAGCTTACAAGTTTTATGTAGAATTTATCATTATCAGAATTATCAGAAGGTTGGTTGTCGGTAGGTTGGACTATGTGGAATTGTGTGGAATAGTGTAAGAATAAAAATATACATTTTGTATGTTAAAATAGAAATTTATAAAAGGAAATGAATAACAAGAATTAGTGGAAATTAATGTTCAATTTGAAAGTTAAGGGTATCAAGAGTTGTAGAAAATGTTCATAGTAGTAATTGTTGAAAGAGTATATGCATATGTATGTGTTTGTTTCATAGGAATGTCTTTGGATGGAGAAGAAGTAAAAGAAATCAACGTGCAAGAAGGAAAGAGAAAGAGAACAAGGTGCGACCTTATCTCAAGGTCGATTTGAAGTTGAAGTTTCATTTTAGTTGTTTTGTCTAGCAGCTCCCATCTGTGTCTGTCTTGACTGATGCCAAGGTCATTTATATAGTTCTTTTTGAATTTCGCACTTAATCGCTAAGTTCCTTTTGGTTTTGCAAGTTGCTTCCATTGGTTAAAAATCAATTTCACATCTACTTGTGAAATCTGGTTTGGACTTTTTCTTTAAACACATGGTTAATCCTTTTTCTATTTGAGAAAAACCAGGATTTCACACATCATTGTGAATTTTTGTAAAAGTGAAGAAGAAGGTTGATTTTAATTCTTAATTTCTTATCCCACTACAATCTCCTGTTTCACAACACATATCCACAAAAATATATAGAGAATTTAATTCCTATAAAATGTTAAGAAGAATTTGTGTCAACTATTCTCTTTTCTGACAAGAACTATAGTGTACATTTTTTTTAAAAGCACTATGATTATCAATAGCTCTCCTCAGATTTTCTTTTTTTTAATTATCTGTGAATTGCATGAATCTTCAAATCTAGGGTTAACTATTGTTTATCCTACATATCCTCAAAATCTGTACTTATTTACCCCCTCCTACATCTATACAATAACCTAATTAGTAATCTACTACTTTCAGTGGCTCTTGGGTGAATGTTTAATAAAATATAAAGAAAAATTGTCATGACTTCTTGGGGAAAAGTAGTAGAATGGTTTGTCATTGCTTTCTCTGTGGTTTTGCGTTCTAATTTGTTTTCTCTCCTAGACTGGCTGTTATCCAAGGCAAGTAAGCTGCAAGATTCAGGTGATGATTATCATAGCAAAGTGAATGCAACTGGACTGGAATTTGAATTCAGCTACTCACACCTATATCGATATGACTCAACAAGTTCATAAATCCCATAATAAAAAATAAAATAAATAAATGTCTGACTTTTTTCCTCCTACTCATCAAATAATAAATACAGTTAACTTTTTAAAAAATTAATTAACAATAAAAATAAATGAAGAAAGCCTGTGGATTACGTGCCCCTTGTTAGTGAAACTCTCTTGTCTTTTCTTAGTGCAAGTCAATACTACTATGTCGCCGTCCTAGCTGGGATACGTCGTCACTTGAATTTAGAGTACAACACAAGAAAATTCGCTTAATTCACCTTCTCGTTGTTCTGGTCATACATCGGAATTAAACCATGGCAGACAACGAGCAGAAAGCCATGCAACTTATGCAGGAAGCTGAAAAGAAGTTGGGATCTTCTAAAAGTTTCCTATCGTCTTTGTTTGGGTAAGGATTTCTTTTTTTTTTTTAATTTTATTCTTATTTTTATGCCCCCCCCCCCCTTTTTATCATCTCCTCCCACACGAATTTTTTTTTTTATATTAGTTTCAGGATGGTCATAGAAGTGGCAACAGAATTCTTTATTTACGAGTCCAATAACATATTCAACTTTGTTTCATTTACTTGCACATTTTTGTGAGGGTGGTTATTAAATTATTATTAATTACCACGTCTCATATTGTGAAAAATAAATTACAGAGTAACAAGTCATAAAAATGTCACAACAGTTACAGGCTATTATGATAAAAAAAACATAAGTAAATATTTGGTATAATCATCCAATTACTTTGCATTGCTCAACTGCTTTTCACCAGTACAAATTATGATAAGGTGGTCACATGACTAAACATTCTTTTTAGTCTTCTTTTGTGTATAGAATTGATTGCTCTGCAATGCAAATGTTTTTTAAATTTAATCTCAGAATCTTGTTTAGATTACTAAACGTTTCGTGTTTTGTTTTTTAGTCTAGGGATGCAATCAAATTCTTTAAAAACTAAAAAAATATCTTCGTTACACACAATGATCAGGTTAAAAAAAAGTTTTAATTATATTTTTTATAAGTCAGTCAGCAATTATAAACGGAATTTAAAAAAACTGTCTGAAATTCTTTCTTTTTAATTTTCTAAATGGGTCCACCCACTCTTGCTGTTTTTGGAATTGTAATTTTTTTTTTTTAGTTTCTTAATGAAATTTGCAATGGACAGCAATTTTCTAAAAATAGACAACTCCTCCTATAGAAGAAAGCGAAAAATTAACAACCGTTGTCATTATTTTTTCGACTTTATCTTTGATATGCTTTTATGACACACTTTTGTATTTAGTTTCGTTAACTACAACTTTTATTATTTAATAATTGCAATAATTTTAAACTTATTAATTTTCTTGTTCAGTAACTGGTTAAAGCGCCAATAATACCCTCTTTTTTCTAGATTGTTTTCGTTTAATTTTTTTTTTAATACATAAATAATGAATCGGAGAATTTTATTGCTTTTTAAATTCGTTGGAAAGGTTTTTCTATCATATTTTATTTTAATTATAGCAAGGTGGTTATGTGTGTAACGAAACATGAATCTTATTGAAAATTACTCCCTCTCAAAATGAAAAAAATTGTTTGATTGCAATGGGTGAAAAAACATACTGTCAAAATTTAAAAACAATATTTGCAAAATTTAAAAAAGTATAGGAAAAAAATTAAAACTTATGCTCGTAGATAAAGAAAGCTTTTATTTTACTTTATTTAATAATTGTCATGTTGGTCTCGCTCGACATTCATTAGCATATGTTGTAGATTTCGTATTAATTACATTATTTTATTTTCACTATTTTTTTTTTTATTCGTTTCAATCTCTATTTTTTGTCGAATGATATTAATTAATTAATGATAATGACATTTGTGATGAGGGAAGTCACTTGATTTTTGCTCCTCCACCCCAAGAAAAAAAAATAACAAAGAAAGTACTTTAAAAATGACTCTTCATAGAAACAAAGAAAGAAAGAAATGTACAAAGATTAAAAATTAATCGTCTGATATGAATCATAGCTTTTAAGCGAATATTCAATTTCAATGACTTTGATCAAAATGACGTGGTCGCTTTTTTGTTGGTGTTTTTCGATTCAAAACATTTTTTCAACCCCAAAGTTTCGTAGTGGTAATTATAAAAGTGCTTGTTGCTTAAAGTAGAAAATTTTAGTGGGAGAAGCGAATAAATTATTTATTTAGCTAATTTATTAAAGATCTTTTTTTCGTGTTATTTTAAGTATAATTAGGTCACAAATAAAAAAAATTAATTATAAAAAGTAAACAATTTTAAAAAGTTTAAAACACTGCTAATAAAAACTAGCTTTTGAAACGGCACCTAATGTGACCACGTGACAGTTGTATGTCCATTTGAAAAATGACTAAAAAATGTGTAAAAGTTTGAGCATTAAGTGTGAAAAAAAAAGAAAAAAATTGACCGGCTATATTGTATTTTCCACAATGAAAATCCCCGTCTCTTTATTACCATTTTAAAAAATGTTTTTTGTGTGTGTAAATTCTTTCAGATACTAATCCAAGATTATAACTTGCCTGAACCAATTTTCTTTTGATGACTGGAGACTTCTGAAAAGTGAAAACGTTTTTAACGAGATTGTTCTTCGAAAGTAAAAGGCCGATTATTGTTTGAGATTAAGTGACCTGGGCATTTTTGTAGTCTCTTTCTAGAGATAATTTTACCGGCCATTGTAACAGTTAAGTACCATACGTGATAGACGCTAGGGTGATCGTGTCCCGAAAGACACATGATGATGACTGACTGGGCAGAAGATTTTCCCACAGTAGGTTGCCATTACTTTCTGCCCTAGACTGGTTGCCAACCAAGGCTATAGAACCCAATCTGTCCTGCTATTTGACCCATATCTGGAAGAAGTAGAGATGGATTCCTTCCCAAGGATATTTGCACATAAATGAATGCAACGAATCCAACTGGAAACTCTGCATTGTAACAACTGAAGTTAAAAATTACATTTTGAACTGTTGTAATTTAAAATTATATATCTTTTAATAAGTGAACGAAGAGAAAAGTTATTTTTGATACTTTTCAAATAATGTTTTTTTTATTGACACAATATGTTCCATTGAATTTTTTTTTTTTAATTATTATTATAAAATGAGTGGGGCAAATAATAGGTGTTTCCTTTCTTTCAGCTATGGATTAAATTATAGGGCAAACTGGGCTCTTTAGCCTTGGACAATCGGTCTAAGAAGAATAAATCGAAATTCAAAACGCTTTCTATAAAGAAAGGGGCACTGGACTTCAGCTATGGCTGCAGTACATTTGACTCTGATTACTGGATTTTTGATAGGAAAACTGGATATTGGCTATTTATGATGAAAGTTATAATAAATCATTTTACTGATTGACTGTAGCTTGGGAAGGATTTGTTTTTCTTTCTTGTGAACAACTGATTTATCAAAGAGACAAGAAGCAGTTAACATTTGCAACTCAGTTTTTTTATTATTTTGTTATCTGTACTTACAATCCTTATCAATAAAGTTTATTAATTGTACAGTGTTATCGACTCGGAACGAGAAACTGGGGAGCCGAGTTCGAATTCCAGTTGAATCCATTGTATTCACTTACGTGCAAATACCCTTGGGAAAGGTATTAATCTTGTCTCTTCCTTCCAATTATGGGTTAAATAGCAAGACAGATTGGGTTCTATAGCCTTGGTCGGCAACCAGTCTACTGCAGAAAGCAATGGCAACCTACTGCGGGATAATCTTCTGCCCAGTCAGTCATGTCTCTTTCAAGACATGATCACCCAAGCATGTATCACGTATGGCACTTAACTGACTAACAGTGTTAGGATTATTCTGAACTCTACTGAGAACAGAAGAGGATAAAACTTTTTTTTTTGTATCTGCTTAAGAATTACTTGTATAATGTTGTTTCCTCAATCTAAAGTTGTCTTGAAAGTGTGAGGTGCAATATGAGTGGCTTACAGATAACTTAGTACTAGTAATACCAACTTGTTTAAATGGTCTTACTCATTATATGCACCTATTTAACAAAGACAAGATTTTCAAGATTTTATTTAGATGTGTCTGGGTATATAGTTTAGCCATTTTCAGTTTTTGTTTTTTATTATCAAGTATGTCACATTGTGATAATAGAAGATCTGCCAAGAAAGGCAACATATTGTAAGAACCTGAATGTAAATTTACTGTAGTTGTTCTAGCAATTATAGCACTTTCTATATACTTTCAGCTTAGTAAATTGCTTTTTGAGTAAGAATTTTGCTGTTATTTGGCCAATTTTCCTCAGCTTTTGCCAATTGAGGTGGCTATCTGCGAGAGCGAAATTTATTGGCATTGAAGAGAGTTGTCAGTGGCAAGTCTCTGAAACTTGATGTTCTGTCTTATGAACTGTTCTTGAAATTGTTACATGTCTTTATGCCAATTTGAATTGTTCTTGAAATTGTTACATGTCTTTATGCCAATTTTCCACCCTTATTTATGCTTTGGAATTGAAGTCTCTCCTTCACCGACTAAGGGACAGGGCATGCAGTTCGGCCCTACGTGGAATCACTGTCCCTGGTGGTGCTCATGCCAGTGAGTCCGCATACACCAATGACATCTATTTTCATGCAGTACTGCAGTAAAATTGATGTGGTAAAGATGCTTGAATGGCACAAAAAGGTCAAAGGAGTCCAAGATTAGCTGTGACAAGTCCTCTGGCTTGTAGTTAGGTGCCAAGAAGGGTGTTGCTCTATTGGAGCCCTTTATTTGAACTGACAAACTCATCTGTGTTCTTAGTGTGGTTCGGGCCCAAGCTGTAGCTGAAGAAGAGTTGGATATACAGGCAAAGGTTGGAGTAACCATCTGGATTTGGCTTCTACAGTGATTATCCACGAAGGGTAGGGTCGAGGCATGTGCTACGTACATCTTTCTACTCCTCCTTTATCAGTTATCAGTACTTTTTTTTTTTTTTTTTTTTTTTTTTTTTTTTTTGCAAGAACCGTAAGAAGGTGCTTGAGTGGTTGCTTCCCTCTCTCTCTCTCTGGTGGGGGCTGTGCCCAGCATCCATGGGCAGAGAATGTCATACTAGGCAAGTCATTGACATACCACAAATTTGGCTTTCCTATGCTGTGTCAACATCTTGGAGAGGAGTGTTAGGAACTCCTTTCATAGTTTTACTATTACTCCTGCTTCTAGCGCCATTATAAGCCCCCCCGGAATCAATTGAGATTCCTCAGAGAGTAATAAGTATTTAGTATCATTCCTCAATTCAATGACCTTTCATGGCCTAGGAAACTCTTGTATTGGGAGTTAGTGGAAAGAGGTTGCAAAGGACCTACTGGGCTGCTCAGCTTGTCAGTGACCAATTTGCCCACTTTCTAGTATTGGGCACCAGTGGTGGATTACCTGGCAATTAGGGATGTGCTATCACTCAATGACATAGTCTTCAGAGGAAGTTGAGTATATTTGTCCGACTGTCATCAGTGTGGCCTTGCATCTTTTCTACCATTGTCCTCAAGTGCACCTTTTCTGGGACTACATTGGCAAGTTGATTACTTATATCGGTTGTAAAAATCTTGTGTCCATTGATCTCATAAACATGATAATGTGTTGCGCTCGTATTCTGGGATGAAATAACTGATGTGTCTAATGTTGCAAACGGTAACAAAAATAGTGATATGGATGTTGCAAATGGAGGGTATCTTGCAAAAGGAATTCTATTCTCATCAGGATCTGGTTGGATTCTTTGAGCATCAGCTTAAGATAAGTATCAGAACTGATAGAATGTGTTTGTTGTCGACAGATTTCAGCAAATGATGGCTGAAAGTGGCAAGCTTGGTTCAAGTGAATGAACCCAGCCTTGAGTTTCTCTTTAAAGTCCTCTTTGGTACAATGGGTTGGTTTCCTGATGAGCCCTCCTTGGTTAAAAAAAAAAAAAAAAAAAAAAAAAAAAACTCTCTTTGTTTAGCTAGTTAATGTAAGTAAGTGTTCCTGGCATTTTCTTTTGTTATGTTCCATATGGAGATTCCAAACTTCTTCAACTTGTTTTTGTCCTCTTTGTTTTTCATCTCAACTGGGTCAGTCTTTGATTTTCTCACCCCACTATTTATTTTAACCTTCTTATTCTGCTGGTGAAGTGAGCTTTTTGATTTTGTCTAAAGTTGGAATACAATGACCACTCATGTTTTTTGTGGGGTGGACAAACTCTACTTTCATCTGTTATCTTCAGTTTGAACATTTTGTTATATTTTAATTTGGTTTTTGGTTTCATCCCATCCTCCTCTCTCATTTCATATCATTGTATTATATATATATATATATATATATATATATATATATATGTCATCTACATACAAGCCTGTTTTGCTGTATCACAGCTCATCAGTGTGGCTAGACACATCCATTTGCTTCTGGCCGGGATTGAAACTTGACTGATTTGGTGTCAGTTGGAGTTGCTACCCCCTAAGCCATAGGCGCATGGAATCAGAGATGGAAAATTGTAACATGCTGTATATAAACAGTGTATACACACGCCAGTCACCGAAAGAACTCAAATCATTTCTGAAGAGTCACGTGTGTGTGTGTGTGTGTGTGTGTGTGTGTGTGTGTATATATATATATATATATATATATATATATAAGAATAAATCTAACCTAGAGCCAACTGACCTACCTAGGTTTCACTTAACAGATCGTCAGGGCAAGTCTGCTTGCCCTGATGATCCATTAGGTGAAACCTAGGTAGGTTTGTTGGCTCTAGGTTAGATTTATTCTTATTTGTTGCTCTACTATTGTATTGAGCGCTTTAGTGTTAGGGTTCTTGTCTCAGGGTTTTTTTCTTTTCGACGAGTATTTTGACGTATGTTCAAGTACTTAGTTTGTTTCTTTTTTTTATTTCCCCTTTTTTTTTCCCTTCGCATTTATACTCGGTGGGTTTTTCGAGACGGGTTTAAATATATTATAGCAATTATTAATATTATTATTTATATATATATATATATATATATTTTATTTATTTTTTCTTCTTCAGAAAAAAAATTTTTTTGAATTAAGACATTTGTGCATAAAGGAATTTTTTTAAAGGTTCCCTGTGAATTTTGTGGCATTGTGGTATATGAGCAAATTGTAATGGATGGATAGGTTGCGAATTTGATTATGTTGCTCTAAGATAGTAAGTGTTGACCAGCCCTATCCCACTTTTGCTTTGGCCCTGTGCCAAAATTATTTTATAACAATAAATCATCATTCCTGTCAGACTGGAATCAACAGGTCTAAATTTAAAAACAAAAATAGCTGTTGCTAGAAATACAAATTTTATAGATAGTTTCTATTTCATCTAATATAGATATAATACCCCCCCCCCCCACGTCCCAATACCCCCCCCCCCCATCATGAGTTGGGGGTGCATATTATGATTTGAAGAACATTCTCGTTTTGAGTTCAAAATGTCTGTATTGCATCAACAGGAATTTGACGTATAGTCTGCTATCCTCTGGTTTTTAACTAAGAATTTTTCCTTTTGGGTATGAAGAATTTATTTCTCTTACACACTCTCATTTTCTTCAGGTGTCTATTGATTCGGGTAAATTTCAGGAAATTTTGAACTAAACCTTTATTTAATCTATGAGGGTAGATTATTCTTGTCTGGCTCTCCATCTTTTGGAATATCTCATCTTGTACTACTCCATTATTGCTGGACCATATTCTAGTGGATTAAAGCGTTGGCTCATGAATTTGGTGATATAGTGAGGTCAATCATTAGCCCAGATAGTACAAACTTAGACTCAATGAAAACAGGACTGAGCAGTAGACATGGACAGCAAAATTAGAACAATCTGTCCCTAGAGATTGATTAAAGGGTTTAGTTTAAAATTCCCTGAAGGTTACTTGGCTTGACAGACACCTGAAGAAGGTCATATGGTGCAAAAGCCAGAATGTGGTAATAACAAAAAAAATGAGGACATTAGTCAACCATAAATAATAATTTATGTAATAAAAATTTAATTATTATGACTGTTGCATAGTGTCTTTTTCATTACTAATCTTATTTTCAATGAGATTTTAAAAATTCTTTTGAGCTATTGATTTATGTGTAGTTAACATAATGATTCTTCTTTTATGTGCCGTGTCCCTTTGAGACATAGGCGATCATGGCCTTCCACATCTTCTTTCTTGTAGCTCTTAATAAGTTTTTTCTTTTTGTTTTTTTCTCCCAAACCTGGTTCTACCATCCATTTACTCAATCCTATCAAGTGTATTGCATGCTGCTTTCTTCTGTTCTGTCCCTCTTTCCATCAATCTTCCCTATGATTATCAGATTTTCCAAGCCCTCCTTCCTCATTATGGGACCTATAAATTTCAACTGCTTATAAGTCTCCTTTGTGTTTATAATTTCTCTAAGACCTCACATGTTCAGTCCATGGTATCCTCAGCATAAAACCACATTTCTACTGTTTCAAGTCTCTCCTTCATCTTTGAGGAGATTGTCCCACATGCACTGCCATATAGGACAAATCTAAACTTATTTATAAATGGAACTTTGTCTCTGTGTGTGTGTGTGTCCGTTACCTATAGACTCCAAAACGGCTGAACCGATTTTCTTGAAAATTTACACTGCGAGTGTTCTTAGCTAGGTTTTGTGTTGCAGTACCCCCAATAAATATTGATAATTGAAAAAATTGGGTTATAAAAGGAGTGGTCCGATTTTAATCAAATTTGATACACTCATAGACAGACATAAGAAATGATATTCAGAAGTTTCAAGGTTGCAGTTCTTACAATAGTGCAGAAAATTGATTATATATAAAAGGCAAGATGTTTGTGTGTGTGTCTGTTTATCTGCCTGTATGGCTGTATTTTTTTCAGCCCTTTTATTTTTGTTTTTGCTTCGGGTTTGACTCTAAGTAGGTATAATTGTAGTTCTTAGTCTCAGCCATGATACCATTTACTCAGAGGACTTATTTAGCCTTCAAAATTCAGTTTACAATGAAAAAAACTTATTTGATATCGATACCAGGAAATCAAAATTTGACTTACATCCATTCATTTTTCTTTCAGTCTACGGTTTCGCTTTAACTGGAAACAGCTATTGCTTTTTAGTCTTTCGTGCCAATTTCCAAAGAGTCTGAGCTCCAGGACCATGGATTAGTTTTAAAGCTTTCATTACACCTGAGCAATACTGGGCTATACTGCTAGTATCCCATAACAATTCAGCATTTTTTCTTCATTTCTAACAAAGTTTTTCTGTGTCTTAATACTCAAAGTCTTTGGAATGCATCTTTGGCCATCCCAATATGTCTTGAGGTTTCAGTGTCGCATTTTCCATCTTCTGTTAGAACACTTTCCAGATATTTAAATTTTGTGCTTGTTTGATTTTAGTATCCCCGATTTGTAATTTACATTTTGGGCTCATTCTTTGTTGCTGACAACCATGCATTCTTGTCTTCTTGTAGTTTGTACTTAGTCCTTTCTTCTTGCTTTCCTTTGCTACCTTCTGTAGAAGATTTTGTAGTTTCTTTTCCATGTCTTTTATCAAAACTGTATAGTCTGCATAAATGTTTACCAGTAAGCCATATTCTTGCCATGTCTATTACATTCTCTTTGTGCTAATACATTTGAGAAAGGTATGAACCCATCTCTTCCCTAGCTATGGGTTAAATAACAGAGCAGAGTTCTTGAGCCTTAGATGGCTGCCATCCTAAGAGATGAAAAAAAAAACCTCCCAATTCAAACCAATTGTAACTACTGACATCTGTTGACCATCAGATTTGTTTCCATCTTGAGTGCTGAAACTGTATATAAAGGACTACTCCCTCATGGACTTTTTGTTTTGTAATTTTAAGAAATTTAAAATCAGGATGTGATATCTTATGCAAATTAGCTGAGTTGTATTTTAAGTGCTAAGCTGCTAATAACCCTCAGCACTCCATTACATCATGAGTACTGAAACTGTGAGATATGCCAGACATAACAAATGGCATTGAGGATAGGATGCTTGGGTCCTGTGGATGTTCCTGACTGAATACATTGAGATTTGGATAAAATCCTTTGTGACTACAGCAAGAGTGCATAATCTCAAAGACTTGAGAGTGGAAGGCAGACAGAACCAAAAATTGAACATTTTTATGGCTTCTGTAGGGTGTGAAGCATGGAAGAAAATCTCCACAATGGCATTCCCACAGGAATTAGAATAGATATCTTTTGAGGAAGTTGTCAGCATAATAATAGGAAACATTAGGCCAAAAAGAAATCTGGTCATCGCTGAAAGGACAATTTTTAGAAACCAAAGGAATCTATTATGTAGTATGTACACAGACCCAAGGGACAGACAAATTTGAAAAACTAGGGACTCAAGTCATGTCAATTGAAGATGAGCTAATTAAGGACTCAATGCACAAAAGAAAAGTACTGGAATGCATGCAAGGCGGCCATATGAACCTAGAATTAAGTGTCGATTATTTACAGCAACTTGACCAATCAGTGTAAAGGTAACAAACAATGAACATGGAACTGAGGAAAACAGAATGAGTTAATAAGTAAAGATGGATGTAATTTTGGTTAACTTGTTAAATGATGAGACCAAGCAAGATCCAGTATCAAGCAAAATAATCGAAAGAATAAGGAATAATAAGTGGAACAATTGTTCAATAGTGGAGTGGTCATTTAAGGAGATACAGTATAAGTTAATAGTTGAAAAAGGAATTATATGCAATGGTGAAGTGATAGTAGCTCCGTGGACATTAACGGCAAACATATTGAGAGCGGTACATGATAACATACATTGCAGTGTCATGGTGACATACAGAAGATTAAAATTAGAAGCACGGTGGCCAGGTTATGCAAAGGATATTTAAAAATTTATTAATAAACATCTAAATAAAATGCAATGAAATTAGAAGATTCAGACAAAAAGAACTTTATTCCTGCACAAGCATGGCTTAAAGTACACATGGACCACACACACATGTCAGTATCATAAGATTGTTTCTCATAATGTTAGATGAGTACTCTGGTTGGTCAGTAGTAATCAAGGTTAAAGACTGGAGAGCATCCATAGTTAAACAGGTTTTGGGAGATGTAGTTACAAGGAATGAAATACCACAAATGTTAGTATCAGATAATGCTCCTGAATTTTGGGATGAAAATTTGTGTACATGATTGGGGCAGATAGGCTACATGCTGTGTAAAACTCTTCTGTACCATCCTCATTCCAATGAAACCACAGAGCAGATGGTACAAACAGTTAAAACGACATTGAAGGCATTCTTGCCCCCTCCCCCACCTCGAATTTTGGCTCCCCCTCAATTTTATAAGCTTCAAAAACTTATGAAACTGATCAGTTTCTGATTTTAATAAGATTTGATCTTCAACACTTTTCTCTCTGCATTTTCTTTTTCATTTAGCTTTTTAAGGGCAATTACAGAGACCAGTTTGAAAGAAAAACAAAATAAAACAACCTGATAGATAGAAACAGACATGTTGTTAAGGAAAGAAAGAGACTTAATAGCTATATTTTCAAAAATGAAGGAAGATTTTAATTAGAAATAATGTCTCAAACTTAATATGTAGATATATAGGTAGTCAGTGATTTATGACCAAGTGAAAGAATTTGTCAGTAATTATGCAGCTTGAGTTTATCTTGCATCAGAAAAATTTCACCCCCCCTCCATCAGTAAACCCCCCCACTATTTTCAGAGTTCCACAATCGCCACTGTGTACCATGTATTGAGTTCTGAAACTGCAAGATATACCAACATAACACAGGATTCATTTGGCTTACCAAATATAGCAAGTTGTTACGCTGAGAATGAAGAAAGTAAATTATTAAATGTGTTAAATTATCAATCTTAAAACTTAACTGGCATCAACCATTATGTACTATTAAAATATATTTATTTGCTATACATTTTAATGTAATAACGTAATCCCAACCTCGTATTTGAGGTGGGTAGTATTTCTGTGTTTTTTGGTTATATTAATTTTATTTTTTTATGAATAAATGATTTAAATTTTCTATAATAAAACGAAATCTTCGAAATATTTTAATTTAAACCAAAAAAAAGTATTTTGTTAAATGTACAGAAAATGTCTTTCTGACTTCATGGTTTAAATTATAAATTTTATAATGAATTTTAAAACAAATTAAATCTTTCATTGTTGTAAAGACTATTCACTTTTTTATTCATCAGTATGAAATATGGTGGGACAATAAATTTGTTCAGGTTGAAATTCTATTATGAATACAACCTTTCAGCTGGTCTTTTATCATCTGGCCAATTTAAGCTATTGTCTTAACTTTTCCATTTGTAAAGATTTGAAATGAGACATTATTTTGCTTGATGGTATTATCTTCCACATCATTAAATTGGTAAAGCTACAGGCTATTGTTGGTAACATGGATTACAACTAACCAAATTAGCTGGTATGTATTTGTTGTTATACCCTTACTATTGCAAACTTGGTAAACCATGTCTAACACAAGTATACAGATTCTACCTTTAATACTAATTATTATTATATTAATATTGAATAATAATGTCACATCAGGTCTGGTTGTTTTAATAAAAGGTATGGATTTAACCATTTTCTGCTAATTTAAAAACAAAAAATTATGGTCATGGATGTTTTTTTTTTTTTTTGTTGTTTTTTTTTTTTTAATCATATCACCCCAAGCAAGGCGGTAACGCCACTGATGCGCAGGGGGCTACGTAAGGGTAAAAAGAATGGAAAAGAGAAAGCCGGAAACCACATCCTAAACAGGAAACAAGGGATGAGCCTCTTCACCTGTTCAATAGATGTGGGTGGAGTGTGAACCGGGCGATAGTTTAGTCTATCTACTCCAATTGAAAAAAATAATAATAAAAAAGGAAAAGAGTGAAAAGATTGGAAAAGAGAAAACCGGAAACCGCATCCTAAACAGGAAACAAGGGATGAGCCTCTTCACCTGTTCAATAGATGTGGGTGGAGTGTGAACCGGGCGATAGTTTAGTCTATCTACTCCAATTGAAAAAAAAAAAATAATGTTGGCTTGAAAACAAATACTCTATTCTCAAGCCAACATATATGAACCATAATTTTTTTTTAAAATTAAAATAAAATGGTTAAATCAAAAACCATCTATTATAATAAATAGATAAATAATTTATCAAACTGAAATAATAAATACTAATTACATTAATATAAGTAAATATATAAAAAAAAATCAACAATAACATTTACTCACTTTCCTTTATTAACCATTAAATTACGTCACTTAGCATCCTCCATAGTTTACCTTAACTTTCACAGCCTGGCTTACAGCTGCTTCACATTGAAACACCAGTTCCTGTACAATCACTGAAGTTAAACAACGTTGAACCTAGTCAGTACCTAGATGGGTGATCATTTGAGAATACCAGGTGCTGGATATGTGGATGGTGTAATGTAATAGACAATAGCTTGGAATTGTTAATTGGAGAGCCGAGTTACAACTTCAGTTGTCTTTGTTATATTCGCTTAAGTGCAAATGTGCTTGGGAAAGTTATGAATGCAACCCCCCCCCCTTTCTTTCCCCTTCCTGTTTAATATAAAACTTGTATCACTAAAGCCATTATTATCTCAAAAACAAAATTGTATACAAAATAGATTTTGGTATTAAATAACCCATCGAGGTTGATATGCTGCTAAACAAGAAGCACCGAACACATCTTTAAGAACATTCATGAGTTCTCAAATTGAAAAATTTTGATAACCTAACAATATTTTTATTTCGTTTTATAGATGCATGTTGAAAAATGAAATTTTTACTCTACCTTGATGAAGCCCATCAGAAAGGAGTTTTCCTTTTGTCTTTACTCACATATGAAATGTTTTCTGACCAAATTGGATAAAAAATTTATACATCTTGATTTTGAATGTTTTTACCTTGACCTTTTCACTAGTATTGATTTTGAAGGGAATAATTGCAATAGTTGTTGGAAAACAAGCTACAAACTGTTTTGTTTTTCTCTAACACTCTTGAAAAAAATGTTTGAAGGAGCTCTCCCTCTCCAACCCATCCTACAATAGAAAAAATAAAGCCTACTCACAAGAAAATCTCAGACAAAAATAAAAGAATCCTTGTTGCTGGCAATTAAGACTTTTATCTAGGGTAAATGGTTTACAAAATTACTGTCTTTAATCTACTAATTTTTCTTTCTTTTTATCTACCTTAACAGCACAGTTATTTCAAACCTTATTGTATAGCTTGACTTTTCTCAATTGATTCTTTAGCCAAAGCATAGACTTAATAGAGTCTGTTTCAATGGACTAAACTACTGTGTCTTATAAGTTATTTTGTTCATTCTGAAGAGCTACTGTTGCAGAATTTAATGTTATAAAGCTGGTTGAAATGGTAATTTGTCAGTTGTTTGTTTCTCAAATAACAACTGATGAAATAATGCTTTCACTTCAAAATGTGAGACCTAGAAAAACACCAGGTTAAGATGTCATAGTAACAGACTTTTTACAAGATGCAGATGAATTAGTTCAATTTATCCAGCTTTAAGAATAGTAATCACACTTTATGAAAACAACCCGATAAAGACATTGGCAACTATATTCACATTATTTCTGTAAATTCTTCTAGAAGATACAAGCTTATAAATACCCAAGTTGAAAGCCAGTCACACTGATAGATCAGCTGGGTGAAGGAAGAAAAAAAAAAAATAGTACATAATGTCCTTCACACTCACCAGATTTAATATCTACAGACTTTTTTTTTTGTTTGATCTTGAACATTCTATAAGTGATAGAACATTTTGGGAACTGTCTTTCAAACTTTTGGGAAATAGAGAGTGGGAGCAGACTTCTTTGAATGTGAAATCAAAGATTTGCTTTCTCTTTGGGCTGAAGTCCTTGGAAATAAAGGCAACCATATATTTGATAATATATAATAATATTTAAATAAATTTAACTTATCTTTTCTGATAAAATGTAATTACTTTCCAAACCCCAAATATGCAAAGATAAACTCAATTTCCTGTCTCTATAATTTTGTCTGCAAATTTCAGTGGCATTGTCCTAACTGCTGTAATTTTTCACCATGAAATTTCTTATTCTGTATTTTCAAAATCACACAAGACAACAAATCCTGATGAATGAATTAGTTTAAGGACATTAAGATGCAGATGACTCTATAATTAACTACCAGTTTTCTCCTCCTCCCTCCTCATGATTATAAGTTAAATAGTTGTCTGTTTATACAGGGCATGGCAGGAATACTTCCCACATCATTATAAGACATTAGATGAAGAGAACATTGCCACTAAGTTCTTACCATTATGTGGGAGTTATTTCTGTCACACCCTGTATATATGTCCACATACACCAAAAAAAAAAAAATATTCTGATATGTATAGTCAGCAGTTATGTTTCTTTTTATGGTGGGGGGTGGATAAAAACAAAGGCATTGACAACTATATTTTATTGCTACAAATTCTTCTAGAAAATACAAGCACCAATAACCAAGTTGAAAACCCAGTCACACAATAGATTAAAGAAAGAAAAAGAATAACAACCACTTAATATGGTTTCCGTTAGCCATGAAAAGGCATTTGATTCTGTAGAACATGTAACAGTCTTTAGCTTACTAAAACAGTGTATTAATGAAACTATGTAAAAGATATTGAGAATATCTATAAATGTCCTGTAATAATTTAATTTCACAAGGATATTGATAAAATAAAGATTGAAAAAGGAGTAAGGCAAAAAGATATGATTTAAATCCTTTACAAGAAATTAAAATGGAGAATATGTAAATTATATTTGCTGAAGATGTTTTATTCGTATCAACATCATCAAATTACAATAAATGCTAAAGTCTCTGTAGTAAGAATGAACAAAATAAGATGAATGCCCTGTTTTAATTGTAACAAAAAATATCAGGAAAGATGAAAAACTGGAAGTTGTCCAGGAATACATCTACTGAAGACAGGTGATAATATAAAAGAAAAAGCAAGAAGTTCAATAAAACAATGTATAATAAGTTGAGAAGTATTTAGCAAAAATAGACATTGAAAAGCATCCTGCCATTATGCTTAAAAATATAAAGTTTACAGTAAAAGTTTGGCACCAACTATGATGTATGGATGTAAAGCAGGAGAATCGATCAAATTGTACAATATTGCTTTCAAGGAATGATCAATGTTAGGGATAGAAAGCAAGCAACACAGAAGAGACGAGGATAATCATATAGGAGTGATGAAATGACAGATAATAGCAGGTAGGATGCATAGTAGAAAAAGACAAGGGAGAAGAGAGATAAGACGGCGTTTGCTGGTATGACTTGGCAAAAAAATAATGCAGTCATTGTTGCCACAGACGTTTAGAGGAAAGACCTTTGTCATGCAGTGGACTAGTGACTGGTTTGTGTATCTCTTAAAATTAGTACAGACTAATGGGTTGGCAATCCACTGTTTATAGTGTTTTACTTTATTGATGATCTCAAAAAACATAATAGAATTTTAAGCAGATATAACAATCTAAACAGTCAATAACATACTAAAAACATAATGACCACAATAACAATAATTGCAATTACTGAAAACCTATTGAGTGTCCATTACAAAAGAAATGTTTAGCTGACTCTATATTCTACCTATGCTCTATTTCTACCTTAGAAAATCCTATGGTAAAAAAATTTATCAGTTATATCAAGAATCCTTTTAAAACTCGCCATTATTTGCAGTCCTGGGTATGATGGTAAACTGCATCCGTCAGCAAGGCCTCTAATTGGGAGGTTGTGAGGATCATGGAACCACCTCTTAATTGCTGTTGTTCCCAGGTCCACCCTGACCCAGAGTGGTAGCACCTGTTAGGGTCCCAGCTATGGGTAAATAGCTGACCCCCAAATCGGTGTCAAAATGCAATGAAAGTATTTATCAACAAAACTTTATTGAATGAAAAATGTTACCAACAAAACTTTATTGACTAGACAATTGAACCATATTAAAAAAAAAAGAAAAAAAAAAGTGATCCCAATATTCAAAGACTGACCCTTAAATGACCAAAATGGTTGATAGGTTATTAAACTTAAACCAAACCAAATCATTATTTGCACACCTTATCTTTTAATAATAAGAGTTACCACAATTGCACATCACTTTCTATTAAAAAATGCTAACAAAATCCCTACCATAAAATGGAAAATATTAAAAAAAACAAAACAAAAAAAAAGCAAACTTGTAAATCTTTACATGAGCCATGTTTTCTATGTTTACAGGAAAAATTACAAATTATTAAATTCCCAAAACTAAACTTGCTGAATAAACGTAGTGAAGTAACTTCCATCTGTCATTGTCTAAAATATACCCTAAAGTATAGTTCATTTTCCCTAATATGACTAGACATCTACAATCTATTCCCTAGTATAAATTGATTGATTCTCCCATCTGATAATTAATTTTTTTGTTTAACAGATAGCTCACTCACTAAATGAACTATGTACACTACTGGCTATAATAATTAGGCCACCCTAGTTTTTTAAAGAAATTATGTATTTTATACTATTTTTAGTATTTATTGCCAAGTGGATAATTGTAAATGAAAACAGAATGGTTCTTTTGTTATCATTACTTTGCAAGGAAGCAAAGATGAACTCGTCTGAATCATCCTAAATTTTCATTCTTTCATTGATGAAACTGCAATATAGGTATTTATTAAATATTTATAAATTTATTTGATGCACATGTTATTGTGCAGTATTAACAAAAGAACCATTCTATTTTCTTTTACAATTATTTACTTGGCAATAAATACTAAAAAATAGTATGATATACATCATTTTTTTTAAACATTGGGGTGGCCTAATAATTATGGCTGGTAGTGTATGTTTGATGTGCAGTGTATTAAAAAAACAAAACAAGCTTTCCCCTCTTTGTCACTTGTTTACTACATTAAATGAAGAATAACTTAAAGAAAATCCTGTGACCATTTCACGAGGACACACTAACTTTTCAGACTTGCTAAATGCTATATATGTATCATTCAATTTTTTTCATCACTGGCATAAAAAACGTCTGGGTTTCAAGTCATTTCAAGTTTCTTGCCCCTTTACCCTTACAATAAAATTTCTCCTATCATGACCTGACTTTCTATCAGTTCATTGAAACAAACCCTCTAACCCACTCCTGATGTTGCAGTAAATTGTTTTTATTATAAACTTATAATGAAAAATATTACCATATATATATATATATTTGAAAAGGCAAAAAAGCATTTTTTTTTTTCTTTCAAACTTAAGGAATCTTTTTGTGCCAACACCTTATCAAAATGAATTCTTGGCAAAATTTGATGGCACATGACAACTTCACAGAAAAATAGTAAATGAAAAGGATAAAGATTGGGAAAAGATTAAAACAATTTATTAGTAAAACAATTCACAAAAGAATAATAAATGCTCCAACAGAGTATAAAAAGGAAAAAGATTTACTTACAACCCTCCAAATAAACAAAGAAAATGAATGAAATTCTCTTTTTGCTTGCACATGCCCAATTGTTGTAACTTGATATATATTGCTTCAAATACATGTAGGTGTGTGGAATGGGCTCTGTGCAAAACAGCTATCTGTATATTTCTTAGCCATTTTTGAGAATAAATGTTATTTAACATGTAACAGAATGTAAGTGGTGTTATGTATAATGTGGATTAGCGGTATGTGTTATGCCCCAAACACAGTAAGCATGTTGTGAGCGTATTCATCGTGGATGTTATTGAATGTTGGGTTTTTTGTTTTTATTAATAAGGCCTCCATTCATCCTGGAAAATAGTTAAAAGTATAACTGAAAGTGCTTGGATAAACAAAACATTTGGACACTTTTTATATAATTTATGTCCTCAAAAGAAAGAAAAAATCATAAGATCACATGAAAAATTACATAAAAAACCTTAACCATCACACCTTGTCTGTCATTTTTAATCAAACCTGTATAAAAAAGAGATTGCTGGCCAAATATATATATATATATATATATATATATATATATATTGTGTGTGTGTGTAAACGAGACACCAACTCGCAATAATAATTTTCTATTCTTGTCAGCTCAAGGAAAAATTCTCAGATTTCCTTGTAACAGAATGAACATGTCTTTTGTTACAGTTTCATTTCCTCTCAAAGAACTTGATCTTTCCCTCCTCACTATCTAAGAACAGAAAATACAGGAGAGATTTAATCGTTATTCGTTACTCAATATTTCAATTTATAAGTTTCTTGTGAAAACTATACCATTGTCCTCTTCTCTCATAATCTATTTTGTGAGAATGAGGTGACTGGGCCGAGATAAATTTTGTTTCAAAAATCAAATAGTTGAATTTGTGAAACTTTCTCCCCTTTTAACAATACAAAGCTGGCCATAATTCGCTTGTCTCTAAAATGCATATGTCTGGGTAATCCAATAGTAATCAGGAAAAATTGAAATTGACAAGCTGAGCTTATCCTGTTGTATTCGCTTTACATTAAGAAAGGCATGAATCCATCTTTCTTTATCTGCAAGACAGATTAGGCTATTATGAGTTTACACTAACATGGACTTTTTTTTTTGTCATTGTATTATCAAAAATCCTCCTACAAGGTGTCAGTTTTTTAATAAATAAAATCCAATATGTGTGGTTGTGAGGTCTTACAAACTGTCTTTTGTTATAATATAAATTCACTTTGCTTTTCGGACTCGCTTCTTTTGTCTTTTGCTATAATTATCACAAAGATTTTAATCTCTTTAACTTGCACACCCATTTATCTTGTTTTTATTCGAAAGAATTTCTTGAGTTTTTAATGAAAATAGAAATCAATGCCTTTATAAAGGGTGAAATTTATTAATTTTCTTTCTGTTGATTTGACTTTGTCAAAGTTAAGCTTTAAAATTTAATTAATTTTAACTTTAATCTTGTACTTGAAATCTTTTATGTTAAATTTTTAAGATTTCATAAAGAGATGGAAAAAAAAAACTTGAACTTTCCTTCAGAAAGGATTTTATTTAGTAATTTTTCCTTTGCTTGGAAGGGATCTAGAGTTTTAATGTATGCTATATTTATAGGCTAAAGTGCTCAATATTAGTGATAGTGTGTGTAAATATAAAAGTGAACATTGAGGTCTACACTAATCATAGACAGTCTGCTTCATGCTTAAACACCATGAAAAAGTCGATGCTTGGTGTTGACTTAAATGTCCACTTTTATATTTTTATAGTGAGTATCAATTTGGCATTATTTAAATAATAAAAGTTATATTGAAATTAACATCTACTGTCCTTTCTTATTAAGAAAAAAAGAAAAAAAATTCTTAACAAGAATCAAACCTGTATTTCCAGTAATCTGAAAAACCACTTTTAAGCCAGACATACTTTACCACTTAAGTATGAGAAGCCATTACAGCAAATAAAGTAAACATTATCCTATTTAAGAAATGCATATCTTTTATTGGGACATTTCAAAGTCTATATCTGTAACTTTTTTATACACAAGATGTAAACAAATAAGTTTGTTTTTTTTTTTTTGTTTTTTTTTTTTAGCAGTTAATAGATTTTTTATTTAATCTGGCGTTATTTTTATTACTATAAATGTTAAGACTTTGTTTCAACTTTTGTTGTTTGTTTGTATTGTTTTGTTTTTTTAAACAAGGCTATCTACTGACATGTGTACCAGGTAAATATTTTTACAGTAATGTATATAAGTAAAACTGGGACAGCAGATTTGCTTTTTGTTCATCTTGCTGAAGGCTTGAATGTAATTATCTGTTACTAATTTTTAAATTAAAAAATTTTCTATATCAAATATTTCATGTCTCTTGATGCGGATTGTCTTGCAAAGAAAGCTTATTATTTTACCCCAGTTTCATGGCTGGCAGGGAAATTATATGGCCTAATAAACACAGGATATGAAATATTAATGATCCCACTCTTTAAACTAACTCACTCCCACATTTTTCTCATCATTTTTGGCTCTTGTTTTACATTCAAATTAAATTGCAAGAAATTAGAAAGTGGTTTTGGACAGAAACTTGAACTTTTCTGTGCCATGGGAGCTTGCTATATCATGTAGCAATGCCTATTTGATCTCGTCACCAAAAGCTACTGACAGCTGAACTGGCTTCTCTTTAAATCTTACAACTTTTGATTTTTACACTCTTCGTTCCACATTTTGTTTGATGTTTTCATATGAGTTTTAATTTTTCTAGTTTTTAACTTGTATCTTGTTCTTTATTTTCATAGTGAAAAAATTTCACCTAAAGCGTTATTAAAATTGGTTAATCTCAGAATTTCAAGCCACTTTTATTATTAATATTTAACATTGTATTATTTACCCTAGCTAACAAAAACAACACTGACAAACAAACATAACCACAGAATCTTTGATGGTGGTGTGGAGTGGTAGTCAGTCTTATTTATTGATTTGCAGGTGTGGGCTTCTCTTCTCTGTGTTCTCTTGATGTTCTGCTTTTGGCTTGAAAAAGCCCTGAACTTATATAAGCTAAAATTATTACATATTTTTTGCCTTCTCAAATTTTTGTTTGTGTTATCTATGGCTAGGCACATCTGTCAGTCATTTTTGCCAATTATTGCCTTTGAAACCATCACACTTCTGTCAGTTTTATTTATATTTTCTACTTTCAACATCAACCACACTTCTGTTGGTTCTGCTTTTGATGTCAGTCATATTTCTGTCGGGTCACAGAATATATTACAATTGTTTGTATATATCATGATGTTCTTCCTGATTTCATCTGAAGCTTTGTTTTGCACTTGGCATGAATGGTAGTGAGGAAGAGTTGCATACATTGTAAGTCTGCTTCATGCTGTTGTCTCTAGCTGCTTGAATCCAGAGGTAGGACATCATTGACTGCAGATAGATTAGGGTCTAGTAGGTGACTAAGGTACTCTACCTGTCACATCATGTTCTTCTAGCTCTACAATAAGGGGATCTATTCCCTGTTTATCAACCTCTTTAAACCGAGTCTTTATTGGTGCTTTATTCATGCTTGGTAATAGATATGTTCATGCTTTTCAATGAGCACAACACCTGTTAAGGTTTGAACTCTGTTGATTTAATTTTCCATGCTCTTAGTCAATGTCAAATCTGGTCAGTACCTAGATAGGTGACCACTTAAGAATATCATTGTTATTAATAATGAAGGAAAATCCAGAGTGTGTAGAAACTCATTCATATGGTTGGCTACTTTTTTTTTCCAAGAGCATCAGTCTGTTAGGGTTACTAACCAGTCCCTGTTGCAGACACCTGCTCAGGCACATTTATGTTTGCTCAACACTCATAGAGCTCTGTGGTTTATATTGCATCTATACTGAGCATGTTTTAGTTAGCTTCTAGCATGATCAGCACTTTCAACAATGGCAGTATGTTCAAACCCTTGGTCACAATGAATTGTAACTTTGTGCTAGCGCAACCATCAATGGCTTCTGAACAGTTTCATCTACCAAATTTCCATTTCAAGTATTTGGGTTAACCTGTGCAATTGTTCTCGGGTACTTTTTAAAAGTGTTGCATGCTGAGATAACATAAGTAAGCCCCCTTCCTGACAAATCAACTTTGATAAGGTTTGAACCCAGGTTGGAAAACAGTGTAGTCACTCACCCATGCACATATATAAAAATAAGAGAAAGATTTTAGTGTGATACAACTTTTATTAGGGTGTTTGGAAAGTAATTATATATTTATCTGATAGTTCTATGAAATATAGACCAATCAACTAACCAACAATGGCAGAAAAATGCTTGAATGCTTCCTCTAGAATTAGTTTATCCTCTCTTTTATCCTTCAGAGTTCAACTGGAAAAAGAGTGAATTTGGGTTCCAAATGATTTTCTCTTGAGAATCAAATGCAATGTTCCACCATCTGCAACAGTCTTTTAATCAGGAATGCCAACCTTTCACTTTTTGCATCACATTGCTACAGGTAATGAAAAATGGGTTTTGGATATCAACAGAAAATGAAAAAGACTGGATTTTCACAAAATGAGAAACTGGTGCCAAAACCAAAACCAGGATTCCATTTATAAACATTTTTGTTTTCTGTCTAAAACACGAAAGGTGTAATCTATCACATGTTCCTGGAACCAGGAACCACCATCTCTGCAGTCTTTATTTTCTAATCGGGTAAATGAATCATTATATCAAAAATGTCCTGTTTTAGTAGCATGAAAATACAATAGTAGACTCCGCAAAACAAACCATTGTTAAGATGTTAGGTTCTTCCCACATTCTCCATAATGTGAAATCAAACATTTGCTTTCCCATTGGGCTGCAGTCATTGAAAATAATTTGGTCTGAACATTTCAGTTTCATTCAGTGTCTTAATTGCTAGGATTTTTCGTCATGAAATTTCTTGCTTCGTACTTTATATACACGTTAATAAATCCCGATGAGTGGATTATTTTATGGGTTAAAACAATAAAGATGCAGATGGCTATAGAATTAACTGCCAGTTTTCTCCTCCTCCTCCATGATTAAAATGATTTTCTAAGCATTGCTTAGATGTTGCACAATGCCGAAAGTACAGGGCACCCAGTGATGATCAAACTCGCTATTCAGTCGTAATTGAACTAGCAAGACAAACCAACATACTATTACATCATATTGGAGTTCCACTGCTGAAATGTTTGGAACAGATAATTAATATAACGGATAACCTCACCTTACCCCCCACCCCCCAAAAAGAGGAGCTGTCTTCCATTTGCCTCAAATTCTTAACCATTCTGTGCCTGGATATGGTTGCAAAATTTGACAAATCAGTATAAATGAAGACATCATCAAATTGATTTTGACACAATGTGTAAGCACATATTGTATTTTAGACTTTTCCATGTATATTTGTGGTAAAAATGAAATATTCAAAATGAATGCTCAGCTGTTGTGTTATTTTATATATATATATATATATATATATATATATAAATATAAACAAAAAGCCAACTCTTAATAATAATTTTTTATTCATCAGCTCAAAGAAAAATTATCTAAGGTTTCCTTGTAATGGAATGAACATGTCTTGTGTTACAGTTTCATTTCCTCTCAAAGAAATTGATCTTTCCTCCTTACTATCTAAGAACAGAAAATACAGGCGAGATTTACTCATTATTCATTACTCAATATTTCAATTTATAAGTTGCTTGTGAATCAATTGTCGTCCTCTCATAGTCTATTTTGTAAGGATTAGGTGACTGAGCTGAGCTAAATTTTATTGTTTTTAAGAACAAATAGTTGAATTTTCAGGAATTGAATTATTTTTCTTTATAAACATACTTTTGTGAAACTTTCTCCCCTTTTAACAATAAAAAATAGTTATAATTGGCTTGTCTCTGTGGTAAAAATTAAATATTCAAAATTGATGCTCAGCTGTTGTGAAAGGCATGAATCCATCTTCCTTAATCTGCAAAACAGATTAGGATATTCTGAGTTTATGCTAGCATGGCATTTTTAAAAAAAATTTTTTAGGTTCATACTTTGCTTCAGAAAAATTTAAAAAATTTTCATGTCATTTTATCAAAAAAACCTATTTTGTGAGGGAGTGGTGACTGGGCTGAAATAATATTTTTTTGTTTCTAAGATGAAATAGTTGAATTTTCAGAAAATCTTTTTTTAATTTTATAAACCTACTTTTGTGAAATGTTCTTCTTTTAACAATGTGGCCTGTGTCTAAAATGCATATGGATGTCTGGTAGTTCAGTGGTTGTCAGGAAAAGTAGGATTAACAAGCTGAGCCTATCCTGTTGTGTTCCCTTTACATTAAGGCTACTGAGAAAGGCATGAATGCATATTCCTTTACCTGCAAAACAGATTAGGCTCTTTTGTCTTGGATAATTTTTGCATTTTAGCTTAGTTTGGCAATTTACTGCAACTGATCCTCCACCAGTTATCCTGACTCCCTATCTTATCACTGGTTTCTGCCAGAGATATCAAGAAGGGGGATCTGGATCTATGAAACTCCTTACATAAAAATGCACTCCTGTACATTGTTCTTTTCACAATGTAACACAATCATTGTCTTTTGATGAGGATAACATATGTGCTTTGAAAAATAATGGTATAATCAGGATGTTGACTTTCCACACTTACTTAAACAAAGACTTTGGAAGGAAACTCCTATGAATACAAGAAATTAGCAATAAATGAAATGAACTTGAGGTCTAATTTCTTATAAAAACTGTTTTAAGGAAAAAAAATGTTACAAAAATGTTCAACAGTAATATACTGTTTGAATGATGAATGCTGAATATGTCATGTGTAGAAATGGCAAATAATTTTTTTTTTTTAAATCATTTCACCCCAAGCAAGCCAGTACCAGCACTGATGCACAGGGAGCTACATAAGAGTAAAAGATTAGATAGGAGGAGAGTGAAGAGAAAGACGAACCAGTTACAGGGGGTGTCAGAGAAAGGACAAGAGAAGGATGGGAACACAGGTGTGAAGACAGTTGCAAAGGTAGAGCGAAGGGAAAAGAACAAGATATGCAGGGTGATGTAGAAAGAACTGGAGTCAAGTAGATAAGAGATGGGAATTGACATTGCATTTAAATTCCTGGAGGTTGTAGCCATCAGGAAAGCAAGTATATGGAAGGGAGTTCCACAGTCAGGAAGTGCGAGAGTAGAAGCTGCTGGAGTAGAATTGTCGGCTGCATTTGGTACATCTAACTGTAAATGGGTGGGACCTTGTTGCCAGTCTGGCTGCATGAGTAAATTCTTGTTGGGGGGAAGGCACCAGTGACTTAAGTTCGTTGGAGCAGAAGCCATGAAAATATATGTAGAATAGACAGAGGAAAGCTACATCCTGCCGGTGAGAAAGTGGTTGGAGTCAAGCTGCCAAGTCGGGACCTATCACATTACAGATTCTCCTTTAAAGCCTGTCAAGAACACTGAGATGAACAGCAGGGGCGGCTGACCATATATGACAGCAGTATTCTGTGCACGGATGGATGGTTGATTTGGATATGTGCAAGATGGATTCAGGCGAAAAAAACCTTCCTGGCCCAACACAGTGACCCGACCTGTGGATTTAGCTATTGACTTAATGTAATGGTTCCACTTGAGATCAGAAGATAGGATAAGGCCGAAGAGGTGCAGTATATTGCTTTCAGGGAGACACGCTTGGTCTATGCTTATGGGAGGCAGGAGAGATTGCCTGTGATGGTTGACAGATAGCAGTTTTGTTTTAGAAGCATTGAAATTTATAAGCCACTTCTTATCCAAGTCCATCACTGGGTGTAGATCCTTCTCAGCAGTGAGGTTATGTTTGTCTGCCTCACCAGATTTCTTACTGATGCAAGAGTAAATTGTGGTGTCATCTGTGTAGATGCCTACTTGGGACTTGATCACAACTGGGAGATCATTTATGAAGACTGTTGAATTTTCTTCAAAGTCATGTGTCTCTTCATAGTAAAGTATTTTTATCAGTTGATCTACTGTTGAATAACTTTTCCCAAAGCTTGCTTGGTCTTTTGCTCTCCCGCACATGTTGCTCAAAAATGTGTAAACTATTATCTGTATACAACAGTTTTGTTTTTTTTGTTTTTTTTTTTTTTTTTTTTTTTGTTTTTTTGTTTTTTTTGTTTTGTTTTTTTTTTTGTTTTTTTTGTTTTTTTGTTTTTTTTGTTTTTTTTTTTGTTTTTTTTGTTTTTTTTTGTTTTTTTTTTTTTTTTTTTTTTTTTTTTTTTTTTTTTTTTTTTTTTTTAGCTCAATGATTTAAAGTGACTTCAAGTGAATGTATCTTTTAGGTGTTAAAGAAGATAGTACTTCGTCAGTGGATATAGACTGATGCTACAAAATCACAAAGAACTTAAACAAAAAAACACATCACTTGAAACAGCAACAAAAAAAATAGATTTCAAATGTAACTAGAAGGGGAAAATAATGATATAATAAAGAAGCTGACTTTCCACACTACCTTAAACAAAAGGTTTGACAGGAAACTCCCACCAATATTAGAAAAAAAGTAAACATTTAATGGACACAAGCAGTTTAATTTCCTGAAAAACTGTTTTAAGATTTTATATAATTTAGTCAATAGTAAGACTGATCAGTGAATGCGAAATGTTTCCAGTTTCACCATCACCTTTTACTTAAATGTCTTTCTGCTTGGAGTATATTAGGCATGTTTAGTAACTCTAATTTTTATAGTTTTACAAGCCTTATGAAACTCTGACTCCTATCATTAAAACCATGTGATTTTTGTGTGAGTAATTGAAGAGCTGAGTTTGAATTCCAGTCAAGTTAATTGCAGTCACTTATGGGCTTAATACAAGGTGTGAAAGGTGTGACTCTACCACTTCTCCCCATACTATCTACAGGTAAATAGCAGGACAAACTAGGTCCTATAGCCTTGGTTGACAACCAGTCCAAGTGAAGAAAGTCTCTGAATTCAAGCCTACCTAGACAGGAATAAGCTCTGCCAGATTATTTTGCCCAAGAGACACCACTGCTATGGCTGCAGTACACATGGTGCCCCTAGGGCCCTAATGGTTATGAGGCTCATGATTGCGTTTTGTGCTCACATGTAAATAATCTATACTCACAGTTATGCTCTGTTTTTGTTCTCATTTAAGACTGTTTGACAATTGAGTGGATTTTGAACTTGAACCTTTGTACCTGGGGGGAGAAAAAAAATTTTTTTTTTTTCACTGCTATTATTTTAACTACGTTCATTTCTCAGTAATGTTTGTTTTAAAAACAATGATTAGAATTATGATAAAACTTAAACATATGCTGAAAGTGAATTTATACTTGTTTTTTCTGTTCTTGAAAATTTACAACAAAATTATTAAACTCTATTTGTCAATTCTCAAGTACAAAGACAAGGTATAAATTTACTTTCATATGTGTAGGTTTTATTACAGTTCTAATCATCGCTTTTTAAAGCAATAAATATTGCCGAAGAGTGAAGGAAGTTAAAATAATAGTGAGATCAGTGGAAAAAAATTATCCTTTTTGATGCTTCTTTTTCTTTTTTTTTCTCCACAGGTATAGAAGTTCATATTTTCTATAGACTAAATGGCTAGTGATCTGATCATGTAAAGCATTAACTAATGAGCACTGTTTCACCCTTACAACTTAGTACCCCCTTTTTTTTCTTTTTTTTCATTTTTTTTTCTTTTTTTTCACTTTTTTTTTCTTTTTTTTTCTTTTTTTATTTTTTTTTCTTTTTTTTTCTTTTTTTTATTTTTTTTTCTTTTTTTTCTTTTTTTTTCTTTTTTTTCATTTTTTTTTCTTTTTTTTCATTTTTTTTTCTTTTTTTTCATTTTTTTTTCTTTTTTTTCATTTTTTTTTCTTTTTTTTCATTTTTTTTTCTTTTTTTTCATTTTTTTTTCTTTTTTTTCATTTTTTTTTCTTTTTTTTTCATTTTTTTTCTTTTTTTTCATTTTTTTTTCTTTTTTTCATTTTTTTTTCTTTTTTTTCATTTTTTTTTCTTTTTTTTCTTTTTTTTTCATTTTTTTTTCTTTTTTTTCATTTTTTTTTCTTTTTTTTTCATTTTTTTTTCTTTTTTTTTCATTTTTTTTTCTTTTTTTTCATTTTTTTTTTTCATTTTTTTTTCTTTTTTTTCATTTTTTTTTTCATTTTTTTTTCTTTTTTTTCATTTTTTTTTCTTTTTTTTCATTTTTTTTTCTTTTTTTTCATTTTTTTTTCTTTTTTTTCATTTTTTTTTCTTTTTTTTCATTTTTTTTTCTTTTTTTTCATTTTTTTTTCTTTTTTTTCATTTTTTTTTCTTTTTTTTCATTTTTTTTTCTTTTTTTTCATTTTTTTTTCTTTTTTTTCATTTTTTTTTTAACCCTATTCATATGAGAGCGATCGTAGACCTTGGCCAATCTGATTACATCCCTTTTCTTAAACTTTACCTTATGAGAATAACAATATAAGTATAATGGTGAAAATATCATTATTGTTTGTGTTCCATCTGTGAGACAATTTATTTAAAAGTGGAAATTTTATGCTGGGTTGAGAAAAAATTGAAAACAAATTCCATAACTGTAAAAATTTGATCTTGATGACGATAAAGTATTTGCATTTTTAATTCTTTAATACATTAATGTCAACTGTTTGACTTAATAGAATACAAATAGAAATAATTAGTAAATAGTAAAATAATTCATTTATTGAAAGCTCAAAGGTTGCCCATAGGTAAATTTGAAATTTGATGCAGGTTTTAAATAATGCAATAGTGCAAGATTTGTAAAACTGGTTGAAAATGCTGCTGATTATATAGCTGTAGTCAGCATGCATGTTTGGACAAACCTGTTCAGTAATGGTCATGGCATTTACAGAAGATTGATCTCTTGTTCACCAATCAGATGATTCTCCACAACCAAAATATCCAAAAATATGGCCTGTTTTTAACCTATAGACATTTAAATATTGATATTGACAGTTATAAAAATCAACACTGTGTTTTTCTCTCTCTCTCTCTCTCTCTCCCCCTTTAAGATCAGATAGCAGTGTGCCATAATTACTTTCATTCTGTAGTGAGAATGTAGGTAAGGTTAGGGGTTCAGAAGCAGTCACGAACAGCTGTTGTTTCTGAACTTAATGTGAAGATTTACAGAACTAGAAACAGGATTCCTAAATGTCATCTTATTTTATTGCTGCAAATAAATATGCAAAGGAGAAAGATTTTATCTATATCCATTGATAATAGCATTGTTAACCATGAATTTCTCGTGTTGTGACATTATTTCTTTTCTAAGAAAGGGTGTACCCCCTCCCACAAAAAATCGGTAACTTTGTATGTTAGGAAGCTTACAGCCATGTCATGTTGAAATGCTGGTTCTCGTCCTTAAGCAACGTTGAGCCTGGCCATTACCTAGATGGGTGACCTATTGGGAATACCAGTTACTGTAATCTTGAATGTCTGGGTAGTGTAATGGCAATAACATCTCAAAATGAGAAGTTGGAGAGCCAAATTCAAATTCCAGTCAGGTTCATTACATTCGTTTACATGCAAATACTCTTGGGAAATGTATGAATTCACCTTCTCCTCCCCATCTATGGGTTTAATAGTAAACTTGTATCTGAAAATCATTATCTCAAAAAAATTTAATACATTATTTACCAGCAAAAACAATTATTCTTACAATCCAAAAATCTATTTTGGCTTTAAATAACCTACAGGAGGTTGATAAAATATAAAAAATAAAACAAATCAATCAAACACAATGACCATCAGGTGGATACCATACTTAGACATCACTGCCCAAATTGAAGAAATAGCCTTGACTATCCCTCAGACTCTGGCGGGTGAGCTAAGATGGAAAGTGAGACAGACATTGGAGAAAACCAAGCCACCCAAACCAGACATCACAAAAGAGAAGGGCCTGGTAATCAGGACCTTACAGAGGTATAAAAACATCATCATATTATCAGCTGACAAAGGCAATGAAACTGAAGTGATGAACAAAACAAAATACTCAGAAACTGGAAGACCTCATTAGAAATAGTAGCTATAGAAAGGTAAAAACCCCATG
The DNA here is from genome assembly GCA_037127315.1 of Ascarosepion bandense. NCBI lineage: Eukaryota > Metazoa > Mollusca > Cephalopoda > Sepiida > Sepiidae > Ascarosepion > Ascarosepion bandense. The sequence goes on from JBBBDQ010000151.1 coordinate 1,401,287, forward strand.
TTGAAAATAAAATGACAGCCATTGAAGATCCTAATCAAGAACAAGGATCACTTTCAGCCTAACACATACAGGCAGTTGTCTCAATGCTAAAGCGAGCTACCTCACCTGTATGGTCTACCAAAGATTCACAAGGACAATATTTCATTCAGGCCGATTGTTAGGAGTCATGGTTTGGTGTGCCACCTTCTGAGTTGCTTCCTCGTAGATATAATTGACCCATTGATAAGAAAGTCATCATCATATATTTGAAACTCTGCTCATTTCGTGGAACTAATAAAAAATGCTCCCATCCAATACAACCAGATGGTGAGCCTGGAGGTACTGAGTCTGTTCACCAAGGTACCCAATGTGGCGACACTATCAGGAGTTAGGGACAAATTGGCCTTGGACTCATCCCTAGGAGACCATACCAGTAGATCACTAGATAACCTGATGGAGATGCTGACTTTCTGCACACAAACAACACTTCAGAATGGAATCGGGCATATATCGACAGGATGAAGGTTTAGCAATGGGCTCTCCATTATCACTATCATTAAATAATAGATACATGGAATACTTTGAAGAGATGGCATTAGAATCCGCAGCTCTAAAGCCAACTCTATGGCTGAGATACGTTGATAGCACCTTCATACTCTGGCCACACCAGGAAGAGGTCCAGATACTACGGGACCATGTGAACTCAATAAGATCATTAATACAGGTCACTAAGGAAAAAGAGAGCGACAACAAGCTAGCATTTCTGGATGTACTAATATTTCAAACAAAGAGGGAGTTTAAGACATCCATATACCGCAAGGCAACATTCACCAGAGATACCTCAACTTCAGCTCCTACCACTCATACAATGTAAAAAAAAAAAAAAAAGGGATCATCTGCTGCCTGCAACATCGAGCAAAAGTCATAAGCATTGACTAAGAGACATACAAACAGACAATGGTTAGTATAAGCAGTACCCTACAATGTAACAACTATCCAGGGTACATGACAAGAGCTTCAATGAACGTGGAAGGGAAAGTGAATGAGGATAACAACTCTCAGAAAACAACCTCAGTCTGTCTACCCTATGTGAAGGGGTTATTGGAGAAAATACAAAGAATTTGTGATCCATATAACATCAGAACAACTTTCTGTAGTGGTTCTACACTTCACAGATACCATTCCCGAGTAAGACCCCCCCCCCAATAGAGGAGAACATGAGGACATGTAGCTGTGGAAAGAAATATAAAGGAGAAACAGGATGCCTCCTTAAGGTAAGGCTGCATAAACATTGTAAGGCCGTAACACGAGGGGAGATAGAAAAAATCAGGCATAGCTGACCACAGATGGAGGGAGAAAGGGGATCACTGCCCCCTATGGGATGAAGTTGAAATAAAAGATAGAGAACACCACTCGAAACTACATAAATTTAAGAAATCGGTGCATCTGCTAGGCCTGAAAAATCTCCAATGCTGACCAAGCATAGAAATGATTACAATATATGAACCAGTAATACGGAGTGCTAGAGAAAATCATTAGCATCAAAGATTGCAATATGAGCTCTGCTAAAAATGGTTACTGAGACATTAGGTTTATAAGTCCCAAAAATTCATGTACTGATGGTTTAGTCGATACAGACGTTGGCTACTTTCAGTGACTTGACCCAAAGAGTTGAGTTTAATAGGCTACAGCAGTTGTGAACAAATAATTTAGAGAGTTAAAGAGAGATAACTATATGGCTACCCGAAGTGGCATCACACATGGAATGAGAGTGATATACCCCAGTGATTGTAATAAAGGGTTTGGTTTGAAATTCCTACCACCTAAAGGTTTAGGTGTATGTAGCCCTTTATTACGATCACTGGAACTAACCAACGTCTAGACCAGTGACTAGACCCAAAGACTTGTGAGTTCAGTACAAGCAGAGGTGAACAAATAACTTATAGAGTTAAGATAAAGAGAGATAACTACATGGCTATTAGAAGTGGCATCGCACATGAAATGAGAATGATATATCCCAGTGATCGTAATAAAGGGTTTGGTTTGAAATGCCTAGCGTCTGAAAAAGGCCATAGCATAGAACAGTCAAACCATCATAATAATGATAATAAAGAAGAGAACACTAGTCTGACCAATGTAAATAGTATAAATCAATCAAAGAAATTAGGATTTTATAATAACCAAGTGTGCTTGTGTTTTTATTCTTATTGCTATTTAGTAGGTTTAGCGCAGTACAAGGTCAGTTAGGGAAGATTATTACACCTATATTTCAAGTATGGGGGACTGGCCTGCTTATCTAGAAAGTCAGCATTCAATTTGGATTTTAATTGGGCTTTAATACCATTCTGATCAAAACAATACGAATGAAGATGCAGGTTTAAATAATGCAATAATCACATATGTAGAACTCGTTTGTAAATATGGCCTCTAAATTTTGCAGATATACAAGGGAGATAATTTCCAGGTTCAATAAGTAAAATATGATGACTATAAATCATAGATCTTTTTTTTTTTTTTTTTTTTCGAAATAAGCAATTTAGCTAAGACTCAGAAAAGTCTACAAGATGAAAAATCCTGGATTGTGCTATATTTACATAATGATATTTTGAAACATATTTATTTATTTATTTTTTTTATTAATTCAAATTTTGCTTGAAATTAAATTTTTATTTTATTTTATTGTAGAGGTTCTTCCAAAACTGAAGAAGCTGCAGAGTTATTTGTCAGAGCTGCCAATACTTTTAAAATGGCCAAAAATTGGGCTTGTAAGTTGAGCTTTTTATTATTACTTTCCAAAATGTTATCAAGTGTCAAATGTCATTTTTATTTTATTTTGTAGATCAGTTTATTTTTATAGATTTAATCTAGGTACCTCCACTCAGGATGTGCGTTGTGGCGCAGTGGATATCGGCTCGGAACGAGAAATCGGAGAACCGAGTTCGAATTCCAGTTGAATTCCTTGCATTCACTTACGCGCAAATACCCTTGGGAAAGGTATTAATCTGTCTATTCCTTCCAGTTATGGGTTAAATAATAGGACAGATTGGGTTCTATAGCCTTGGTCGGCAACCAGTCTATTGCAGAAAGCAATGGCAACCTACTGCAGGATAATCTTCTGCCCAGTCAGTCATGTCTCTTTCGAGACATGATCGCCCAAGCGTGTATCGCGCATGGCACTTAACTGACTGACCTCCACTCATGTTTCTATACCTAAATTTAAATTGAAATTTTAAAAATAAATAACCTTCAAACTTTAAAATTAGCTTTAATTGAAAGCCAAGCGATTAAATTTAGTAATTCCAGTAAGCAAAATACCCTGGTGTAATTTTAAACCAAAATTATATAGATCAGAATCAAACATTTTCTAAATTTAAAAAAAAATGTTTTAAAAATTTCAAATTTTTCACCAGAAGCCAATTCTCAGTTTTAAAAAATTTTACAAAAATAAAATACACTTCACTGACACATTATTTTCTTCAAATTACCAAATTTAAATTTACTTTAAGTTGACTTGAAACAAGAATTCATTGCTTACTGCTTGAAAAATGTTTCAAACAGCATTTCTCAATTACAGTAGCCTTGTTATCACAGCTGTCAACACCTTATCAGCAGCTGACAACTGATGATTTACAGTATCCGGCCAAAAGTATAGAAAATGAATTTGGTATAAATCTTATTCATACAAATCGTTTTTTATTTTATTTTTAACTATGTTAAAATTAAAAATTTAATACAGTTTTCAGCAATTATCCAATATTTGATGGAATTTTAGTTAGTTTAGCTTTGTAGGCTAACATTTGAAGATGTTTTATGAAAAATAAAAATTAAAATAATATAAAACTTACTTTTAAAAACATTTACAATTTAATAACAATGAAAATAACGGCAGAGGTAACTCAATAATTTATAAAATGTTATGGCATTTATTAATTTTTATTTTTAATATCTATTTTTGATATTTAAGGTACCTCCACAAATTGTGAATTTCACAATTATTATTATTTTCTTTTTTTTAGAAAATTAGGAATTAAAATGTAAAAGTTGCTTTAAATGTTTAAGGAATGACTTGCACAACATTTTGTTGAATTTTATAAACATTTTGAAGAGACTTGAATCAGAATCAAAGTGCGGTTTCTGTCGTTTTCCATGTAAGGGGAATAATCCAAAACACTTGTTAATTTCTAAAATAAATACGACCCCTATGGAAACTTATGTCCCCTATGGGACATCGTACTTAAATGAACATATTTATTTACACACAAAAACATTTTTTTTTATATATTTTAAAAATATAATGGCCGAACAATTTTTATTAAATTTATTTTTGTTAGACAATATAATCATCAATTCATAACTAAAAAAAAAAAAGGACAAAGGTTCTTTTTAAAACTTTATGAATTATTATAATAATAAAATGAAAACAATTATTTTAAAATTTTATTAGTAATTGAAAAAAAAATTTTTTTTTTAATTTTTTTTTTAAAGACTATAATGTCCGTAATTATTATTATTTATTCCATCAATTAAAAGTTTATCAGATTAAATTATATCAGTTTTATTACATTTTTATTTTACTCTTCAGAGCAGATTTTCAAATAGTGTCGAATACTTTTAAATAAAAAAAAAAATAGATGATTTATATTCCCCGATGAGTTCTGCGTTTAGCTAATAAAAAAGTAAATTGCAGGAAATTAAAATTTATTAAAATTTCATGAATTTACGGAGGAGTGGGTAACAGTTAAAAAAAATAAAAATTATTTATTTAATATATTTGTGAAGGAGTACTGAAAGTTTCATTAAAATCTGACAATTATTTGATTTTTGTGAGAATTTCCAAATTAATGTTTGTAAAAGTGAGTTACGTAAAAAAATTATGTGATCGATTGTAAACGGTCCTAAGATTTTCTGCAACACTAACTCAAATCAAAACAAAATTTTCAGCCAAAATTTCGAACATGTTAAAAGGGATTAAAAAATTTTATAAAATAAAAATTACTTTGATTTTTCCTCTTAAAACATCTGAAACATTTTGATGGAAAATGTTTGTTTTAAGTTTTTGAACCTTTTTCATTTAACTATGCTGGTTTTTTGGTTTAATGGAGTTACCTAAAAACATTTGTTATACTGTCTGGGTTTGCTTTTAGACTCACTTAACCACTCCCGCATTCTTCTCCATCAACCATTGTGAAATATCAATATAGTTATTTTTTCCCCACTCCAGATATCTGAAAAACCAAGGCTCTTTTTCACTCAGGAATACTAATATTGAATAAATACAAGCTGCATCTTCACCTGGAACTAAAACTCTATCTCTTTTTCTGCAACTTCCCACATCTAAGTACAATTAGTGTGATAAATCTGAAATTTATTACTAAGATTACTTAAAGCCATATCATGCTGAAATACCAGTTCACATACAATCACCAAAGTTAAGCAACGTTGAGCCTGGGTAGTATTTATATGGATGACTTTCAGATACTGGAAGCTTGAATGTGTGGGTGGTGTAGTGAATAATGGCCCAGAATTATTAATTGGAGAGCTGAGTTTCAATCCCAGTTCAGTTTGTTATATTTTTCAGTTACACGCAAATAACCTTGAAAAAGGTTATAGATCCATCTCCTCTTCCATTCAGTTATTGGATAATTAATAAGACTTGTACTGCTAAATCATTTTCTCTCCATCAAAAGATTCTTACAATCAAAAACTATTTTCTAATTTTAAACAATATAGAAAAGGGTTGATAAACTATATATATATATATATATATATATATATATATATATATATAAGTAGTATCATTAGTAATTTGTAAGGTTAATTCCACAGGGGATCGTAATCTGATGAGAACTCAATGTTAGAATTTAAAAGAGTATTATGATGAAAATAAATTGAGGTTATGTTAGAAGTATAGTTAAAGTAGACTTTGTAAGGAACCGGAAACCCAATCCAAACAGAAAACATGTTAATAAAGCTCTACTCTTGTTGAAAAAAAAAATGAAGAATAGTGTGAAACAGACAATAGGTGAATTTATTTACTCTTACTGAGATAAATAGTAAATAGAATTTCAGTGTTTTGCTAGAGATATTAGATAAATTGTTATATATAAGGTCCTTTTTGTGTTCTGTTACGTGTTAATTGTAACCAAAAAAAGAAGATTGATCAGAACTCAGAGATAAATCACAGACAAATATTTAATTTACAAAACACCAAATAAAATATTTACGAATATACAATTTTTGTTGCATTCAAAACAAGAAACATAGTTTACTACTGGCGAGTGTCACAAGGAGAGAAGGGGGAGATAAAGTGTCAAATATCTTTACCCAGTTAAGTTGGCAAAGAAGTTAAGTGCTATACATTTTGGAAATTCTTAAATGAGTATATAAAGAATAATTATTAGTTTGGTCAATGAAAGTGTCAAAAATATGTATTTACCTATATAGTTCCATGAGCTTCTCTTTTAGGTTTTAGCTGGTCGGCAACTTCTTTGAGATTCATTTGGCTGGATATAAATCCTTGAATCAAAGCTGGAGTTGATAATGTCAGCAAACCCTTTTAACAACTCTTTCAAATTTTAGTTGGTCGGTGACTTTAGAGATTCTTTCGGCTGGATATAAATCCTTGAATCAAAGCTGAAGTTGATAATGTCAGCAAATCATGGTAACAACTAACTACTCTCTGCCCAAAACCTATTTTATAGGGGCTAACACCTAATTTGCATATTTCTAGAATCTTTCGAATTCTCTCGAATCTACTGGAATATTCTGGCATCTTCCAAAACGTTCTATTCCTAATTTCTCTATTTTTACGACTACTTCATGAATTAAAACGTTTTTGTAATAACAAGTAGAACTCAATAGTCCCTTACTACAACTTTTTAGACATTATTAATATTATTTCTATATATAAATGCATCCTCGTAACAGTTCATAGTATGTTTTTTAACACAAAAGTGACCTTTATACATAATTGGCACTAGCCATATACAGAAATAAATTCAACCACAATTTTGATCTAAACAAAAATATTGAAGGAGTAATTTACTCAGTATGCCTGGTTTCTTTCCAATATCACCTTTTGTGAAAGAATTACTACTTTCCCAAGCCAATATACACAACAACAAATATGTTAAAATCAAAAGAAAACAGTTTGCCTCATGTTTTTGAAAATGTACAGCAAACCATAACAATTTGATGCCAATTTAAACAATATTTATTTATTAAAACAAATTCTTTTCCTTTACCAGACTTTTAATTATGGCACATTATTCCCTCGACATGTTTCAACTGACCTTTTAAAACCACCATATTTATAAACGTTCTCAGATTTAAAAGCCTTGATAAACTAATGACGTCCTTGCTTTTGTATATAAGCACATGCAACAAAATAAATCCAAGATTTGCCTTGACAAAGTCCCTCAGAGGATGAAACGCATCGGTTAAGATAATTTTTCCTCTTGATGTTTTATTCATTTTGTTCCTTTATGCAAATTAACTGAAAATAATACACACACACACACACACAATATTGCAGATTGAGTGCTCATGTTAATAAAATAGTGCTTGATGCAGTATAAGTTATAAATGATATATTAATAAATATACATATTTTATCTCACCAGTAGCATGACTCAGTTTCAGGCACAATGCAATTTTCAGGTACTAATTGTGTAGTTTTTTTATGCTCCCACCTCTACTTACTTTTTCTAGTGTCAATGACAATGTTTTTGTATTAGAAAAACTTATCACTTAATCATATATCATTGAACCTAGGGGAAAATTGATTTCATCATAGCTTGATATTTACAAAGGACTTATCCTCCCTCAGTATTGAAGATCCACTGTATAGAGTTATTGAAAATGTTATCTTTTAGATTCATCAGTTTGAGCAGGCATCCCTATTTCATTTTCTTTCTTTTCTTCTTAAACAGTGTAAACTCTTTGTTAGATAAAATATAATTATTAAAAATCAGTAATGATTATGTAATTTCTGGGATAGTTATGCCTCTTTTGTTATATATTACTTTTGTTGGTAGATCTTCCCAGAGTAGGAATAAAGTTTTTATGTGAAACCATACAACCTGTTCTACTGCTGTTAGTAGAATAGCAAGGGGCCTGTTATCGAACCCACTAAATTAAATAAGTTGAAACAAATATTTCATGGTAAAACTTGATGCCAGAAGTGGGATTCTGACTGGAAAAGAAAATGAAGGATCATATTTTCTTTCAAGAATGTTCAAATTACAATCACCAGAGCTGTTCGACTTCACAAATGAGTGAGAGAATTAGAATAGCATTGAAATTAAAGAAACTTGCAAAATACAACTTCATACTCTGTTATATTGTAGGAGAGTAGAATCAGAAAAGATTTTAAAGTCCTTTTCATTCGGAAAGTGGATGAAAGGAATTTTGATTTGAGCAAATTTGGCACATACTTTATACCCGAAAGAACTGTAATCCATGAACGTGCTAAGTTTCATTGGAAAAGCCAGTAGTGTCAATAGAAATGTTTGTTGGAGGGTTATGCAGATTCGCTGAATATTGTAACTTTCCTGACAAAAATGATAAGACTGTTTAGTAACTGAACTGAAAAAAAAATAAAGAATTCACTCTCAGAGAAATTATGGCTAATATCAGACCTTACATTAGAAAGTGTCATGGAAATATCATGCAACTTTTACTAAATCAAAGAACAAATGAAAGAAATACGAACACAAAAAATGAGGAAAGCAGCACACATAACATGTTTGATGAGCTCAACTAAATAGTTGGTGGAACAGGGTTTAGGAGATATGAAAAGACAAAAAAAGACAGGAAATTATGGAGAGCTATGGGCACATATCCCAAAGAGAACACAGCATATAAAGAAAACTCAAACAGTTGTTCTCATTAAAATGTAATCATTCTAATAACATTGTCATATTTAAAAAAAAAAAAAAATCAATTGCCTAAAACCTATTACTTATTAATTATTATTATTTTTTTTGTCCTTTTCTAGCTGCTGGTCAGTGTTTTTGCAAGGCCGCTCAGCTTCAACTGACTTTACAGAGTAGACATGAAGCTGCTACCCATTATGTTGATGCTGGAAATGCTTTCAAGAAAGCTGACCCAAATGGTAAGTCAAAATGAACATACAATCCTATCAATTGGAAGAACCCCCCTCCCCCCAAACATTATGTAATAACCAGTTTGGAAAATAATTTTTATAATATTTTAACACCTGTGTCCCCTGAATGATTTTATGAGTCTAAAGCAGCAGTCGGCAACCTCCGGCCTGTGAGCCACAGCCGGCCCTCGAGTGAATCTTGTTCGGCCCACTACCTTACTCTGGACACAATATAAATATAGGTAAACCAAACCAAAGTGACAGTTGATAGTCTGAATATATTGCGTTGAAATTAAAAAAAATTATTTATTTTTACCTGTAGAATATGTTTTATTTTTACTTTTAATTTGTAGGGATCACCAAAATTAGTATATGGTCTCACTTCCACTTTTTCTGTAAAATTGCTTTCGTGAGCAGGCAGTTTTAAATGAATATAAAATAGAATTTTCAACCAACGTTTTTTTTGGGTGATTTTTTTTTTTTTTTTTTTTTTCACTGCAAAATAAATACACTGCCCAATATTATTTAGTGACACATTATTGAGTTGGATTTTTCAAACCATTTGATGGCGTTCATTTGAACCACAAGAAATGGCAAATTTATAAAATGGTGCAGAACTGCCACATTGCAGATAAGAAATTTAAACATAGTACAACAAGAATTGGACCCAATTAATTAATGATTGTAACAATGAAATAGTTGATTATTTAAGAAGAATTGCTTTTTTTTTTTTTCTTTTTACAACAATAAATGTTTTCCAGTTTTAAATAGTGTTGTCTTTTTACCTGTAATTTTTTATCCATTTTAAAATTTAATCTGTTATAGTATTGTGTGTGTGTGTGTGTATATATATATATATATATATATATATTGAATAAACTGTATATGTTGTCAATGAATATAGTTGATTTAATAATTGCTCCTTTGTCTTCCTTCCAATATAATGGGGACACTTTTTCCAATTTTACTTAGATTTATGTTTGTCATGTATATAATCCTGGCATCAAAGATGACAAAAAATATTTGAGACTATATATATATATATATATATATATATATATATAATATTGTCACAAATATTTTTTTTGTCATCTTTGATGCTAGGATTACATACATGACAAACATAAATCCAAGTAAAATTAGAAAGAAAAGATATATATATATATATAATGATAATGGATTCTCCCGTCGCGTTCAACGTATGAGGGTCCAACCTTTTTCCAGCAAGACAACCACACAGAGATTTGTTTATAGTGGTGAAGGCATTGTGTAGTACCATCCACACTTCTTGGAACTGCTGATAACAAACAATTGGTGCAGATGACTGCCACAGATCGCACGAACAGCAGACCTCAATTATTTAACCCATAATTGGAGGGAACGAACGGATTAATACCTTTCCCAAGGGTACCAGTGCGCAAGTGAATGCAGTGTGCTCGACTGAAATTGGAACTCGGCTCACCGATTTCCCCCTCCAAGCCGACATCCACCGCACCCCAACGCACATCCGTGAATGCTAACAGCACCTGGTATTCCCAAGTGGTCACCCACCTAAGTACTGACCAGGCTCAACGTTGCTTAACTTCGGTGATCGAGCGGGAACCGGTGTATCCAACGTGACATGACCGTTATATATATATATATATATATATACACACACACACACACACATTATTATACATCTATAGACATACATATTATCCTACATCTATAGACATAGGATAATATGTATATTTATTAATATATATTTATATAATACAGCTTTGTTTATAGATTGAGCACTGTTTTATTAACACCTGAATAATACTATACATATGTGAACCTTTCTCATATGTATATTTATTAATTTACATCATATATATATATATATATATATATATAATGTCATCTGCAGATTCTTCACTACTCGATGACATAATTGTTGCAGAAAAGTAAAATAATAAGCCACTATTAAAGAGTGAACATGTGACAAGAGCTTTCATAACTGGTAGTAAAGAGAATGAACTGAGCTGATGCTGCCTCGCTATTGTCTCTCACTCCATGAGAATGACAGGAGGGAAAAAAAAAAATATATATATATATATATACACACACACACACACACACACACACACACACACACACACACACACACACACACAATGGTTTTTATTATAATTGAGGTGATTGAGTAAATTTAAGGTCTTCAAATTTGTTTTGACATTACAATCTTTCTGAGATGAGTTATTGTAATTATTTACATTATTCGGATTGTTGTCCTCATCTTTGCCATATTCATGATGCTCCAACCTTCTTCAGGTGATTAGAATTTTTATAAAATGGATAAAAGTGTTGGATCCAGTGACTTGAGCCAAAGAGTTGTGAGTTCAATACCTGGCTACAACAGACATCTGGAAGTAGCATGACTCATGGAAAGAGAACAGTCTACCCCAGCGATCAAAATAAAGGGTTCAGTTCAAAATTCCAATCACCTGTAGAAGTGATTTTTTTCTTAAACATTGAAGTTGTTAAATTTTTAAAATAATTTCTTTTCAATTAATCATTTTTTAATATGTATTTTCTCTATCATTTTAAACTATAATTTTAAAAATTTTATAATTTAAAAATTCCTAATGATAAACTTATTTAAAATGTATTTACTATAATGAATTTATCATGCATTACTAATTTAGATAAATTTAAGTGTAAACAATTTATGGGTAGTTCTATTAGTTTTTAAACTAATTTTAAATAAACAAATGTTTTATTTCTTTGACAGAATCCATTAATTGTTTGTTGAAAGCTGTTGAAATTTACACAGACATGGTGAGTAAACTTTTTTTTTTTTTTTTTTTTTTGACACACGCATTTGGAACTGGACATAATCCATGTTAACTTCCAAATTTCACTGTCCTGAAATTGGCTAAATTCAATTAAACTGAATAAAATCTACAATTCTTTTTCTTGAATGTGGAATATTTTAAATTTTTTTTAATAATAATTTCGCCTCAAGTAAGGTGGGTGAACAGGGGGGTTACAGTGAGAGAGAAAAAAACAAGGTACAGTGGATGTTGAAGAAAGGATGAGATATGGCTGAGAATCATAGAGATAAAAGATGGCAATTGATGTTACGTTTAAACTTTTGGAGATTGTAGCTATCAGGGAAGGAAGCAGAAGGGAGTTCCACAAACAGGAAGTACATGAAAAAAAATCTATTAGAATAGAAGAGGCTGTTACATTTAATTATTTTGACAGTAAAAGGGTGGGACATAGATGTCCATCTATATGCGATTGGGGAACCAGAGTAAAAAAAGCTCATCAGAGCAGTTGCCATGAAAATACTTGTAGAAAAGACAAAGGGAAGCCGCATGGCATTGGTGAGAAAGTGACTGAAGGCAAACTGCCAAGTCAGGATCAATTATATTGCAGATCCTCCTTTGAGTTTTGTCAAGAACCTCAAGATGAATAGCAAGAGCACCCGACCAGATATAGCAACAGTATTCAATGCACAGACGAATGGTAGATTTATAAATGTGCAAAATGGATTCTGACAAAAAATAAACTTCCTGGCCTGACACAGTGACCCAACCTTCCAAGCAGTAGATGCAGCTATGGATTCGATTTAGTCATTCTATTTGAGAGAGTGAGTCCAAGGAGGTGTATTGTGTTGCTCTCTAGGAGACTATTCTGATGGTGGGCTGGAAAGTTTCTCTATTGTGGTTAAAGGATATATATATATATATATATATATATATATATACGCATCACTTAGAAAATAACACAGATTTTATTTAAATACATTAATTGATTTTTAGTAAATCTGTTTGTTTCCAGGTAAGCAACTGCTTGTGAATACTAGGTGGTGTAAACTTAGATATGTGGCTTGTGTAATAGATAATAGCTCAGAATTATTAATCGAAGAGCCAATTTCAAATTCCAGTTGGGTTCATTATATTAACTTACACATAATTACCCTTGGGAAAAATAAGAATCTATCTTCCTAAAAATTATTACAATCTAAAAATATTTTCTGGCTTAAAATAACTTTCAAAGAGTTGATAAGCCATACAAAACAAAACAATCATTGCTCACATGTGCTGTCTATGGTATTCTCAGCAATCTTCTGTAGAAACATCTCTCTTGCTATGCTCTTTGATAGACTCTACTTTTCTTAAAAAAAAAAAAAGTTTTTTTTTTTCTTTTTTTTTTTCATCTGCTCAGATTTTTGTTTGCACCTAGAATAATGTTGTTGTATTAGATGTAAGTTATAGATGATTTGAAAGTATACTTAGAATCATGTGCTTAGCTTATATGAAAATCTGATGCCAATTTTTGTTTTGATAAGGAACCAATACTCTGTGGATAGTAACACAGCTGTATAATTGGTCTAAAATTTAGCCTCCCCACCATTCTTTAAAAAAAAGTCAAAACTTGATATTCTCATGAAAGTACAAGTATTGTTAGACAACTTTGAAAATAGGAAAGTGACAAATGAATTATACAACAATGACAAAATACTAGAAGATTTAAGTTCACAGCAAAGTGATAATGCCACTAAGACACCATAGGTTACTGAGAGTGAAAGAGAATGAGAAAACTTTAAAGAAAAAGGACGATAAAAGAACAAAGATCTGAAAGACAGAAGATGGCGATTGATATTGCATTTAAATTTTTGAAGACCATCGGTGACAAGGAAGCAAGAAGCCAGAAGAATTCCACGGGTGAGAAACGCAAGGAAAGAAACTATTAGAATAGAACTTGTGGTTATGTCAAGCTAGTTCTACAGTAAACCATTGAAACCAAAATACCCATCTAGTAATACACTTAAATTATAGTGGTAAAATACCAAGGAGGAGAGCTCATTAGAACAATTGCTGTGAAAATATTTATAGAAAAGACTGAACCAATGTTACATCAGTGGGGGGAAGTAACAGAAATTGAGATGCCAGTTCTTGATTGATAACATTGTAGACACGTCTTTGGATTTTGTTAAAACTCTCTAGATATATTACAGGAACTCCAGATCAAATATGGCAGCAATATTTAAAGCATGGACGAATGGTGGATTTATAAATTTACAAGTTGGATTATGACAAGAAAAATTGAACCAACAGTGAATCAACCTTCCTTGCAACAAACCTTGCAATTGATTCAATATAATTATTCCACTTTATGTGAAAACATGAGACCAAGAAGGTGCAATGAGCTGCTCTATTGGCAGTTAGCACATGCTCTGCTGATGGGAAGCAAAAATAGTTTTCTATGATATCTAAAAGATAAGTTTAATTTTAGGGGCATTAAAATTTACAAGCTATTTCTTGTCCCAGTTAACAACTGATTAGTGATCCTTTTCGAGAGCAACTGCCAGTTTTATTTTGTTGGATATATCAGATTTACTATTAAAACAGGAGTAAATAGTTGTCATCAACATAAGAACAGAATTGGTTACTGATGACAGTAAGGTCATTGAAAATAAGAAACAACAGGTCCAAGGATAGAGCATTGGAGACCCACCTCCATTTTGAAGCAAGCCATAGCCAGGGTCACTAATTCACTAATGACTGTTAACACATCAGTGGTTGACCTAGAGAAATGAAAACCATATTTTTTATCTGAAAGAAAGTTGAGTGAAGTGAGATGCTTAAGCAATGAGATCATTTTTTGTAGCATTGCTAAAGAAGCCAGCTGATTTAAACAAATGCAGCCTTAAACAACCAGCTTGGAGCCACATAACAAAAACTAATTAGAATACCAAGGAATTGATCTTGGATCAGAATTGGACCTGAAATAGTGAAAGAATAATGGGCTTGTACAAGATATTAAAACATGAAATATTCATAGTCAAAATGAGCAATAGAAATGCAGAAAGGCCTATAAATAGTCATAGATCACACAAAATGTACTTGATAAATGTACAACACAACTTACAGAAATATTAGTAAAGCTTGATCAACATGGAAAGGGTATAAAAATAGTTTGCAATCTCAACAGATGGTTTGTATGCAAATAGACAAACTGATTGCACCAAAATAAAAAAAAGAAATGTTTCAAAAATGTACAGCAAAATGATTCTAAGAGAATCTGTGGAGCTACCAGGATTTACCAGCAGAAGTAAGCTTAACAACGTATACTATGCAGGTGAATAGAAGACTCTAAATTAAATTTGAAAGAAATATTGGACAAGGCAGTTAATGAAAACAAGAAAGGAATAAGCTTTAATTGTAAAAAATTTAAATGAGTGGTGGTAATCAAGAGGCATTCTGATGTGGGATTTACACATTGAGGTGTCAGAATTAAACAATCTGAGTAGTGTGATAACAGATGAGGAGGAAAGTTGACAGAAACTTGAAGGAATTTCTAGGAATAACAAGACATTAAGAAACTAGTTGAGGTACTAAGGGATAAAAAAAATTATGAAAAATAATGCCACGCTGCTATGTATTCTTCTAAGGCAGTGAAATTTGGACACTTTTGTCATAAAGGATTTGAGGTACTTAACATATGGTTCTACTGACAAATGTTGAGAATACTATAGTCAGAACATATGAAACCAGGATCTGCACCATCTGAAATGTTAACACAAGAATTTCAATCATTTCTCTGATTGAGAGAAGTGGTTGATATTCTTGCAAAACATACTTTCAAATAAGGGCACCTCAAGGTGGTGTAATGGCTAGCAAGCTTGTCTCGCTAGAACCATTGCAATTGAGTAATGAGTTCGATCCTCACTGAGTGCCCCATGCTTCTGGTCTTGTGCCACATCTAAGCTGTGCTTAGAAAATTATCATACACTTTCAAAAAGACAGGTTGGTTGGAATCTGATTTTTATTTTTTTTTCCAGCACTAAAATGCATTGTCACAGAATACTTGTAGCATAAATTAAAGGGTGAAGAAAATTTCTTGTATTTTTTTTTTTTTTTTTTTATAAGCGTTTCACCCCGAGCAAGGCATGTCACTGCCACTACTGTGCAGGGGGCTACGTAGAGAGGAGAAAGGCTGGTTAAATATAGGACATAACAGAGGGTGGGTGATAGGCGGGTGAGGATACCGAGAATGAGGGTTGGGTAGATGAGTGTTGTGAGAATAGTTGGGAGTTAGTGTGATAGGAGGTGTCTATTGACCCTACATTTAAACACCTGGAGATTGTAACTGTCGGGAAAGCAGACTTGTGGAAGGGAGTTCCACAGGCGGGAAGCGCGAGAAAAGAAGCTGTTGGAGTAGAATTTACGGTTACATCTTATTTGTTTAACTGTAAAAGGGTGGGACCTAGTTGCTAATCTAGTATCTCGTGTAAATTCGTGCTTGGGCGGCACCAGTGATCTAAGCTCATCGGAGCAGAAGCCATGAAAGTACTTGTAGAAGAGGCACAGGGAAGCTACATCACGCCGGTGTGAGAGCGGCTGCAGCCGGTCTGCCAAGTTAGTATCAGCCACGTTACAGATCCTCCTTTGTATTTTGTCAAGAAGCCCAAGGAGAGCAGCAGGGTCACCCGACCAGATATGGCAGCAATATTCAATACACGGGCGGATGGTAGATTTGTATATGTGCAGAATAGTTTCAGGTGGGAAAAATTTCCGGGCCCTGCACAGAGAGCCGACTTTCATAGCAGCAGATTTGGCAATGGATTCAATATAGTCATTCCATTTGAGGTCCGCCGAGAGTGTAAGGCCAAGGAGGCGTAGTATTTTACTCTCTGGGAGGCTAGCCTGTCCCATGCTAATGGGAGGTAGATGCGATAGTCTATGGTGGTTAGTTGATAACAGCTTTGTTTTGGAGGCATTGAAATTTACCAACCATTTCCTACCCCAGGTCACTACGGATTGGAGGTCCCTTTCCAGTGCGGCAGCGAGGTTCACTTTGTCGTCCAGACCTGGTTTCTGATCGATGCGGGAGTAGATTGTTGTGTCGTCGGCATACATGCCAACTTGGGATCTAATGGTGTCGGGGAGATCATTAATGTAGATCAGAAATAGCGTGGGACCTAGGATAGAACCTTGAGGGACGCCCGCGTTCGTCTGGTAGTTTTGGGAGGCATGCCCATTTAATACCACCTTTAATGTGCGGTTAGAGAGGAAGGACTGGATGAGGTCAGACAGATGTCCAGTTATCCCATAGCTCCGCAGTTTGCACAAGAGGCCAGCATGCCAGACCCTGTCGAATGCTTTAGAGATATCCAAGGCAACGGTTCGGGCTTCACCATTCTTGTCGAGTGCCTGGTATATGTACTCGGTAATGGTCGTTAGCATATCAGCAGTAGACCTGGTGAAGCGAAACCCATACTGTTTGTCAGAGAGAAGCCCGTTGGTCATAAGGTGCTGAATCACCTCGGCGTTGATAATGGCTTCGAAAACTTTGCCAAAGATTGGAAGGAGACTAATAGGACGGTAATTGGCGGGGTCCGAGGGTTCGCCAGAATTCTTAAATATAGGTACTACGCAGGAGGACTTCCAACAGGCAGGAAAGCAGGAAGCAGATAGGCAGAGGTTATAGAGTTTAGAGAGGACAGAGGAGAGTTCTGGGGCACATTTCTTCAGTACTATGACTGGGATTCCGTCACCGCCGCTCGCTTTGTGTGGGTCAAGTTGCGCAATTATCTTGGCGACCAGCGAGGGCGAGATGAGGACGTTATTTAGTTGAGCCTTAGTTCTGGGTGGGAAGTCTGGTGTAGGTATTCCTAACGAGTCCAATGTCGAATTGGTTGAGAATTTACGG
This sequence comes from Ascarosepion bandense, assembly GCA_037127315.1. NCBI lineage: Eukaryota > Metazoa > Mollusca > Cephalopoda > Sepiida > Sepiidae > Ascarosepion > Ascarosepion bandense. The sequence continues at coordinate 1,419,063 of JBBBDQ010000151.1, forward strand.
GCAAAGCACTCAGCCTTGTCGGCTGGGGAGGTGAGAACTTCAAATTCATTGATTAGTGGGGGTATTGAAGTCTTGTTCCTGCTGAGCACGCTTTTGCAGAGACGCCAGTAATCTTTGGAGCCAAAAGGGGTGAGTTGAAACAAGTATGCCTTTTTGGAATTTTTTTTTCTGTGAAAAGAACAATCTCAACCTGTTTGTTTGAAACTTAAAGGTAGTGAAAAAAGAAGGCTTGGAGAATTTAATTCCTGGGACAAATCAAAGCACATAGTAATGTACATGACAAGTTTGTGTGAACAGGTGGAGCATCTAATATCACAAAATAGTCATAGAGAATGTGTTACTAAGAGCAACAAGATTCTGTAGAGTGATGATCACACACGTCCTGAAAGAATATGGCATATAGTGTCTTAAGTAAATATTCTATCAATGCACTCATTGGCAATTTTGTTTATGATAATTCTTACATTGTTATAAGACTTGATTTGGCAAAGTTTAACATAGGACAAAGCCCAAAAAAAAACATAGGTGTGCCAAAAAGGATATTTTTCTCTTGATGTTGAGAAAACATCACTACTTGGTTTTGTTTTCTGAAGTAGCTTCACTTCACTATTATTATACAGTCAGTTAAGTGCCATACGTGATACACGCTTGGGCGATCATGTCTCGAAAGAGACATGACTGACTGGGCAGAAGATTATCCCGCAGTAGGTTGCCATTGCTTTCTACGGTAGACTGGTTGCCAGCCAAGGCTATAGGACCCAATCTGTCCTGTTATTTAACCCATAATGGACAATTTTTTTGCTTTAGATATTAATTTTTAGCAGATACTTATATTTCAGTAAACACTTCATTTATTTATTAAACAGGATATTTATTTTTGTCTACCAGCCTAAATATTTGAGAAATCTTAAAGAAAAATTTGCACCCTTCAACAGGAATTGCACCTGTGTCCTTCTGGGCAGAGGGAACTATTGTTAGATACTTTTAGCTAACTCAAATACAAAGAACTTTTGACTAAAACACCTTGAATCAATGGATAACAACATGTATGATTTTAAATTCTACTCAGGGAGTAAATTTCTTAACAATATCTTTAGGATCTTTAACTTTGAAAATGTCCTCTCACATTGGACTTGGGTAACTGATGATGTGCAGATGACTTTATAAAGTTCCCATTCCTTTTTATTATTAAAATAGTTCTGTGTTTGTTTCTTTATTGCATTTTTATTTGATATAGGAGGCCCACTTGCTATCAGGGAATCTGACGCCCTGGCCAGTCTTCTCCTGTTTTGTATGCATGCAGTCAAGGAATTTATTTTGATGACCACAAAAAAGGGTTACATTGCTTGCAGAAATTTAGCTATGGTTCACAAGAGTTAATTATTGATTGGGAAAAAAAAATGGCACAAATGCATCCCAAAGGGGGTGTCTTAATTAAAAATATTTATTGGCTGAATAAGAACATGCTTCCACAAAACTGAATTTTTTTTATGCTATTAGTCACTAAGTATATTCTGATAATCATAAAAAAAGTTTCCATTTTTGAAAGCCCCTTTTAAGGCCACAATGAGTAGTCTCATGGTCCACATTTGGTGTAAACCTGATCTGTCTTACTAGCATTAAATCCTAATTTCATGCTCACAAGATCTTCAGGAAATATTAAACATCACGTAAAACTCGGGTTATGACTAGGACCATCCTTTAAAAGGATTTAACATTAAGTGTTTTTAGCTCTATCTAGGCTTCAAGCACTTTACTGAGTAAGTTTGCTTTTAGGTCTTTTTTCATTAAATTTGTTTTTATTCAAGACTTCATCTGGAGAAGAGTTTTAAGTTTTAGTAAGTTGTCCATTAGTTCCATTAACAGTTTTTGTTTTACTTTAATTTTAAAACAAGAAAAAAAGAAATACTGAGGAAAATATGGTATCTGATATAAAAAAAAAAAATTGATATTTTGACACTTTTCTGTTTTTGTCTGGTTCTATTTTCCCTCCTTATTAATTTTTTTTTTTTTTTTTACTAGGGGAGGTTCACTATTGCAGCCAAACACCATATTACTGTTGCTGAGATATATGAAAATGAATTGGCTGACATTGAGCAGGTAAGTAAAATTTCTTAATGAGTTAGCGTTCATTTCTATCTTCAAACATGTCAGTGCAATATAGCACTGAGCATTGTAAAACAATTTTTATCGATCTCATAGTTAAATGCTTTGTTATATGTATCTATTATAATACTTTTTTCTCTCATAGAATACAGCAAAAATAGCAGTAAGTGCATTTTAATAGTATTGCGCAATTAACTGAGAGATTAGTCCAATTGTAATTTAAAATCACATAGTTTTAAAAAAAAAATCTTTGCAAGGGAGATAACTCTAGGTTTCTTAGTTGCTATTTCCTTAAGAAATTATGAGGCTGAGAAGAATTCTTGGTTTCTTTGCACACTTTAGTGGCATGCCATTGATATTTTTAAAATAATTATTAACAATAATTAACATTTACAAAAAGATCACAAATTCTATGAAAATGACTTGACACTGAGCAGCGTCTGCCAAAAGTGGGATTTACTCAACGCGATAATCTCTGATTAGGAGTTTTCCTGATCATTTTGGTTGAAATTTTAAAAATGTATTTTTACTCAAATCTTAAAATATATGGGTACTTTTTGTTTTTATTTAATTTCCTTCTCCTATTCATTTTCACTTTGTCTCTGTGTCTCACACTCTCGAGAAATTGATTTCATTATTGCTGGGTATATATTCTAAAAGTTAAATATAAAAAAAGCATGATGTAAATGTAACTCAGTGGAATTTCATTAATGATGAAGTTGTCCAAAGCAAAAGTTTCTATCCTCCCTCCCCATTCTCCATTAATATTTTGTGTGTTTGTGAAACTTGAGTTGCATAATGGCATCTTCTTTATTTCTGAATGTCCTGGTACTAAGATGTTCTTGAAATAAATAGAACTCAGAAGCTGCTCTATCTGATGAGGAGGAGAGAAAACATATCAGTCTTACTTTTTTATTTTTGTTTTATTTTATTATTTTTGTTTTGTTTTTTTTTTTGTGATGCTTTGAATTCTCATGCAAAAAGTTGTTAGCCTATTTGACAGTTTCAAGTAACTTATAGTAAACAGTTTTTGCCATGTTTCACAGGATGCTGACGAACCTCTGTAGATGTGGTTCTGATTTCACTATTGAGACTTAGGATGAAATTTTTTTTTTTTGTACTTATTTTCACTATACATTACTTATGTCTAATCTCCTGCAAAAATCTGAAGAAACAAGAACTTTTTGCCTTTAGTCTGCAAACTCTTGTAAATAGTTGAACAGTGTTTGATTCATTATTAAAAATTCATATGGGACTCTAATTACTCTCCTTAGTTTTCTTTCTGATTTACTGGTGTGGAGTGGGGAGCAATGGTCAAATATAAAATAAGTAATAGAACAGTTCAACAAACAGAACTGACAAAGTTTGCAATAAGCAATCACGGATGGTGGGGAGTGGGGTTTCAAAAATCTAAAGCAAACAATACATGCCAGGCAAATTAACAGAAATAGGGCAAAGCAACAGTAATATCGCAAAAAAGTTCACAAACTAAGAATCGGGTTTTTTTTTGGTTTTTTTTTTAATCATATCACCCCGAGCAAGGCGGTAACACCACTGAAGCGCAGGGGCTACGTAAGAGTGAAAAATTGGAAAAGAGAAAGCCAGAAACCACATCCTAAACAGGGAACAAGGGATGAGCCTCTTCACCTGTTCAATAGATGTGGGTGGAGTGTGAACTGGGCGATAGTTTAGGTTGACACACAAGAGCAAGTTCAGACAAGCAAACATAGCATTCTGATTTCAAGACAAGACAAACTGGGACCGAGTCAGATGAAACAGCGAGCCAGCCTATTTTATTAGCTAGGGAAAAATAATGTGTGTGTATCTGACTATAAATTGGAGAGGAGCAAGTGTTTTGTCGTCATTCCTATGGTGATTATTTTTAGTCGAATGTTTTGTTATATATTTAGTTTGTTTTAAGTGTTCAGTCCCTCCCCTTCTCATTTTCATATATATTTTTACATATATTTTTGTAAAAAGAAAAAAAAATTAAAACAAAATTTTTATTTCATGGGTATTTCCCCCTTTTTTAGGTTCCCCTGGGACTTTGTGGTATTATGGTATATGTGGGATTGTAAACTAATGGACGAGCTCTTGCGGTGAATGAGCATATTGTAATGAGGGATTGGGTTGTGAATTTGATTAGGTAGGTGTAGGATTGAAAGTATTGACCAGCCTCAGCCCATTCCCCTTTCAGCTGTGTGCTAAAATTGATGTATTTTTATACATTTATAAATATTCATTTCTATAGGGGGATTGAAACCAACAATTGGAGGTTTGTGTTTTATTGAACATGATACACTGTGCCTTTTTGCAAAAAATCTCTTCTACATTGACAAGGATTTACTTTGTAAATAGATCTTTATTCAAAGGGCCAAAATCTCCAGTGCAATGTTTTATCTGAAGGATCAGTGAAATTTTTTTTAAATTTAATAAACCATTGTTAGTATTTATTTGTAGTCACAAAGTATATAAACATTCTTCCATTGTTTGTACTGCATTCCTGTCTTTTATGATAGTGATTTTCTATGTGCACCTTAGATGTGGCACAAGGCTGAAATATGGACATCCAGTGAGGATCAAACTCACTACTCAATTGTAATGATTCTAGCAAGACAAGCTTGCTAACCATTACACTACCTGGAAGGTGGTATGATATGCAATAAGGAATGTAACACTTGTTAAAATTTTTATCTTCCATAATGTATGTTCTGACAAACATGCAATGGTTGATGCAATAAATGTGAAATTAAATTAGGATTTTGCTGCTTATTCTTTAAGGGATAATTTTTTCTTTTCAATAGTTAGTTCCAAATTTATATATATTTTTGTAGCAGAAAATGATTTGTAAATGTTTATATATCACAACAATGTTGAGAAAATTAAAGGCCAAGTATAAAAAAAAAATAAAGGCTTAAAATTTCAGTATTCGTCTTCATACAGACGTGTTTACATCAACATAAATATATTAATCTGATGAAGTTGTAAAGGATGAAACGTGTCACAAGGAAAAAATTTTCCACTTTGTCATTAATTTTCTTCATATGTTTATATTTTTATTAATTTATAGTCTGATAGTTGCTTGCTTCTAAATTTGTATATATTTATTTTTTATTTTATTTTTTAATATTTTTTATTTACTTATGTTTATCTTTACTTAAATGTAATATATATAAATACACACACACACACACATTTTTTTTTCTTCATAATTGGCTTTTGATGTAAATACAATTTGTTTTAGGCAATTTCTCATTACGAACGAGCTGCTGATTACTACAAAGGTGAGGAGTCAAACAGTGCAGCTAACAAGTGTTTCCTCAAAGTCGCTCAGTATTCAGCCCAATTGGAACAATACCAGAAAGCCATTGACATTTATGAACAGGTAAACAGATTCATGCCACTTCCTCCACCCCAACTCTCTTGAGTAGAAAACTTTACTTTTAGGCACTTAATTTTAAAACAATTAAAAACTGGGAGTAGGAATTTGTTTTTAAGAAGTGATTTTAATAAAAGGCAGCAAGGTATCCTTTAAAGAGTCAAAAGTACGACCCTAATAAACACAGTTGGAAAATTTTCTTTTTTTTTTCTCTCTCTCTTTTCTTCTAGGATTTATATACTAATATGAACATTCATTTCCTTTAAAGTCTATTTTGAATTTTGACAAAAATAATTTAATGATTGCTTCCTAACAATTTCTACTTCACAAGAAGATATTGATGAATAGCAGCCTCTTTTTCTCTCCCTAACACACATGATGGCATTAACACTTGAATCATGAAACTGTCACTATGCAGTGTTGATGGATGGATTTGGGTATGTATGTCTTGTCACTCACATTACAACCCAGTACTACCTATGACATAGTTGGGTTACTGGTGACTAAGCTGGTTTCCTCATCACTCTTTTCAGTTGAGGAGGGTGGCTAGACACCCAGCAGTATTAAAAACAAAACCTGTCAAAGGAGTGACTTAATCATTTAATGGGATCAGCAGCCATTTAGTACAGGTGCAGAGATGCAGAAATACCTTTAGTATCTCGGGATTGTTGGACCAGTTACCCTTCATTAAGGAATCTAACTAGAAGAAAAACTGTTGTAACACTTGCAGTTTGACAGCATCCAATGATGTCAACTTATTCTTCTTTTTAGGTACATGTAATTATTGCTTTTTAGGTACATGTAATTATTTGTGCGTAAGTAAATTCTATGAATTCCAGTTGAATTCATGGCATTTACTTACGCACAAATATCTTTGGGAAAGATATTAATCCATCTCTTCTCTCCAGTTATGGGTTAAATAATAGGACAGATTGGGTTCTATATCCTTGGCTAGCAACCAGTCTACCACAGAAAGCAATGGCAACCTACTGTAGGATAATCTTCTACCCAGTCAGTCATGTCTCTTTCAAGACATGATTGCCCAATGCATGTATCATGTATGGCACTTAACTGACTGAATTATTGCTCAAAGAGTGGGATTAACTCCATGTGACAGCTTTCGCCATTTTAAAAAATTAATTTGCGGGCATTGCTTGATATTGTAAGTTGATATCATGTAATTGTTATACTTGGCGATGAGGTGGTAGCCATCACATGAGGGTGAGGTATCTATGCTGAATGCTTAGCAGCTCTGCATATTTCTAATACTGGCTTAGTTATCAATAATAATGTAATAACGAGAAATCGGAAAGCTGAGTTCAAATTCCAGTTGAATTCAGTGTATTCACTTATGTGTAAATACCCTTGGGAATGGTATTAATGTGGCTCCTCTCCCTCCAGTTATGGGTTAAATAGCAGGAAAGATTGAGTTTTATAGCCTTGGTTGGCAACCAGTCTACCACAGAAAGTAATGGCAACCTTCTGCCCAGTCAGTCATTTCTATTCAAGACATGATCACACATGGCACTTAACTGACTAAATAATGTACACCTACAATACAACTTTTGCCAAAGCTTTCCATTGACCAACCAATGGCCACCCCACGTTGCATTCAGCTTCTCAATCCATTTGGGGCTTGGGTATGGCGGAAAACTGCATCCGGCAGCAAGGCATTTGATTGGAAGGTTCTGAGGAGAATGGAACCACCTCTTAATTGCTGTTGTTCCCAGGTCCACCCTGACCCGGAGTGGTAGCACCTGTTAGGGTCCCAGGTATGGGCAAATAGTTAACCCCCAAACTGGGGTCAAAACACCATGAAAGTATAAAAATAGACTTTTATAGAAAATTATACATTTTTTGAATTAAAAATATTACCAACAATACATTTTTGAATTAAAAATATTACCAACAATACATTTTTGAATTAAAAATATTACCAGCAATACATTTTTGAATTAAAAATATTACCAGCAATACATTTTTGAATTAAAAATATTACCAGCAATACATTTTTGAATTAAAAATATTACCAGCAATACATTTTTGAATTAAAAATATTACCAGCAATACATTTTTGAATTAAAAATATTACCAGCAATTTTTACAATTTTTGAATTAAAAATATTACCAGCAATACATTTTTGAATTAAAAATTAAAAATTACCAGCAATTACCATTTTTGAATTAAAAATATTAGCAATACATTTTTGAATTAAAAATATTACCAGCAATACATTTTTGAATTAAAAATATTACCAGCAATACATTTTTGAAAAATATTAACAATTTTTTAAAAATTAAAAATTATTACCAGCAATACATTTTTGAATTAAAAATATTACCAGCAATACATTTTTGAATTAAAAATATTACCAGCAATACATTTTTGAATTAAAAATATTACCAGCAATACATTTTTGAATTAAAAATATTACCAGCAATACATTTTTGAATTAAAAATATTACCAGCAATACATTTTTGAATTAAAAATATTACCAGAATACATTTTTAATTAAAAATAATTACCAGCAATACATTTTTGAATACAAAACTAGAAGAAAAAAAAATTTTCATCAAAATCTGACTAAACCAACCTTCTCACTATAACCAAATATTAAAAAAATACTTTAAAACACCACTTTTTTTGCATGGAATAGCCCACAGAGGTTGATATGCTGTTAAGCAAAGCTCAAACTCTCGATCCCTTTGGGATACACCGAAAGCTGGTTAGGGTGTGTTGCATGCTGAAAAGTAACGCTATGAAAGACTAAGATGAAAGAGGAAAAGAATTCAAACCCTGTTTTCCATATTATGTATAGATGTTTTATTTAAGGCTTGGGTGTGATACATGAGACCACTTCTGCTATGTTGGCTATTCCCCCTACCAGCTCCTTGCCCATCTACTCATTCTGGCAATACAAAATGAAGACAAACGTTTCCCTCTCCTGCCAAGGACACACCAGAACTCTTTCTGATTCCAAGCATGACTATGAATTTAAACCAGCATTTAACTTCCGGTTTTGTTGGCACTTGATCTCTAAAGATCAATTTACTTCCTATTCCTCTTCAGTTAAAGTGGATGCCACTTAGAAGACTAAACTTCAAAAGGAACCTACTGCTGGCTTATCAAACATTTGAGATAAACCCTCCTCTTCCTTTTCTACATGGGTGTTCATTGTGTCACAATAACATTAATATTACATTTTCACTTTCAGAAGCTTTATTTGTACAAAAAAGAAATCTGTGACAATGTAATAATTTATTTTAAGGTGGCTTCCAATTGTATGGAGAATTCCCTCTTGAAGTACAGTGCAAAGGACCACTTTTTCCGAGCTGCCCTTTGTCATATGTGTAATGACATTGTTAATGCCAAGTTAGTTATTCCTAAATATGAGGAAATGTTTCCAGCATTTTCAGATTCTAGGGAATGCAACCTGCTAAAGGTGAGTTTCTTTCTTTTCTTTTTTTTCTTTTTCTCCTTTCTCCCCGTCTGTTTCCTTTCTCCCCGTCTGTTTCCTTTCTCCCCGTCTGTTTCCTTTCTCCCCGTCTGTTTCCTTTCTCCCCGTCTTTCCTTTCTCCCCTCTTTCCTTTCTCCCCGTCTGTTTCCTTTCTCCCCGTCTGTTTCCTTTCCTTTCCCCGTCCCCTGTTTCCTTTCTCCCCGTCTGTTTCCTTTCTCCCCGTCTGTTTCCTTTCTCCCCGTCTGTTTCCTTTCTCCCCGTCTGTTTCCTTTCTCCCCGTCTGTTTCCTTTCTCCCCGTCTGTTTCCTTTCTCCCCGTCTGTTTCCTTTCTCCCCGTCTGTTTCCTTTCTCCCCGTCTGTTTCCTTTCTCCCCGTCTGTTTCCTTTCTCCCCGTCTGTTTCCTTTCTCCCCGTCTGTTTCCTTTCTCCCCGTCTGTTTCCTTTCTCCCCGTCTGTTTCCTTTCTCCCCGTCTGTTTCCTTTCTCCCCGTCTGTTTCCTTTCTCCCCGTCTGTTTCCTTTCTCCCCGTCTGTTTCCTTTCTCCCCGTCTGTTTCCTTTCTCCCCGTCTGTTTCCTTTCTCCCCGTCTGTTTCCTTTCTCCCCGTCTGTTTCCTTTCTCCCCGTCTGTTTCCTTTCTCCCCGTCTGTTTCCTTTCAGTGTTTCTACTATTCTTAATTTTTTTGTTGATGAATCTCTATGCTGTAAGTTTATAAAAGAGTTGTGGGAAGTGAAGAAATATCTGTTTAATTTTTTATTTGTTAGTACCGAAAACTAATGCTGTGTTCATAATCAATTTTCATCTTATTAGAAAAATTCAAGTCAAAAGAAATTACTATTTTTGCACATGTATAAGCTGACTTCATGTATAGTGCAACCCTGGAATTTTCTTGCATGAATTTTAACCCTTCCAGAAAATATTTAATATTTACCTGAGTATACCCAACAGGCATGATTTTAACTTCTTCAAAAAAAAAAAAAAAAAAGTTGTGTATAGTGTGATCCACCTCCTATTTTTTGCATAAAAAAATGTTCATTAACACTCACACTATGCTCAAGTATATACACTAGTAAACTAGATGTGTGTGTGTGTGTGTGTATTGATGACCCAACTATTTAATTCTGCCTTAATAATAAATCTGTAGGTCTGAAAAAGTAAAAATGGAAATTACTCCTGTATATAACGTGTGATTTATACTGATGACCCAACTGTTTACACCAAATTTTAATGCTTCCAAAATGTAACTGCTCCCTTTTACTCATCATAGAACCATTTTTGCCTTTCATTAGCATCAATTCTTCATGGATTTCTCTTAACCATTTCCTTGACAGCTTCAATGGTTCTCCTGGTTTCTTCTTGCAATTGGATGGCGGTGGGGTTGTTTGATCCTCTTGAAACTTTTTTTTTTTTCTTAAGAAAAAAAGTTTTTCCACGAACATTCAGCTCACAATTCTTTATATCAGACATTTTCAATGCACCAATTTGATCATGTTTTTGTTAAGCCACCTTATTTACCATATTTGACAGTATATAAAGTACACTTCTTTTTTACCGAAAATATCTTATATGCCATATGCTTGATTTTTATTTTGTTTTCTTTCCTTTGGATATAATAGTTTTTATAGACTCATGTTCTTTTTTGTATTACTATTTTTCATTTAATTGTAATCATGGCGTGTTTAATCAAAATCATATCACATAAATATAGCTTAAGCTGTACCATTTAGTAATAATTTAACTAATTTTTAATTTTTTTCTTGATTTACCCTGCTGAAATTTGGATGTGTCTTATACACCTGTGTGTTTTATATGCTATCAAACATGGTAATTGTAAACAATAAAATGAAAGAATGTCAAGAAGCCTTGTGCGGAATTTGAAACTGTTTTTATGAAGTATTTCAATGTGTTTAAATAATAGGTAAATTTTTATGTTTATAATATTTATTATATATTTATGCAACACCTGGTACATCATCATCATCATCAATCCCATAAATGGAAGTGTGATCATAGGGTTACTATATAGCTGAGCATCTGACCAGTTCCATCCATTTATCTTGGTTAAAAGCTGAAGAGGTATTAATTCATGCATAGTGTATCTTAGGAAAGTAATTTTGGCTGAGCTAATCCCTCACATGGTCAAACCACAACTTGAAGGCTCACTTTGGGCACAAACACATGGCTGTTGGTTTCATTTGCAGAAACCGCCATCCTGGCTGTGACTTCAGTCTAGGAAGCCTTCTGACCAGTAACTGCATAGATAGCCCAGTTTCCCTATTTTTACTGATGGTAAAAATAGGTTCAGCTTCTCAGTTTTTTCAGCAATAGTTTTTTTTTTTTAATCCTGTTAAGTGTCACTGTCTTCACCAGAAAAACCTGGTGGGGAGAAACTGTATGTTTGCTCATGACCTGAGAATGCAGCAGGTAGTACTGGGTTACATATATAATATGCATAATATATACCAATATCTCTGAAAGTATTAAACATTCTGGAAATGCAGATCCAGATGCATTGACTAGTGTATGCAAATTGTCATACTGGCCTCTATATGTCTCAGCTTGTATGTACTGATCAATTCTCACTTTTAATTTTACTGAATTACCTATGTACTATTTTGTTTCACTGCCTTTTGCCCTCTTTCAGGCAACTTCATAATTTCATCCTCTCAGAAAATTCTTTGGCAAAAAACTACTCTTAGGTGCCTTTTACAGTCTACCAGAAAATTGAATTATTTTAAAATATTAAGAGCATTTTTATAAGATGTGATATTTAGTGAAGATAAGAGATAAGTGAGAATTTTACAGAAAAACTAAACAGTTTGATCACCAAAAAAAAATTTGTACTTTTGTGCTATCTTTCTAGAATATTTAACCTCTTTAATTCTGGTTGCTTTTTGAGGGTTGTTTTATTCAGTCAGTTTAGGTGCCATATGTTATACACGCTTGGGTGATCATGTCTTGAAAGAGACATGACTGACTGGGCAGAAGATTATCCCGCAGTAGGTTGCCATTGCTTTCTGCAGTAGACTGGTTGCCGACCAAGGCTATAGAACCCAATCTGTCCTGCTATTTAACCCATAACTGGAAGGAAGAGAGGGATTAATACCTTTCCCAAGGGTATTTGCGCATAAGTGAATACAATGGATTCAGCTGGAATTCGAACTCGGCTCGCGGGTTTCTCGTTCCGAGCCGATATCCACTGTATCACAACGCACATATGTTTTATTCACATAGTCTAATTAGGAATGATATTTGTTTGAGTAACTTGTTATGCCAGGAAGTTACAATCTCACAATATACACTGGATGTTCATTGTGGTGAAATAGATATTGGCTTTGAATTAAAAATTGGAGAGCCAGGTTCGAATTCCAGTTGAATTCGTTGTATTCACTTACGTGCAAATACCCTTGGGAAAGGTATGAATCTATCTCTTCTCCTCCTACTAAGACAGATTGGGTTGTATGGCCTTGGTCGGAAACCAGTCTACCACAGAAAGAGATGGCAACCTACTGTGGGAAAATCTTCTGCCTAGTCAGTCATGGATCGAAAGTGACATGATCACCCAAATGTGTATCACGTATGGGACTTAACTGACTGACTTGTTTGAATAATGCCAAGAAGTTACAATCTCACAGTATACACTGCATCGAGTGATTTGGGTGGGGGCTGCTCTTTGGCTTCATTCATGAACAGTTTTTTGATGTAAAAAGTAATTTAAAATTTTTTTTTTTTTTTTTTTTTTTTAACCAGAAATAAAAAACAAATTGCAGTCCTTTATATCAATAATGTCAGCTCCACTATTTGATTTCTTTTTTCCTCACTCTTTCAGACTGTCCTGGACTCTATGGATAATGTTGATGAATTTACCAAAGCTGTTGCTGACTATGATTCTATCTCTCGGCTAGACCAATGGCTGACGATGATGTTCTTGCGAATTAAAAACCAGATCACAGAAGAGAACAACGAGATGAACCTTTGCTAAGCATTCCTGTCTCTCCTAGTTTCTTTCTTGCTCTCTTCCTTTGCTTCTAGGGGCAGGGTGGGGGCAGGACACCTTAGCCTGTAATAGAGGCTGTCACCATTTCCAATATGAACATTTTTTTTTCTGTCTAAATCCCTCTTTGATCACAACCTTTCTTTTCCTCCTTCCTTCAATCATGTTAATCGGATGCCACTGTTGCTTAGTCTGCAATTGGCCATTGCTTTTTCTTATAGACTCTGGTGCATGGACTTGGTGGGGGGGACTGGTGACCTTTCCATTCACCAGTTGGCATACTTAGTTCACTCACTGAGAAGCATAAGCACATAGTTGTACACATACAGTTTAGTCCCATTTGTATTTTTGTATACATACACTTTGACAGGACACACACACCTAAATACACTTAATTTATTTCTGACCATGGAAATTTCCTTTCATATACTTAACCTTCCCAATATTACTTTTATTATATATATATATATATATATATATATATAAGAGCATACATGTGTCTGTATTTATGCATGCATGCATGCACACACACACACACACACACACACACATATATATATATATATGAGACTGTTTCACAAAAATATACCAGTTGACCAGAGTATTTCTGGGAGCTAATGCTTTTATGGCAAGCAGTTTTTATAATTAAGGTGCTCAATATAAAGAGTATGTTAATAGTAACAAGAAAATATTCACTTCTTAGTTTTATGGAGATTGCATCCACCCATCAAGGCAGTTTGATACTAAAATTCTGTATTATATAACGCAAAGTCAAAAATCATCGTGACTAAGAGTTTGAGTGTACTGGCATTATTCAAACTGCTGATTATGTGCTCTCTCTATAAACTGTAACTAAGATCCTCTCAGCATAGTTGCAGTATAAACTGCAGATTGGCTTTGTGGATATTGAACAAGCACAAATATGTCTGAGTAGGTGCCTGCGACAAGGATTGGCTTACCTTTGTAGCAGACAAGTATGCTCGTAATCACACACAAAAACATGTTGAATTAAAAATAAATTCATTAATTTCTAAAAAATAATACCCACACACACATATACACCTATTCTGATAGCTTTTTTTTTTTTATGTATATACATTTTTTTTTTCTCCAATATATAAATATGCAATTCCATTCATCTTATGTATTAAATCTTACATTTTCATTCTTATATAAATAAGTTTGAAAAACGTTAATCAAAATGCAATTGTTGGCAATTTGAATATAGAATTGTTCATATCAACCCAACTTTTTTCTGATGACATTAATGAACATTGAAAAAGGAATAAAATAACTAGAGCTCTTAATTGCATTCATGCATGTTTTTTCAGCAGGCTTTGACTTAAAATTGTCTGATGGAAAAGGTTGTGTCATATATGAAGAAATTACTTTATCTCTGCACTTATCCTCTATTTGTGTATGTGAGCCCTCTGCAAAAAAATGTCTTGTAATTGGGTTTCCACATTTGTATGTATAAATCTAGTTGTGTGTACATTTTAATGAAAGCTAAGTATTTGTATACAGGTGCAAATGCCATTCTATCTGATTTAAGTTTCTTGTTACAGAAAAAAAAATATTGTGGTATTTTGTATTAAGGATATGGAAGATGATGTAATTAACTAAATAATTTTAAAAACCTGCATCAAAAGTATTTCTAGTCAATCAGTTAAAATAACTTGCAATTCCAAACTGTAATACTCGTATTTTTTTTTTTTTTTTTTACTGAAAATAAAATTGTCTAAAATTCTGCTTTCCGATATTTTTGATAGGACCGCCTTTAGGACTTCTTTTTTTACTTTTTTATTTTATTCCTTCTTTTAAATTAAAACAAAACTTAAAAACAGCAATTTTTTTTTTTTTTTTTTTTTAGTCTTACAGAAAATTAATCTGAGTGTGGAGGAAAAATCCTTCTACATATATTTTAATGAAGGAAAAAGAATTTTGATGCTCAGCTAATAGTCATGAAATTTTTTTTTTTTTTTTTTTTTTAATCATTTCACCCCAGGCAAGGCGTAAATGCCACTGATGTACAGGGGGCTACATAACTGAAGGAAAATTAATTAGAGGAGGGAGAAGAGGATTACAAACCAATTAGAAAGAAGCAAAAGATGAACATGCAGGTGTAATGACAGTTGCAAGGGGGGAGAGAAAGGGAAGGATATACGGGGTGGGGGACACGTTTTTATTTTTTTTTTAATAAGTAACTTATACGAATGCCAGTAGTGTAGTTGCTTAAGATTTAGTTAAATTTATGTACAGTTCCTGGTAAAAGAGTTGCTTATTAAAAAAACATAAATGAATAAAAAACGTATACCCTTATAACAAATGAGGTCTATTTATAAATTTCTGTTTTCTTCTGCCAATAACAACAAATAAAGGCTTAACAATTCACTTCTTAGAACAAGAAATACCAGACTAACTACCTACACACATGATTTGATTATAGTGGTGAAGGCAGGTTCACAGTGTGCCATGAAGCCTGCAATCAACCATCCTTAGGTTTTGGATTTACAGTTGTCTACTCTGCTAAAATATAACCTTTAAAGTGATTATAATGTCAGATTTTAAAAAAATAAAAAAAATCTATTAAGTATTTTTCCTTTTATCTATGATCTCAAAAAGAATGATCTCTTTCTTTTTCTCAAAAAAAGATGCACTGGGATGTTTGAAGGTAAATGTTTAAAATTATATTGATTCATTAGCATGGGAAAACAATTCTTTTTATAATCTCTATTTCCGTTCTGTGAACTCGATGTTCTTGAAAACTTGTTCCCTTATTGGGAATTTGATGCTAGCTACCGGATTAGAATAATTAATTTGCCAGAATTTATGCAAGAAAAACAACCACCAAACAAAAATTGAAAATACAAATTGCTTATCAACTGAAGTTTTAAGTGTCAGAAAAGATAACTCTGTAAAGTTCTTGTTTGGGATTGAAAATATTTTTGTTTCTGTTAAGTGTAAAATATTCTGAAACACTTTAAAATTGATAGTGGTAGATTTTACTTTCTCATAATAAATTTAGTCATTTCTTTTTTGAAAACTATTTAGTAGTTTCTAAACATGCCACTAAGTGAGAAAAGTAGGGCTCCAACCTTTGGATGTACCCCTCACAGAAGGAAAAAATATTCTTTATTTCTTTTTGTCTACAGCCAGTGTGTGGGGGATGTTCAGTTTAGTGTAATAGAAAACAGCTTGGCATGAGAAATTAAAGCTGAGTTCAAATTAAAACCCGGTCCATTACATTAACTCATGTGCAAATACCCTTGCAAAAGCTATGTAACCATCTATATTCTCAACCCCCACTCTACTGGCTATGGATTGATAGCAGAACAGACTGGGTTCGATAGCCTTGGTTAGCAACCAGTCTACTGAAGAAAGAAACTTCGACTTAGTCATGAGCAAAAAGAGACATCATAACTCAAATGTGTGACACTTAACTAACACAATGGATTTTTTTTTTAAAAGAAAATTTGGAAATGAAAAGAAAAATCAGTATAAATAAATGTCTATACCAAAATTCTCAGTGCATTTTTTAAACAAGTTTTGTCTTTTTTTTTTCTTTTTTTTTTTTTTGTTGTTGTAAAAATACACACACGCGCATACACACATGATCAGCACATTTACTTCTTGGATATTTTTTTTTCTCTTCTGGTTAGACTGGCATTTATTAGGTGGAAATTATTGACAGATATGTTATAATGAACTACCATGGACATTTTAGCCTAATCCCAGTCTGATCAGAAAAGAATTCACTTTTTATATATATATATATATATATATATATATATATATAGGGTTAGTATGGATGGAATAAAATTCTGTATCCAAAGTGCTCAATACGAAGTACACCAAATATATAGGAAATGTTTATAATCTTACGTCAAAGAATGAGATAAGGAAAAAAATTTCTGGTATTATTTTTGTGTTTGATTCCTATTGGTTAAGCAGACTCCATGTACATAACTCAGTCACTGATTTAAGCTTTAATAAAAGCTTAACAAGTAAGATTTCTCAACATTTCCTATTTTTATTTTCACATTTTTTGATTCCAATCCATATTTGATCCTAATTCACATAAATAAACTGAGGTTTTAAGTCTAGGCCTAAAATTTACCACAGAACTAAAAAAAATATGGCACAGTCACCCTCTTAACCAAAAACCAAAATTTCAGTCACACAGATTATGAAAAAGGTTTCGTTTATGGCATATTAGCAGTAACCCTCACTAATAACATTAAAACTACATTACCCAGGATATATATATATATATATATATAAAATTTAAAAGTGTGTGTGTGTGTGTTAATCTTTGGTAAATAGATTAGTCATTTTTAAACAAAGTATAGCTTGCACCTGTTCCGAGTATTTTTTTATACTCTTTCAAGCTTCACCAACTTAAATCAAATATTACTTTGTACTTTTCCTGTCTTTTGTGACTAAAAATTGATATTTAAAACTTTCAAATGAAACCTTTATTTGATTTGTCGTGAATTTGTTTTCATGAAATTTCTATAGATTTTCTCTGCTTTTTGGTGTGTAGCCTTTTATTAAGTTAAAAACATTTAAAACTCAACTTTTATTTTTCTCGTAATCTTATCAGGCCTTTGAACATAAATGATTATCTCAAAATGTAATTCCTCCTATTTGGCTTCAAGATTATTTCTTTGGAACAATGAAAAGAGAAATTTCAATATTGAATTCTTATAAATTGATTGAAAATTAAAATTTTTGACTGAGCTAACATCTTTCTCATCCATTTACTCTTTTGTTTCTCATACATTTTTGTATATTGAATAACTTATTGATTTCTTGATTATTTTCTTTTTTTTTTTTTTTTTTTGTATCAGAATAAATTATATTTGGATATGATTTTTATTGTTATGATTGAAACTTTTTTTTTTTAATCCTTGAAAGATCTGAAAACAAATTTGTCATTCGGGATTATAACTTATGCTTGACATAACGAAGTGGCATTTTCAAAACTTTATCAAAAGTAACTTTTTTTCAGCTCATCAAAACTAGTTCTAAATTTCCTACCTTGTCAGGCTGTAAGAATTGCCCATTTGGTACTTTTAAGTTGTCATTCCTTCCCTTTCATGTACAATCTGGAATCTTATTCAAAATAAAAATATATATTGTATATTTATATACAAATAAAGTTGAATGAGCATTATCAACTGAATGACAGTTAAGATGTAAACATATTGTAATGAAGAAATATTTTAAAGTTAAATTTGATTTTTTTTTTTTTTTTTTTTTTTTTTTTTTTTTGTAACCCAAAAATAATGATATTTAAAAATTTTCTTCACTCGTCAAAGTATCATAAACAAAACAGCAGTGACATCTTTTTTTTCCATTGAACAAATTTAAATCTTTTAATATTCTATTTTTACTGTTGTATAAAGACATTAACAGGACAGATTTTTATAAATTTAAGATATTTTTAATTGATTTTTCTTTTACCTTAGGTTGAACTGTTGTAATAACGTATTAAGAGTTAACTCCCTTATTGCATTTTGATTTCTTAGAGAATAATGCCTTAAAATTTAAAACTGAAATGTTTCCCGGGGTGAAAAAAAATTTTTTTTTTCTTTTTATATATTTTAAAAAAATATAAATTTATATTCAAGTATTACAATAACAAAGTTTATCTATTTTTAAAAAATCTTGAATATGTACAATTAGATGGATTTTTTATTTTAATTTGTGTGGGTATACTTCAATCCATTTTATTGGAATGTTTTATTTTTATGGCAAATATTTTTAAACAGTTAATAGCATTTTAAGCTGTTCAACATATTTGTACATATCATGTGATACAGTAACAATATAAAATTATTTAAAAGCTACAATAACTGAAAATAAAATAAAATCCCTCCCCACACACACTTCTGAAAAAAAGAAATAATTTGCACAACATTCATAAATGTTTAATTTAATTTTTTTTTTTTTTTTTATTTCTTAGGCATACCTTCCCCACCTTTTCTTTTTGGTATGTTATCAACTGTCTAAATATTATTCAATTTTAGTTCTTTTGCTTACAATATTACACACTCTCCCTATTTTGTAAAATGCACCTTGTCTTCATTTTGTCCTCCACCTAATTCAATTCATCTTTCCCAGTAATATCTAATCTCTGTGATTGATCAGCAGTTTTCTATTTTTGATCTCCAAATATCAGGGTGAGTTGGGGAGATATTAACACAGGTGGGTGTCTAAAACTTTTTGTTCTCACTATGCACTATTAGGAATGAATAAATGCAATAAGCCTTTAAAGGCATTTAAATCAAATTCTGGTAATCCAGTACACTTGAAAATTTTTTTTTTTTTTTTATATATAGTTGCAAGCAGATGAGATTTTACCAGATGAACATGATTGAGGGAAGATTAGATATTTGTAACCATATATAGCATATTCTCGATCCATTTCCTGCAAATAAAGAGATAATGAGCTTTGACGTATTTTGATGTATTTTTGTCTTACCAATTTCCTAAGCCCATCTCCAGCCTAGCCAGTCCTCAAGAGTTCAAAATCTCTCATGATCCCGCAAATCAATCTTGTCTAAAACCTCATTTAATTCAGAGAGTTAAATTCCTCACCTTTTTTCTTGTACATGTTGTTGTTTTTAAATTTTCTTCTTGAAGATACAAAGTCTGAAGTTCTGAGATGAATAATCTATTATTCTATGAATTTTTTTTTTTAAATTGAATTTTTTATGAGTATTCTCATCTTATTTTTTGATCACTGTTTTTGGCCAGTTTATTCTCTGACCTTCATAAGGTGTATGTTGCATCTGATCATGTTCAAAGAATGTTTAACAGAAATCCTTAAAGGTTTTATCTATTCATTTCTCCATTGAAAGTTGGAATAATTTCACAATATATTTTCCTCAAACTTGAAAATGCCACTAAGCCCATTGTTCTTAGCTGAACTAAATGCTGACTAAATTTAAAAAAAAGAAAAGGTGGAGTGATTTTGGAGCTATTTTTTGGGGGGAGAAAGAAAGCACAGCAAGTTCCTTAGAAATGTTAAATATTCTACTGACTAAGCCACTAATCAAGATTAATTCAAATATGAGCCCAGATAATTTGTGTTCACAAATAATAATTTTGTGAGATATGTTTTTGACATTTATAAAGGAAAAAACAGAAATTGAAATGTTTGAGTCGTCACAAAATTCTATAGATTTCAATCAATAGTGTTCCAATTTTTAACAGATTATAAAAGACTTTAAAGTATAGTATAATTTTATTCATTGGGAGTGGGCTTTCAGAATTTTTTTTTTTTTTTTTTTTCTGTGGAAGTAGTAATTTACATATTTTATAGTAATTTACTAAGCATAGTTTAGATGTGGCACAAGGCTGAAACTATGGGACACCCAGTGAGAATCAAACTCACTATTCAGTCATAACTGATTCAGCAAGATTTACTTGCTAAACAGTACACTCTGTCAAATTGCCTCTAATGATTTTTTTTTTTTTTTTTTTTTTTTTTTTAAGCGTAGCTTAGCTGTGGCACAAGGTTGTATGTATGGGTCATCCAGTGAGGATTGAACTCGTTGTCGTAATTGATCAAGTGTGACAAGCTTGCAAACAAATTACACTATGCTTGAGTACCTCCTGAATATCTTTATGAAGCTTAGTATAGTTTGGCAAAATGTCACAGTCGAGCACCAGTGAGTTTTTAGATTAGCTATTGGTATGCAAGATTGAACCATTGCACAAGGACAGTTGTAGTTCCAACAGAAGAAGGGTCAACATCAAGCTTAAGATGACGCTAAGAATTATATATGGATAATAAAGATTGTGCTTTGTACAAAAAAAAACTGTTGAGCAGGGCATTTTTAGGAGATATTATTTTTAAAGAAATCAGTCTTTGTAACTATGATACTCAATATCAAGAATTTGAGCACTAGTAGCAATAAATAAATTTGCATGAAACTCAGTGGAGACAAGACAAGTGCATGTTTTTCATATATATATATATGTCATCCACAGACAAATCTATTTTGCTGTATCACAGTTCATCATTATGGTTAGCATCCGATTGCTTCTAGCCAGGATTGAAACCCGATAAAATTGACATCAGTCGACGATTCTGCATCTGAGGTATGGGTGCCTGATAGAGGAAGGTGGACTTTAGCATGTTATATGCAATATATACACACACCAGTAGCCGAATACTATAGTCATTAATGTCTATCTTAACTTTAAGCAGAGGTAGTTTTGCTACATCTCTCTCTCTCTCTCTCTATATATATATATATATATATAATGGTTTGTCTATGAAACGAGTTGGGATGCTGTATATAACAATCAGCTAAGTGACAAATACAGATACACGTGTGTGTGTGTGTGGGCATGCTGTATTTGACACCATAATAGATTCACCCCCATTCCAGCAGGTATTTTTCATGAAAAGCTTTTTGTAGTTAAGCATGTAATGTTCAGAGCAAGTTGTCAATAATCTATAAGACATAGCAAAAGCACTTTAGTTTTAAGCGAAAACATTACTGTATATAAAAAGCAAACTTGCATTACAGCTGAACATAAAAGCAATAAATCTCCATGTGAACAGACTCGTCCCTTCACCAGTCATTCTTCTTTGGCCATTTTGTGTGACAGACATAATTCTCTGCAGCTTTTAATGTTGTATTTTTCAAAGAAGTGTTTTACCATTACGAAGATTTCCATTCAATTATGTTTCCTCCATTTGCAGTTCTCAGCTGGTTAATACCAAGAGTGTGCATATCTAAACTTATTTATAAATGGAACTTTGTGTGTGTGTGTGTGTGTTACTTATAGACTCCGAAACGGCTGAATCGATTTTCTTGAAAATTTACACAGTTGTACTATAAGCGTCTGTGAGTGTTCTTAGCTAGGTTTTGTGTTGAGGTACCTCCAATAAATATCGATAATCGAAAAAATCGGGTTATAGAAGAAGTGGTCCAATTTTAATCAAATTTGATACACTCATAGAAAAAGACATAAACGATATTCAGAAGTTTCAAGGTTACAGTTCTTACCATAGTGCAGAAAATCGATTATAAAAGGCAAGATGTTTGTGTGTATGTGTGTGTGTGTCTTTTTATCTGCCTGTATATCTGTATTTTTTTCAGCCCTTTTATTTTAGTTTTTACTTCAGGTTTGGCTCTAAGTAGGTATAATTGTAGTTCTTAGTCTCAGCCATGATACCATTTACTCAGAGGACTTATTTAGCCTTAAAATTCAGTTTACAACGAAAAAAAACTTATTTGATATCAATACCAGGAAATCAAAATTTGACTTACATCCATTCATTTTTCTTCTTTCAGTCTATGGTTTTGCTTTAACTGGAAACAACTATTGCTTTTTAGTCTTTCATGCCAACGTCCAAAGAGTCTGAGCTCCAGGACCATGGATTAGTTTTAAAGCTTTCATTACACCTGAGCAATGCCGGGCTGTACTGCCAGTTTAGGTATAAGGGATCAGCTAGTACTGAAGCATCACTGATACTTCATAGTTCCTTTTTTATTTATTCAGTTGATCGAGCTCGAACATTCATGTCTCTTTTACAACACGTCACTATCCTACATCAAGGTCATTATGGTGACTGTCTATGTCATAACACAGCTTGTCATTCTTGTCTTGCACCATGGCTAGTTGTCCAGAGCAGTAGATTACTCACAAGTTCTTGCTTTGCTCATCAGCAGTGTCCTGCAAAGGTCATTAGGTGAGTATCTTATGTCATAACAAAGCTGGTCAATGTAGGTGGTTGCTAAGCAATTAATCCATCTTGCTCCATGGCTAGGTGTCCAGAGCAGTAGGTCACTCGCAAGTTTTTGTTTTGCTCGACAGCACTGTCCTGCAAAAGTCAATAGGGAGGCATTCTGTCATAACATAACTGGTCAGTGAAGATGTTTGCTGGGTGACCAACCTGTTTTGCTCTGGTTAGGTGTCCAGAGCAGTTGATCACTTGCGAGTTCTGCTTTTGCTTGCCTGCATGGCCTGCAAAGCACATTTTGCGATTACATAAGATTGAAGAAATATCAGGGTCCATAGAGCTGTGATTTGGTTGTATTTTGTCTCCAAGAGATGTTAAGGACAGTTCTCGGTATCTGAGTATAGTTTGCATCAAGCTTAGAATCTAAGGTTTTATTTAATGTCCAAGTAGTGGCTACAGACATTAAAACCACCTCTACAGTGGCTCGAAAGAATCTCCGTTTGAGGTTGTCTGGTAGATTAGATTTCCAGATGACATTAATTTTATTCAAGGCAGCCCTGGTTTTAGCTATGCAAATTTTCACATTCTTTTCAGTAGAATTTTTTTTTTTGCTTAAGTATGTAAAATATTCAACAGATTTTATTGATTCTCCTGAGATGGTTTGTATTGACCTTTTCTGTGAATTCAGTTTTAGAGGTGTCTAACACTAATTTTTATTTTTTTTTAAATTTTTACAATAGGGTAATAATGATAAATACTAATACTGGTTAAGTCAAAGTGACTGTCTGAACTAAAATTATAGCCTATGGTAAAACTCAGTTTCACAAATTAAGTTTTTATTTACACTTAGTTTCAACAGATTTCTAACAGAAATGCATCTTGCTAAATTTGACTCCTTGAACTTAATGCAGACCTACAGAAAAATGGAAAGGTTATTACAAAATATCTAGATATTAATCTAAACATTATTTTTAATGAATAAAATATTTTGATAGACACTCTGGTTTTATTCCTTTATTAAACAGTATGTTTAATTTAAATCTACTGGCCTGAATATTTGAGAAATCTTGTTGAGGGCGCATATTTTTCCAACAAGATATTAATTTTTAACTCCTTATTCAATAACTACAGAGCCCCCCCCCCCCTTATGAACCTTCATGCACACAAAAAACAGATTGTCAAAAGGACAGTTTTTCCCATGACACCCATATTATTTTAACTACCTTCACTCTTCAGCAATGTTTATTCTTTCAAAAAGTGACGATTAGAATTTTAATAAAACCCAAACACATGAAAGTGAATTTATGCATTTTCTTTATTTGAGAATTTACAATGAAAATATTAAGCACTATTATTGTTTATTTATAAGAATAATTTCGTATTTGCAACAATCTAAAAATGCAACTAATGCAATTATTGTTTATGAGTTTATAATGAAATAAATACCTTTTATAATTCATTGATATTTTTATAAAATTATGAATAAAAATAGTTTTCACAGTTATCTATAAAATGGTAAATAATCAATATTGCATTGTAGATGGTTGACAAATAATTGTTATTTTTTTCTTAATTTTGAATAAAGATTTTTCACATTTATTTCCATATTAAATATTGCATTGTACTTTTCATCTTTTTATAATCTTGTAAATAAACGTTGTCAAGAGAAAGAGGAGGGAGTACAAAATAATGGCAGTGTTTGGGGCAGTTCGTGTTTTTTTTTTTTAAGCAGACACAAAGGTTAGTTTGCCAGAAAGAAACTTTTCATTATTAATTTTATTCGGACTTACTTCCTTATTCTTTCTTTAGTGATAGCTGTCTCGAGATAGAATTCAATAACCAATGTTAACCACATCAAGAAGAAAGAAAAATTACTGTTCAGATTTTTCATTATATTCAGTACAGAAATTTTTTTTTTTTTTTTTTTTTTTTCTTTCAATCTGAGAATCGGTCAGCACCCCACTCCTTGTGGTAAAAGGAATATACCTCAAGGTCTGATACAAAGAAACTTAACTTTTATTTATTTTTCAATACTTTCTTCAAATGATTTTGAGTTATAGTGGCCTTAGTTAAGGCCACTTAAAAACATAGCTGACAAACCCCACATTTAAAGTATGATCAGAAGGTTGATTGAAGGTTGGAAAAATAAGTGTTTTGTTTATAAAATAAGTGAAATTTTATTAACTGAACAGAATCAATTTGTAAGAAGTAAAATGTTCAAATAGAAAATGTACGTAGCTAAATGTTCCAGAGAAATAGTAGTAAGGAGCAGAATGTGTGTTTGTAGAAAGATTAACAGGTTATTAATAAAGTCTGTGTTCTTTTCCTTTTTTTTTATGGCCTGTGAGAAAGTGAAAAGGAAGGTGAAGCAATAAAGGAAAATTGTACTTAGCAGACGTTAGTTGTTAGGAGTCAGTTGGAGATTTGTTGTTGTTGTTGTTGTTTCTTGGACTGTGTGTGAGTGAAGACAAAGAAAGGAAAACGAATGCATGTCGACAAGACATGTCAGTTTCAGCGCTTTGAAACTTCTCCTTTACATTATGATGAGGTCCTAATCAGATCCCTGCTCCCATCTGTTTGTCTTTGGCTGGTCAAGAGATGTGGATAAGTAGTGAAATCTAGTCATTTGATTGGGTACAACTGCAACCTGTGTTTTTTTTTTTTTTAGGTATTAAGAAAATTTGACAGGGGTCATAGTTCAATTTGCTATTTCCTATCCAATCAGAATCCAGAATCTTAATTTTCACACCAGCTTGTGAAATTTGCCTTCATCTGGTTTTTCCAAAATATTTTCAATCATTCTGATCCGATTTTGCGATGTGCAATTTTACTTTTTGCATTCAATTAATTGTTGGATGATATAGTATATGTATCTTATAGAATCACTTGATAAATCAGGTGAGGATATGAAATGCCCCCCACAAAAAATCTGCCCCCCTCCACGCACACACATTTTCATCATTGCATAGTATCGAATATCTATCATTTTCTAGACCAGTGGTCCCTAACCTTTTTTCACCACAGACTGGTAGCATGCAAGACAATTTTTCCTTAGACAAGATGTATGAGTGGGGATGATTCGGGGTTTGTCACTCACATAACAAAACACAATAAACATGATAGCCAATAAAATGTGGGGGAAAAAATTTTTTAAAATTTTCTGTATGGTTCAATACCAAATAGTTCACAGCTCAGTGGTTGGCGATTGCTGCTCCAGACCACACTCCCTGTTGCATTAAGCAAGTTAGTCAGGAACACATCCTGATGTCTTCAGCAATGATAACCAGGAAGTGTTTTTTTTGGGGGGGGGGTGCCTCTCTTGAGTATTTATTTGAAAATAAACAAAACATCATTTTGCTGCTCCAAATTTTATCACTATTAACTGTGAAAAGCAGATTTACCCAACAGCTTTGCAAAAAAAAAAATCATGTCATGAGAAGCAGATTTTTTCATTTTTATTTATTTTAAATTTTTTGGTGGATAATTAACATTACAGGAATGGCCATGAAATTTAATTACACAGTGAAAGGGTTACTGTTCTGATCTGTATGAACCATCTGTAAAGGGTAGCAGATAAACCCAGATAAACTCTATAACTTTTGAAGGAAAAACATCTTGTCAGCTGTAACATGATAAAAAGTACCAAGGATGAGGATATTAGTCATTAATAAATTATAGAATAAGAACATCTCAGAATTTCAGACAATAGTTTATAGTTGCTATTGCACTATTGCATCGGTATATTCTAAGTCATTACCTAAAATTTTGTATTGACTTTTGGTTAAAGTCACAGGACTATTTGTAATGTCAGTGGAAAAATATTTAGATACTGTATGCATTTATTTTAAGTAAAGGAAAGAGTCTATTGAGAGTCTAAATATTTTCATATTTTTTTCTCTTGTACAAGAATTGTTTATTGATCTGCAATTTTTTTAGGTTCAATTGGAGTTTTGGTGATATGTGATAGAAATGAGTCTGGTGTTTTGAACATCATAATTGTGACAAATTTTTAATATAATTGTATTAATAATTGTATTGGTAATAATGAATTTAAAAAATACTTGTAATGTCTTTAAAAACAGATTAACAATGAATTTGTTAATTTAATTTTTATTTTTATCCAACAATTTAAAAATCTATATAAAATTTAATTAATTTAAAATCTACATAAAAAACTTATTTCTCTTTGATCAATAAAATTTAATAATCGGTGAACTGGAAATATTTCAATGTATATGTACGTGTAACATGCTTATACCAGTTTTCATATATAGATTTATCATTATAATACTCTGTTAATTTCTAACATAGACTTCTCATCAGATTAATATCCTCCGTGGAATGGTCCTTACCAATTACCAAGGATACTACTTACTTATATAACAAAGATGATATGAAGTCAGAAAAGTTGTCAGTCAGTGGAAATCTGAAAGAGAGGACATTTAAGGCAAGCAGTCTTTGCAATAAAGTGCTTGATATCAGAGAGTATTAATAGAATTAATTGCTGATATAACACAGATATATATCATACACACTTCATAACATCTTTTGTGAAAAATATTGTGGGTTGTTTATTTTTATTTATTTTTTTTTTTAATCGTATCACCCCGAGCAAGGCGGTAACGCCACTGATGTGCAGGGGGCTACGTAATAGTGAAAAGATTGGAAAAGCCGGAAACCACATCCTAAACAGGGAACAAGGGGTGAGCCTCTTAACCTGTTCAATAGACGTGGGTGGAGTGTGAACCGGGCGATAGATAGATCTATCTACTCCAATTAAGATAATAATTGCTTCTAGAGTTTTGTGTCTTTCCTTGGATTGGGTGCTATAGAGTATTTTGATATTATCCACTAATATTTTGTATTTTGTTGATAATTGTATTTTGGTTGTTTGTGATGTGCTAATCTCTATGTGCATAATCTTCAAAATGTGACAAGTCAACCTACGAGATAATGTGGTGACAGCGCATTGTGAAGAAAATAAAATCTTACCATCAGACAAATATTAGCAGATGATACCAAAATAAACAACCCACACTAAATAAAATATTTTTCACCACAGGAGACTACCTTGATGTATGTATAAAATATATATACTACCGATTTTTTTTTAATTAGTATTCCTTTCATCTTTATTATTTTTATGGCAAATTGCAGGCTGTCATTATTTAGTAAGAAATGCAAATCAAAGCCCAAAGATGATCCTCTGGGAAGACTGTCTTAATATGGCTGTTATCTTATGAATGATGATACTGGACTTTTCAACTGACAGCCATTAAAATGAAAATGTATAGCCATATAGCCATGCCATATCTTATTAGATATATCAAATAAGAAATGGCTATATGGTTAGATGAAAAAAATACTAGTCGAAAAATTTAGAGTCTAGTTTAAGATTTATTTGTTAATTTTTGTAACTTTGTAGTTGAAACTTTTTAATATCTGAACTAGGCAAAATTGACCTTTTATTATTATTTAGAAAATCTGTGAAAATTGTTTTGTTAAAGATGTGGTTAAATCTTTAAAATACATTGTTTGAATTTTTAAAAATTTATCTATTTCTCAAAATTCAGTGTAACTAGAAAACTTTGTCAGTTTTATCGCCTATACATTTTAATTAAATTTAAAGCTTTTTTTTTTTCTATAAATAACCCTTGAAGGAATCTTCTTGGGCAACTCTCCTGAAATGGAGTCTATAAAGCTAGATTCAATGGCGCCTTACACTGTTTTGTCCTTAACTTTTATAAAAAATAAAATGAACCAGCTTATTTTTTTTTCTTTTAATCAGCTGGTTTAAATATTTGTTTAAATTTATCTAATGTTTTTGTCATTAGTTCTTATGTATTTTGTCAACACGATGACATGATAAATTTTGTACGTTAGATGGTGGAGGTGTTATTTTTTTTGTTTTGTTTTGTTTTTTTCTCTCTCTCCTTTTTAAAATGAAATACGATGAATTTGTGATTAATGTATCCTCTGAAAGCAAAAAATGGGTACAAAAAAAATCAATGAAAGTTTATTGTAAATATATGTAATTCTTTTTTATTTCATTTTCTATTTTATTTTTAGATTACCTAGTAAGAAATTAAATCCTAAATTATTTACAAGATCAAACTTGCATTGCCTAAAAAGGGGAATGATTTTCAGTGCTGAAAAGGTTACGAGTTGAACTCGCATGCCTATTTACCCCACTCCAGCCAGCTAGCTTGCTAACTACTTCTCTATAGTGATGCACTCATGTTTTCAGAATTTCTTTCTCACAAGGGGAAATTGATTTTTATAGAGGAAGTTACAAAAACATATACAAGTTGTCATTTTCTTTCCTCTTTCACACTTGTTAATGTATGATAGAAGGGGAGCATTACATTATTCACAGATGAATAGGAAGATTTTAATATATTACTTTTCCTCTCAAAATTATTTTTTAACATCATCTGAAGCTCATCAAAATGCGATTCAGTCAGTTGTGTATATTTTGACATTTCTTGTTAGGAACAAGGTCACTATAATGAAGCTTCATTGAGATTGGAATTAACCAGCAAGGCTTACCTCTGCAGCAGGAACTCTCTTGTATTCAACTCCTTTTTTAGGACCTGACACTAACACACATTGTTTTTTTTTTAAATCAAAGTTCTGTCTCAGGGCATCATATCTACAATCATTGCATTTAAAGGGTTAGGGTCAACCAATCCAAGATGCTTGAAGCCCCCTTAAAGAGAAATGCAATGAGTATTGAACAAGGTGATACCTTTTTGGATTCACTTTAAACCAACATACATGTGTAAGGCCCCATTTTAATCATGAGTTTGTGTCACATCCTACCGTCTCACATATATATATATATATATCAGCATGCAGTGTGAGTATAAAAGAATCCAAAGGAGTATCCTGTATATACAGTAGTAGGATAACTCTAAGAGAGCTTTAAATATATATGTATACATATAGTGCAAATATAAGAAAAATTAAGGCAGACACGTTATTTCATGGTAAATCGGAAGTGTCGGCCTATTTCAGGCAAACCATCATCAGCTTCTGTCTTTATTTTACAAAGAATTTTACACGTATTTATTATTACAAAGGATTTTACGCATAAAATCCTTTGTAAAATAAAGACGGAAGCTGATGATGGTTCACCTGAAATAACCCTATACTTCCGATTTACCATGAAATAACGTGTCTGCCTTAATTTTTCTTATATAGTAATGAACTAAGTCAACACTAATAATAACAGACTAAATATCCGAAAATAATGCTAACTAACAGTAATATAAACCGTCTTGTAACCCGGCGAGGACCCCCTCGTGGGTTAAATAAAGGGGGAGAAAAAAAGAAACAAACAGCGCACAAGAACAATACATCTAGTGCTCGTTTGAAAGAAAAAAAAACCCAAGATGAAACCTTAACAGCAAAGTGCTTGATACGAAAGTACGAAAGTAGAGCAGAATACAATACAAATATCTAGAACTGAGCCACCACCTACTGCGGTTTCACATGAACGGTTCTTCATTGTAAGAGTCTCTTACCCTGAAGAACCGTTCCGCGTGAAACCGCGGTAGGTGGTGGCTCAATTCTAGATTTTTATATTATATAAATATATATAAAAACACTATTGGAAAAAACATATGGAAAAGTATAAAAAGTTTTCATGTGACACAATTAGTCCTTTAGGTTTTCATCATTTGTTATGTTGGTTCAACTACACATCACCATTCCTGGTAGAACTATTATCACAATGTGAGATACCTACAAACAAAAGTGATGGAAAGAAAAAGATCCTAAATGAAATTGGCTAGATTAAAAAAAAAAAAGAAAAAATTAAAATTCCCAGCATTCCTCATTCATGCTCATGTATAGCTGCACCAACATAACAAATTTTATTCTGTTGAAGTTCTAAAGAATGAAATGCATCGCAAGAAAATTTTTTCCACTTGAATGAAATGCATCGCAAGAAACTTTTTTTTCAATACATTTTTCCATATATCGTTCATTCAGCAACGAATTAGAACACTCTCAGCTATTGGGCATGTATAGTGATAATATACACGCTAAAAAGTCTGCCTCCTTCTACCGAACGCCCGTGACTCAGAGGTAGAATCGCCGACTGATGCCAATTCGGTCGAATTTCAATCCTGGGTAAAAAGCAATCGGATGTCTAACCGTACTGATGAGCTGTGATACAGCAAAACAGATCTGTCTGCGGATGACTATATATATGTATAAATGTGACCTGAAATTTATCACTTTTTGAGTTGTGCCACTAGTTAACGTGTTTACTCTTGTCTTGATCATTTAAACATTAAGGACTCTATTATTGCAAAAGCAGTGATGTGCAGATGTTTGCTGATCAATTGGTGGCTTCCTCTATGTTGATAGGGGTTACAGGTTCAAATCATGCCGAATGACGCATATTTTCATCACAAAATTTATCGTAAATAATCAGGCCAGTAGAAATAAATATATAAATATACTGTTTGATTAAAAAATAGAATATCTACACAACTACGAGTATTGATTAAAAATAATGTTAAAAAAAATGAATTAAATATATCAGGTGTTGAAACTATTTCCTTAATCTTTGGGATTTTCCATAACATTGTATGTTTTTTATATATATATATATATATATATATATATATATATATATATATATATATATATATATATATATATATATATATATATATATATATATATATATATATATATATATATATATATATATATATATATATATATATATATATATATATATATATATATATATATATATATATATATATATATATATATATATATATATATATATATATATATATATATATATATATATATATATATATATATATATATATATATATATATATATATATATATATATATATATATATATATATATATATATATATATATATATATATATATATATATATATATATATATATATATATATATATATATATATATATATATATATATATATATATATATATATATATATATATATATATATATATATATATATATATATATATATATATATATATATATATATATATTGCAACTAACCACCTGCAAATCCTACAAAATTCATCAAGCACTCAAATGCAAAGATATCAAATTATGCTGAACTTCATATAAATATGAAAAAAAATGAGGAAGCAACAGCAGAAAAACAAAAACTCTGAAGAGTGAAGGCATCACAATAATGCCCTCATGAAACTTTGATGTCGGTATGACTGAAATAACACTGCTTGGTTAAGTGACAAACTTTTCCACATTTTATATATATATATGTGGATGTAAATAAGTATACATATGTGTATACATGCACCAATATATAAACATCAGGTGTTAATAAAACAGTGCTCAATGTAATATAACAGAGCTATTAAGTATATAATAATAAATATGCATATTATCCTATGTCTAAATCACAAAACGGTCAATTCATAATATGCACCTGATGATTGCGTTATGCATGAAACTTCGATTAGCGCTTTAGACACTGCATATTTATAATTATATTTAAAATTTTCTCAGTTGGCAAGAAATAAGTTGGTTTGGTGGTATTCCTGAAACGTATCAGGATATAAAAGGGTAAAAGTTTTTGTAAAATTTTTTAAGCTCTCTTTTTTTCTTTCTTTTAAAAACATAAGGAAGATTGTTTCATTTTCAAAGACTAATATTTTATTTATTCATTTTCTGTTATGGAAATATGAAACTGCCAAAAGATTATGGCTTTAATATGTTGGAATGTACAGTTCAAGATCTTAGCCCCCCCATCCCTTACAACCCCACTGTTTAAAAAATACATTCTGATTCAGAAGATATTTCTGATTATATTATAAAGGGAACAAAAAATCTAGTGACTCATTTATTTTTTTTTTAAGTCAGTTAAGTGATACACGCTTAGGTAATCATGTCTTGAAAGAGACATGACTTACTGGGCAGAAGATTATTCCGCAGTAAGTTGCCATTACTTTCTGCAGTAGATTGGTTGCCAGCCAAGGCTATAGAACCCAATCTGTCCTGTAATTTAACTCATAACTGGAGAGAAGAGATTGATTAATACCTTTCACAAGGGTATTTGCATATAAGTGAATGCAACGAATTCAACTGGAATTTGAACTTAGCTCACCGATTTGTCGATCCGAGCCAATATCCACTGCACCACAACACACATCCATTGTTCCTATTAGCTAAATTGTTACAACTAGCATTTTCATGTAGATTTCAACCACTATATTTCTGCCAGTGGGCTCTCTGGCCTTCTTAAGGTTGTCAAGTTCTGAGATCAAATGATATTTTTATCTGGCAAATTATTCTGACTAGCATCCTTGTCTTTATTGCTTTGGTCACTACATTTCAGTTAATAGGCTTGCCAGCCTCCTCCATATTTGCCACTTGACCACTTTGTTTTTCATTAATCGTTTCACACCATGCAATGTGATAGTGCCACTAAAATGCAAGGGGTTACTGAGAGTGAAAGAAAATAAAAAATTTGTGAGTAGAAAGGACAATAAAAGACCGGGATACAGGAATACAAAATATGCTGATTAATGTTGCATTTGCATTTTTGAAGGCTTACGGCCATATCATGTTGAATACACTGGTTCTTGCTCGATCACTAAAGTTAAGCAACGTTGAGCCAGGTCAGTACTTAGATGGGTGACTGCTTGGGAATACCAGGTGCTGGAAACGTTTATTGGCTTACGGTCATATCACGTCGAATACACCGGTTCTAGCTTGATCACCGAAGTTAAGCAACGTTGAGCCAGGTCAGTACTTAGATGGGTGACTGCTTGGGAATACCAGGTGCTGGAAACGTTTAGTGACGGATGTGAGTTGTGGTGCAGTGGATATTGGCTCAGAAAGAGAAATCGGTGAGCCGAGTTTGAATTCCAGTTGAATACCCTGCATTCACTTAAGCACTGGTACCTTTGGGAAAGGTATTAATCCGTCCTTTCCCTCCAGTTATGGGTTAAATAACAGGGTAGGACTTGGTGATCCTGCCCTTAAAAACAAATCCCAATGAATCTTGATACTCGAAAAGAAAGAAGTATTACTAGATACAAAACTTATATAAAAAAAAAAACAATAATAAATTGTTGAAAGAAAAGGGTATTACCAGCAATTAATAAATAAAAATTTAGTTGGCAATAAATGACCTGCTGAGGTTGACATGCCATAAAAACAAAACAACCAAACATTTTGGAAGATTAGAGGTAACAGGAAAGCTAAAAGCCTGAAAAGAGCTCCACAGGCAAGAAAAAAAACCATTAGAATAGAACTTACTGTTCCATCTAGCGAGTTCAACAATAAAATAACAAGACCTAGTTGCCAATCTTAAAATTCATTTAAATTCCGATTTTTTACTATGCCTAAATACCAAAAAGAAAAGCTCATCAGATCAATAGCCATTTATAGGAAATTTGGAGGGATGCCACATTACAGCAGTGGGAATGTGACTGAAGACAAGATGCCAGGCCATGATCTATAATATCTCTGATAATTCCATGGAATTTATCAAGAATCTCCAGATGTATAGCAGGAGCATGAGACCAAATGTAATGTTCAATGTATGAATGAATGGTAAATTCATAGATATGCAAGGTAGCTTCTTAGATGAAAAGATTGTCTAATGCGAAACTGTGAACCAGCTTTCCTAGCAGCAGAGTGATAGAGAGAAGTAATTTACAGAAAAGTTAGAGTTTACCAACCACCAACCAATTCAAAAACAATAAGTGCAGATACTCATTCATATAGTTCATTGAGTTGCAATAACACTTCATGAAATTTCATTCGACACACAAAACTGACTGTCACTCATTCTCTCTCATTCTTTTTTTTTTTTTAAAGCTATTGAGGGAAAGATAAGTTCTTTTTACTCTGTGTAGGGTATAATGCCACAGCTTTACTACACTAGTGTTGCTGCTGTAGTTTCTATTGAAAGTATTTTTTTTTTACAGAGCAGGAGTTGCCATCCCCATGCCCAACCAATTTTGAATTTGGGGTTATTCTTATCCTAGACTGATTGCCTATCAAGGATAGAGATTCCAGCCTTCCTTCTATTTAATCCATATCTGGAAGGAGAAAAGATGGATTCATACTTTTCTCAAGAGTCTTTGTATGAAAGTGAATGCAGTGACTTTGGCCAGAATTTGAACTCGGCATGCCGATCACACTTTCTGTGCCAATAACTGCTATGTGCGCATCCTATCAAGAGTTTGAGAAATTGTCAAATACAGTTTTTTGTATTTATTTTGAAAGCACAATGACAAAGACCTGTTGGCATATCAGAACAATTGAAATGGTTCATTTGTTGTCCACCTTTAATTGCAATGATGTCATCTCTGGATTTGTCAAAGTGAAATGCCTTGTGCCTGTGTTGAAACACAGCTAAAGCATTTCCATGTCAATTGGTCATAACAGTTTAATCGAAAAAAAAAAGGGGACAGTTGGTGTTCACCTTTTTCTTTCTTTTTTCTTTTTTACTAGTTCAAATTTTTGTATAAATTGAACTCTCTGTGATATTTGGACATTCCATTGGAAATGTTCAATCATGAACAGAAAAAAAATGCTACATTCCCAAAGAGGATGCTTGGGTTGTGTCACATTTATTAACACAGAAAATGAAACCAGACAGCCGAAAAGTGCAATTGACTGTATCTTGTAAAAACCTACTTGTTACTGAAACCACATCAGCATCATATTAATAATAGATAGGTTCACCTATCACCCGGTTCACACTCCTCCTCAGCATTTTGATGATCACTTGTTTCCCGTTTAGGATTGGGCTTCTGCTTTCTTCTCAAGTCTACTTCAACTTTATACTACTGACATCTCCACCTGAACTCCGAAATTTTATTTATTATTTGTTTATTTATTTTCCTCAATAGTAGATAAATTCACCTATCATCCAGCCCCTCTCATCCCTGGCATTTTGAATAGGAGTAGAGGTTTATCTATTGTTTCTTGTTTAGGATTGGGTTTCCAGCTCCTAAAGTCTTCACATTTGCTTTCACTGAACCTGTGTCTTAGTGGCATTGTTGCCTTGCTTGGGTTGAAATGATTAAAAAGATACAAATTCAAGAACCAATAAGAGAGTTTGAGAATGAATGAATGAGTGAGTGTATGTTGAGAAATTTTCTGTATCCTATTTACATTAAATATAATCCTGCTTGTTGGGTAAAGTAGTTGTACATCACAAAGAGTTGTTTATCTTTTGCCTTCTGTTTAGGATTGGGTTTCTGGTTCCTTCTAAATTCTTTTCATTCATCTTCAATCCCAGTAACCCCTTGTCTTAGTGGTATTAGTATCTTGTTTGGGGTGAACTGATTAAAAAAAAACATAGCATGGTTGTTGTATGCTTGCGTTCCATGGGAGAATCAACAGGTTCAAGAGGAATGTCATATCTTTAAATTCATTTACTTCCATTTGGCTCTATAAACCTTTTTCTACAATGAGTCTATGATAGAAAATCTCTTAACTTTATGAAATGTGCTTTTAAAGGATTGGGAATGCTAAAGTAGCAGCCATTTTTCTATTATTAAAAATCTATCTCTGATGAAAATACCTGGAAAAATTTATATTTAGGTCAGGTGAGTATTGAAGATGTTTTAATATTTCATATCCCAACTGCTTCAACTTTATTATCAGGATTCGTAAGTCGTGGCAGCTGGTATCAAAATCCTGAAAACCAGAAACTCCACTCACAAGAAAAAGTGCATTTTTATTTTTGTTTTTAATTATTTTCTTCAACAAGATAAAGGTGCAAGTTTCAGTCCCAGAATAACCGAGCCTTCATTATGTTACATTCTATCTCATCACCAGCTTCAGTTCTCCAGATCCCCAATGCTACATAATAATAGTCTTATCAATGAAGAACAATTTCTTCTTTTAATTTTGCAATAGGAATTGTTGTGGTAGCATCACTTCTATGAGGTAACAGGAGGAAGATCTTTAGGCAGATACGTGCCAACTCTTTGTCTTAACATTTTGCCACATGCTAGCTACCTCTCTAAGAAATCTGGATGTGGGAGATGTATCAGCTCTTCGAAATTCTTCTGTCTTCATGCTGTTGTGGTCTTATATCCAAAACTTAAACAAAGGCAATCTATTATTGTCAGAATTTCATGCCTATGGGATCTTTCATTCTGGGCCAACATCTGCATTTTGTAACAATGGCCTCCCTTATGAAAAATAATAAATTATGTGTGGATATGTTATAGAATTTGAAGACCAGTACTTAGTGTTTTACTTCAGTTGCACAAAAATAAATTTAGTATGACATAAGGCCACAAATAGAGAGCACTAAATGAGTATTGAATGCACTAAGCTCAGATATTAATAAAGTTTTTTTTTAAATCTATATATATATAAAAGGCAATCTGTGAGTCTGTGTGTGACTGTTCCCTATGCACGCCTACATTTTTTTAGGCTACGCCATTCAAACTTTCTAGGGACACATATCTACAGGGAAGCCAGGTCGACACATACTTTTTGAGTTCAGTAATTTTCTCTTTCGCACTTTTTGGCAAATGGAGCCGATTGTTTACATTTGCATCGTAAAACATCTATGATCTAAGATGTTGTTACAAAATGCAGAAATTGGCCTGGGATGAATCGCGTTTGACACATGTGATTTGATTTCTGTGATGTAAATTACATCACAGAAATTAAATCACACGTGTCAAACGTGACTCAAACATTTTTTTATTAAAAAAAAAATGAGCCTTTATATTTAATTTTTATTCCGACATCTTATTTCCGTAAAACATCTAAGATGTAAATATTTTTCCCCATAATTTTGAAACAAAAACAAACGCAATGTCACACGAAACATCAAATCACGTTTACACAAAACAAAAGAAAATAGATTTTTTTTCTCCTACTACTAAAATGTTCTGAGTTGCATGGGCAACGCCGGGTTATGATGCTAAATGGAAGTATTTAAGGAGATATAAAATAAGATTATTATCAATTAATAAAAGATGATTTAGATATACTAAGTATATTTAATTAAATTTTTTGTGTATAATTCATTTAAGGAATACAAGGCTCGATAGCCACTCAAAGGCTTCTGTTGAAATGATTATGATGAATGAGCTTTGTGACATGAATGAAAAGTGATAGATTATATGGGTTATAGATAATGACCCTTGACAAAGTTAAGATTGTAGTGTTCAGGAAAACACTAATGTGTCTGTACTGTAAAATGATTTCTTTCTAGGGAAGGCGATCTGGTTGGAACTTATTACATACGGAACACAGAAGAAATAAGGATGATTTGACTCTGTGAATGTGGCATGGCGTGTCCTAGCTGCAAAGGTTTGAACTAGAGAATGGGGCTTCCATTTGCAATGGAACAATCTAGACTTGTAATATTGCATCCATGGGAAAGAGAGTGCAGGGTGGAGAATACATTCCCCCCCCCCACACACACACACACACACACCGCAAGATCGTGCTATCAATTTTGTAGCTGAAAAAGTGAGTTCCTGCCCAGGTATGTCAGCAGCATTCTCGTAAAAATAAAACATGGCAGAAAATGTCTGATATATCCTAGCAAAATATGGTGAGTCAACCATTTAAGCAATGGATTCTATATATGAATTTCTCTTGAGGTCTGGAGTGAATTCACATCCTCAACTAGTCTTTTGCATAGGAGTAGAGTAATGGATTGTGGCTCGGATTGAGAAATTGAAGAGCTGAATTCGAATTTCAGTCAATTTCATTACACTCACTTATGTGGTAATACCCTTTGACAAGTTATGAATCTAATTCTTCTACCCTTAGTGTAAAACTAGTAGAACAGGCTGGGTTCTATAGCCTTGGGTGGCAACTGGTCAAGGAGAAAAAAATTCTGAATTTAAAACTATATGTAGACCAGCAAACACATCTACTATGCAGCTAAGGAAAGGATCATTTGCATTGACTTAATGATCCAATCTACAGATGTTTTTAGAGATTTATCCCTTGTTTCTTGTTTAGAATTAGGTTTTCATTTCCTTCTAAAGTCTACTTCAACTCTATACTTTTAACGTCTCCGCCTAAACTTTGAAATCTTATTTACTAATTATTTTTTTATTTATTTACTCTTCCCTCAATATGAGTAGATAAGTTTTCCTACCACCCGGTTCTCACTCCTCCCTGTTTTTTGAACAGGAATAGAGGTTTATCTCTTCTTTCTTGTTTAGGATTGGGTTTCTGGTTCTTTCTAAAGTCTTTTTCCTTCTCTTTCACTCCCAGTAACCCCTTGCGGCTAAGTAAGCTGAGATGTCCTAAAATCTGAGCATTAAAATTGTCTGTATATAACTGAAGAAATTCTATTTTTTATTGAGGGGATGGAAGGGTGATTTTGGGGTTTGTTAAAAAATATCAGATATGCAATGTTTGCAAATTTAATAAGGTGCACTGTATTGTAAAGCTCGAGTAGCCTTCACATGTGTGAAATTTTGAACTTAATTTTTGCTATTCAACAAATTGCTCAGCCCAATCAAAGGGTTTTAGCAAGGCGGTTCTTTTGACTTTGGTCATATATTGATTCCAGTTATCTGAGAAATTTTGCAAGAGCATAAAAATTTGAAACTCAGTTCTCTAATGATGTTAAACAAGAGTGGGTGAGATAGAATAATACTTAAGTTATTTGTCCATACCACCAGCTGCAATACACAGGGTGTGGCCGAAATACCTTCTACATAATGGTAAGACATTAGCTAGATGAAGACACCATTTGCCACTAAGGTTTTACCATTATGCGGAAGATGTTTCTACTGCAGACTATATTATAAAAATCAAGAGCAATATTAATTGAAATGTTATAAAAAACATATATATAAAGAAACTTGTTTTGAAAATGTGTGAAAGAAAATGTTTCAGTGTGGATAGAAACACTTGGGCTACTAACTTCTCTATCTGTATTGGAAAGTGGGAACCCTGACATGGTGTAATGGTTAGCAAGCTTGTCTTACTAGAACCTATTACAACTGAGTAGTGAGTTTGATCCTCACTGGGTACCTCATACCTTCGGCCTTGTGCCACATCTAAGCGGTGCTTAGTAAATCAACTATCTGTATCGAAAGGCAAGCAGTTTTATTTTATTGTAATTTTTTTTCTTTCTGAATCTGAAGTTTAAACTTAATTTCGGTTTGAAATGCAAAAAAAAAAGTTACTGTTGTTTAGTTGCTGTGATTTTGAAATAGTAACAAGAAATTTTGCAAATCCAAAATAAACAGTTCATACTAAAAAACAAAAACTTAAAAAAAGTTAATTCCTTAGCTTCTTCCACAAGAATTCTCTTTCTACCCATGCTCATTAGTATTACTATTTAATAAGCTTAGCTTAATTTGGCACATAGCAATGGGTATAATGATGATCAAGTTTTCTTCTATAATAATAATAAGCAACCAGCCTAGCTTGTTAACCATTACCACACTTTAACATGCCCCAGTAATTTTTAATGTTGTTTTTTGGTTGTTGCTAAGTTTTATATATAAGAGTGGTTGACAAATCAAAGCTGTGTTAATCATGGTTGATTAGTCTTTACCTGTTGGCTTTTTCAACTGCGATGTCTGCCAGGTTTTAAAACATGTCCTATAATATATCGAAGAAAGAACACTAGTCATTTCAAACTATACATTATAATTTCTCATCGGCACAAAGTAATGTTTTTTTATGATGAAGGAAAATACAAAGGAAAATTCATAAAAGTTTTCAGTCTGAATCCATCAATGCCTGTGAGTTTCTTAGTATTTTTGTTCTACACACTTATGAAGCACTTTTTATCCCA
Source organism: Ascarosepion bandense (assembly GCA_037127315.1). NCBI lineage: Eukaryota > Metazoa > Mollusca > Cephalopoda > Sepiida > Sepiidae > Ascarosepion > Ascarosepion bandense. The sequence continues at coordinate 1,459,497 of JBBBDQ010000151.1, forward strand.
ACCCTGTAAAAATAGTTTTTGGAGGATTTTATTGATTTGAATAAAGACTAATGTTGTTCTAATTATGTGTTCATTTTACTTTATTTCATCAATAAAACCTGCTCTGCTGCTGGGAGGATAACATCACTTTCAAGGGAACACCCACAAAGTCAATGTTTGTAAATTCAAATAGAAAAGACTGCTATTTGCCTTTCCCTCCAAACCAAGTTAATGCTTCCAGGCCCAGTAAAATTTCTTGCAAGTACACTTTCTTTAAAAAACAGTGAGAACTTATTCCAGACCCAGGTATTTTCCTGTTCCCAAACCAAGTGAATGTTTTCAGAAGCTAGTATAATGGCAACAATAGAAAAAAAAATGATTTTGTGCATTAAATAATCTAGCAAGATTAGATCTTTATGATCAACCCATAAATACTACACAATGATTTCCAAAGTCACCATCTCTGTTAATGTCTCAGTGAATTATTCCAAATATGGGCATACATATGTGCGCGTGTGGTTCAGCAAAAGCCTCACACTATACGGATAATTTATTACAAGTATAATTGTGGTGATACTGATTGAGCAAAAGTGAGGGATCGGATGTTTGCACTCTCACAACCAAAAAGCAAATGATCAAAAATTAGTCGGTGCACATCCATCTTTGCGCAGATGTTCCGGTTGAAAACTAAAAATTAATTAAATATTAAATTCCAGTTCGCGAGCCTACGCAAATTTTATTTATTGGCCAATGGGAAGCCCAGAATCAAATACAAGTGTGAAATCCCAAATGATCTGCTGCAATCAAAAAAGATGTAAAAAGCTGATACAGAAAGCATTGCCAGACAGACGCGGGCAGACAGACCCAGACAGACTTGAGAGAGATGAGAGTAATTAGTATCTCCCCTTGACCCAAGTCAAGCGGCTTACTATGCTCGCCTCTCTTCACTTCTCCTTTCATTCTTCCCTGTCTCAAAACTACTTACTGACCAAAGGAGCGGATACATCAAAGACATTCCTTACTTACAACACTCCCACACACTTAAGTATTAATTCTCTTTTCAGCATTTTATTGCCATGAACATTTTAACGTCCGTTGGACTCATATTTAAAGGATTACTTTAATTGTAAAAACCTTAAATGATATGTTTATATATAAAATGTTATTTTTCAACTCAATTTGCTTTTCTTGATTTATAATCTTTTTATGACTTATAGTGGGCTATCTATAATGAGGCCAAATTCCGTCAATCTGCAACAATATACTACTACTCTTCAAAAGAACGCCTACCCACTATATAATTACACCTAAAAATTTTATTTAAAAGTTGTTTAACTGTTATTTTTTTTTTTAATCATATCACCCCAAGCAAGGCGGTAACGCAGGGGGCTACATAGGAGTGAAAAGATTGGAAAAGAGAAAGCCGGAAACCACATCCTAAACAGGGAACAAGGGATGAGCCTCTTCACCTGTTCAATAGACGTGGGTGGAGTGTGAACCAGGTGATAGTTTAGTCTATCTACTCCAATTGAAAAAAAAAGAAAATAGTAAAAAGATTGGAAAAGAGAAAGCCGGGAACCACATCCTAAACAGGGAACAAGGGATGAGCCTCTTCACCCGTTCAATAGACGTGGGTGGAGTGTGAACCAGGTGATAGTTTAGTCTATCTACTCCAATATGTGCTGTTCAAAATGTCCTTTTTAAAAACACATTTCCATTCTGAACCTGCATGCTTCATAAACACATAGAATTTCCTGTCATTTTATTGCATTCATATTTAATTCCTTTATTTAAGTTCCTCGATATTTCTTGTGCTCATCTAATAAACAACTGATTTCAAATAGCAAAAAAATCCAAGGGTGTGATGTATACTGACCTCAGTAGTCATTCAACAGGGGATATCAAACAAATTAGACATTTAAAGCAGAATCAATTAATCCTTATGATGCATAACTTCTGCTCTATCCTGTAAAAATAAAATATATAACATGAAGTTATGGAGATTATCGTAATGGAATTAACAACTGACATATTTAATTTTCTTGTTTGAATGTTATTTTTAACTGATACTCATATTTGAGTAGATATTCTGTTTTAAATTAAGCAGAAAATGTATGTACATATATTTCTACCAGCCTGATTATTTATGACACATTTTGTTACAAAAATGTGTGTCATTCCACAGGATTTGAACCTGTGCCCCCTAACAACAAAGGAGAAGCCACCAATTCATCTTCTGCATCATAGACTATTCGATCATGAATGATTCCATAGCCTAAACAAAGTTAAATCAAGCTCAATATGCAGAATTTTCTATTTTTCCTAAAGAGACAATGTTACAGAAAGTTCTGTAACATTAGAAATTAGTTACTAAGAAAATGAAATGAACGAGATATTAAAGGCTGGATAACACAACATTCAAAACCTTACAATGATGGTGACAAAGAAGAAGAAAATAGTCCCAATATAAATAATGAAATAAGGAACTGAAAGAGATATTGAAGGCTGGAGAACATGACATTCAAAATCTTATAATGATGGTGACAAATATGAAAACAATATTCCCAGTATGAATAATGGAATTAAGAACCGAAAGAGATATTGAAGTTTGGAGAGGAGCTGGAGAAATTCCTTACGCCTGAAGGTCAGCAGTGCCCCACAAATGAAAACTGCTAGCTGGGCTGTGTCAGGTGACAAGAGTTGAGCAGCAGGTCTTCAGTGAATTGTGCACATTGTTTGACGTCTCCTTGACATGACAACAATCACTGCTGGACGAAAGGCTCTTGCTCTCAAAGGCAGAATAGTGCTCAGGACAGATGGAGTCGGCCACAACAATGAGGCATGCCTTGATGAAGTCTAGTGAGCAAAGAGGCAGGAGACCACATAATTGGCATGTGTCACTTTGTCAGCCTCAGCAGTCTGCTTCTGGAAAAGTGAACTGTTTTTTTGCAGGCTACCTGACAGTCCTCCCTCTAGGCGGCAGACATCAACACAAAGTTTGATGATTGGTGTTCTGTCTCCTAGTTGTGGCACACATTGTATGCTTTTATGACAACCACAGAAGTAGCATCTCACATACAATGAGAATGATATACACCAGTGATCGTAATAAAGGGTTCAGGTTGGAATTTCTAGCACCTGAAGAAGGCCAGAGTGTACAATGGATGAAACGTCATAATAATGGCAATAATAGTGTAAATACTACCTCATCTCAGAAGTATAAACAAATATTTATTCAGCAGTGTATCATCTAGAACAAATGTTATTAAGAGTAAAGATTTTAGATCAAATTTCAAGTAATAACCATGTCAGGTTACTGACTTATTGATCCATCTTTAACGTTTATCATCCTCATTATCATTTTAGCATTGGGTTACACAATTCATTCATCTTTGTAGAGGTTATTGGCTTCAAGTCTCTGTAAACCTATCCCCTGTAATTAACTGGAAATCCAGGAAACATTGGTTTGCAAAAAAAGGATTAAGCAGTGCAGTTTTTTGGCTTATCTCATATTGCAGCTGTGTTGGTCTTAACAGAATCTATAGTAAAAAAAGAAGCGCTGATTTTCTGTCCATGACACACTATCAATGTGTGACTTTGCATGTGCGTATAAAATGTATATGTAAATGTCTGTGTTGCATGTGACTGACTTATATGTGCTTGTGTCATTTAATGTATACCCAAGAACAATACACACACACACGCACACATATATATGTAACTAGAGTTTGAAATAAGATATTCGAATAATACATTCTCCATCCACTCAGTCTGGACAACCCCTACCCACTTTTGAGTAATATAAACAATGTTGAGACATAAAAATTAAATAATTCCTGGATTTTATGAACTTTTTCAAAATTATTTGATAATAAATAGAAATATTTTATTTTGGATAAATATTTTTTGGCTTGTCATTGAATTAAAATATACATGTGCACATACAAATATAAATACATATATACATACACTATTCAACTAAAACTGAAGTGGATATCTGTATCACAAAGGGTAATTTCCATTCCTGTCAGGCAACAACACCTGGGTAACAGGAAAAAAGTATAAGTCAATGTGAGAAACCCTTTGTGGCCATTTTTATGACCTCTTCTGTATTTAAACTGAATATATTTTCTCATGAACGTCATATTTTAAATGGATTAACAATTTAAGTTTCAGATTTTATTATGTTGCTTTTAGTAAAGCAACAGGCATCTAACTAGTTAGTATAAATTTTAGCACTCTGTAGACAGGCAACTATTTTGTCCTGTTAGTGAGCTAATCAGCAAGATAAACATGTTAACCTGTTAGACACCAAGTTGATGATAATTTATAGCTCATCAAAAATTTTAAAAAAAATAAAAATAAATGTAAAACTAAAAAAAAATAACATGTAGGTCAAATCTCCTCTACATCTTAGAAGAATTTGTCCAGCATTCACTGGCATATAGGAGGAGTAATATTACATAACAGTTCAGGACACTTTTCTTTGTAGAAGCACATACCTGTTGCTTCAAGTCTCTTCTTCATCTTTGAGGAGATTGTCCAGCATTCACTGCCGTACAGAAGAACTGATATTACATAACAGTTCAGGACTCTTGTCTTTGTAGAATGACATTTCCGTTGCTTCTTTTCTTCATCTGTGAACAGATTGTCAAGCATTCACTGCCATATAGGAGGACTGATATCACATAACTAACAATTTTCAAGTCTAAAATCAATTTTCCACCAAAATCTTTAAAAATTAAGAATTTAGGCAAAAATAAATTTGGGCATTTTTGGACATATTTCTATGAACTTGCAGGTTCAAATATGACAAATTTCTTGCAAAAGGAACTTGAAACTAGGGAATTGTTAGAGAAATAAAGAAATAAATTTCTTCTATATAGATGGACAGAAGCTGCCAAGTTTTCATTTTCCACTCTTGATAGAGTTTAAAAGTGTGTCTGCATCCTTGTGGGTGATGAATTATTTTCTACTCTACAACCCCTTTCCAAGAGACAAACTTCTAGCTGCTCTATCACTATTTCCATGTTCAGATGAACTACATTCCTTAGCCACACCAGTATTAACCTTTATGGCTAAGAACCACCATCCTTATTCCCTTTGTATCTTGTTAGTGTGATGCAAGTTCCTCTTGAGCAGCTTCTTCCCACAAACCACTGCTGTAGGGAACTGACTCCCAAGAGAGTGCTTTCCCGATCACTGCAGTCTTAACCTGTTTAAGTCTAGGGTTAACTGTTATCTTCCTCACATGTCCCCAGAAACAGTGTTTCTTAATTTGTACCCCTCTGTCTCAAGGGGCTCTTGGGTCTTGTACAAGGTGAACATTATTGTAAAAAAAAAAAAAGAAAAAGTCTGGAACAAGGCTACAAATTAGTCAGGATAATACACAGTACTTTTTTTAAATACATTAATCTCTATAAAAATATAAGCTAGACTTGTATAAAAGGATGGTTAAACATTCTTGTCAAAATTGTTGACTGTTTATTTGATTTTAATAAGGTATGGCAATTTAATGTTTCACAAGACATCAATTTCTGAAAAATACTAAAAAAGCCTGGTCTTCTGAAGTATGAACACAAAAGAATTGAAACGTTTGTTTTTTGTGTTGATTGATCATCTATGTATCATAATGATCTAATTTCTGCAGGTTGTGGCTCAATTAAACTGAAAATTTCTGTTTGTGGCTCAATTGAACTGAAAATATCTGTGTTTGTGGCTAAATTGGACTGGAAATTTCTATGTTTATAGCTCAACTGGACTAAAAATTTCTGTGTCTATGGCTCAATTGGACTGGAAATTTCTGTGTTTGCTTCTCAATTGGACTAGAAATTGCATCCATCTCCAAGCTAGTGCAATCTAACAGTATTGCCCAAGCTTAAATTGTGCTATAATGTACCCTTTTCACAGTGTTACAGTAATAAACATACAAACTTTTGGTTCCACTCTTGAGTAGGAATGAAAATTTATTATTGTGAATGTATATAATAATTTTGGCACAAGACTGAAGAAGTAGTAGGGTGGACAGATTGGGTTTTATAGCCTTAGTTGGCAACCAGTCTACTGCAGAAAACAATGGCAACCTACTGCAGGATAATCTTCTGCCCAGTTAGTCATGTCTCTTTTGAGACATGATCGCCCCGACGTGTATCACGTATGGCACTTACTTGATTGAAGACCACATCAGGAGAACAGGGAGAATGATCAACCAGTTTAAAGCCACAGACATGTACAGCAGCCATTTAAGCCAAGGATTTGTGTGCTGGAGTATTGCTCTGATGAAACAAGACCCATTTCGTCAGTTTTTCTGGGTGTTTGGTCAATTGAGTCTTTTTGTTGCTTTAGTTTTCACAACTAAAGCAAGAAAAAGAATCTAATCAACTGTTCGTGCTGTGTCACTTCATATGTCAGCTCTCCACAACTTTCTTTTGTTTCTAGCTCTAAGCAAAGTCTGTTTCTTATCAACTCTTCCAGCCACTGTTCTATCATCCATTTATGCAAACTCATTAAGTAAGTTACTTGTTTTTCTCTGCCCTCCTGCTTTCAATGTATCCTATGATCATCACATTCTCCAAGCTATCTGTTATGGAGAAACACACCTATTCCTCAGATAATGGACTCTCCCTCTTATATTAATAAGAGTTAACAGGGAGTTCTTGAAAGTTTATAGTTCTTTAGACTTCTATTGGAGTTCAGTAGAACTATTAGGCAGTTGATATTAGTCAGCAGTTAGCCAAATACTAAGGAGTCAGCTTTCAGTGGAAGATTACCAAGTTCCTAACATTTTGGGTACGTTAAGTCGATTAGCAACTAACATAGCACGATTATAACTTTCAGTGCAAATACTACTCCACAACACTATCTTTCCTCATTATGTATCCTAGAAGTTTCAACCATCATTTCCTAAGTAAAAAGGACCTTTTTGTTTTCATTTTCCCTAAAACTTCCTCATTGCTCACATGCTCCGTCCATGGTATTCTCAACCTTCTTCTGTAGAACCACATCTCTGATACTTGTCTCTTTCTGATTCTAAGTACAAGTATCCTTTTTGTTTCCATTTTTCTTAAAACTTCCTCATTACTCACATGCTCCGTCCATGGTATTCTCAGCCTTCTTCTGTAGAACAACATCTCTGATGCTTGTCCCTTTCTCATTCTAAGTATGTGTCCTTTTTGTTTCCATTTTCCTAAAAATTTCCTCATTGCTCACATGCTCAGTCCATGGTATTTTCAGCCTTCTTTTGTAGAACCACATCTCTGATGCTTATCTCTTTCTCATTCTAAGTATAAGTGTCTTTTTTCTATTTTCCTTAAAATTTCCTCATTGCTTACATTTCTAGTATTCTTGGCATCTTTTTGTAAAACCATTTCTCAGTTGTATTGGGTTTCTTCTTCCACTGCAAGGAAACTATCCAGGTATACTTGACATGATGATAACTACATCCAGCTGCAAGGCCTCTAATCAGGAGGTTTTGAAGAGCATGGAATCACTTCTTAATTGCTGTTGTTCCTAGGTCCACCCTGATCCAGGTGTCCTGGGTATGACAATAAACTACATCTGGCAATAAAGACTCTGACCAGGAGGGTTTGAGAAGCATGGAACCACCTTTTTAATTGCTGTTGTTCCCAGGTGCACCTTGACCTGGGGTTTAAAGCACTTATTAGGGTCCCAACTACGGGCAAATAATTAACCATCAAACTGGGGACAAAACACTATGAAAGTATAAAAATAAATTTCTATAGTCAAAATACAAGCAATACATTTTTTAATAAAAATACCAACAATACATTTTTTTGTGAAAATAAAAATTACCAACAATACATTTTTGTAAAAGAAATGATTAATTATTTCCAAGAAAATTAAATTTCAGCATTAAATGACCCATAATGGGTTGATATGTCGCTAAACAATCTCAATAAAAATTCTCCAGCATTCCCTGCCATATTGTAGGATTGATCCTAAATAGCAATTTTGTTTCAAACAAAATTTTCCAGTTTCTTAATATTTTGCTTAGGGTATTTACCCAAACCCTTCCCACAAAAGGTAGGATGTAAAACAAGGTTGTTTTTTTATGTGGGGCATAACAAGTGTGTATGTTGGAATAAAAATTCCCTGTAGACCCCACATAAGCAGGATCAGGTTTTGTCTATTTTTCTTCAGACAAGACTGCCCGTTGCCATCATCTTGTCTGGGCTACTCTGTCTTCAGGCAGAGAGTCTGAGAAGGTCGAGTTTAAGTGGAGCTCCTATTTCTTAATACTTTGCTTAGCTTTCATAAGGCATGTTTCGCTATTCTTACACAGGTTACATTTTTTCATCATTTATTAAAACAATTCCAAGATATTGAAATTTCTGGACTTGCTTGATTTTAACATCTCAAATTTGTGGTTTGAGCAGGGTTTCTCTTGCTGGTGGCCATACATTCTGTCTTCCAGTTGATAGTCCTTTCTTCTCACCTTATTTTATGATCTTGTCTAGGATTTCGTACAGTTTTCTTTCTGTGTCTGTGTCTCATAAAAAATCTTGTTAGGACTCCTAATTCTCTGAAGACTTCCCTGCTGTAAAGAATGAATAAATCTGGTGAGGAGATGCATCTGTGTCTCATATCCTTTTATTTTTATGCTTTCTCAAAATTACAAAAGGTAGATTCAGATTAAGTGTATCAACTTCTGTGATGACATTTGTTTAATTTGACAATGAAATTCGCCCTGTACAAGGCCCAAGAGCCAAGTGAGGAAGGGGGTTGCAGAGTAAGCAGCACCACTCCAAGCAAGGTGATAATGCCATAATAACACAAGTGCCCACCGGTAGTGAAAGAGAAGGAAAATTCTTTAGAAAGAAGTGGAAATCCAATCATAAATTGGAGACGTGGGATAAATCGTAGAGGCTGAGAAGGAGTATTAATTGGATGAGGGATATAGTCAGAAATGAGAAATGTGCATGTAATGGATATTGACATAGAATTGGTAGGTTTTTTTTTAATCATTTCACCCCAAGTAAGGTGATAAAGCCACTGAGAATGAAAGAATCTGAGAAAACATATGTGAGAAAGGACAATTAAAGAATGGGTTTCAAAAAGACATAAGATGATCATTGATATTGCATTTAAATTTTTAAAGATCATAGTTGAGATGAAAATCCAAAACTGAAAGATTTCTGCACATGCAAAGTATGAGAGAAAAAACTATTTGAACAATACTTATTGTTACATCTAGCAATTTCAACAGTAAAATGATAAAACCTATCTGTAATGTTATCTGTCCTGACATTGCATCTTGGCATCAGTTAAAAGGTCTCTTGAAATTTGATTATGATATGAAGATAAATGCATGGAACTATTATAAGCTCTTGGACAAAACGTTTTTTTAAGTCATAAGAAGAAAGAAAAGAGTATATTCATGCAAGATAATGCTCTTTCTTATTTGGCAGAGCCAACTATGTTTAAATTGAAACTGTAGAAAATTTGAAGTCAATAGTTGAAAGATTGATTAAAGATAAAGAATATGAAGAAGCCCATATTAACATGTACACTATTTTTCTATCATTTCACTCCAAGTAAGGCGATAAAGCCATTAAAACCATAGGTGAGAAATGTGAGAGAAGAAACTATTAAAATAGAACTTATGGTTACATCTAGTAATTTCAATAGTAAAAAGATGAGATCTATCTGTCATGTTATCTGTCCTGATCTGGCATCTCAGCTTCAGTCAATTTCACACTGCTATAATGTAACATACCTGGCCTTTTCTATAAATATTTTCTGATTGTTCTGATGAGCTATTCTCATTGGCACCTAGACTTAATGAATTATAAGTTCAGTACTAGTGTGGTAGATAGGAACGAGAAATCGGGAAGCTGAGTTCGAATTCCAGTTGAATTCATTGCATTTACTTACGCGCAAATACCCTTGGGAAAGGTATTAATCCGTCTCTTCCTTCCAGTTATGGGTTAAATAACAGGATAGATTGGGTTGTATAGCCTTGGTCAGCAACCAGTCTACCGCAGAAAGCAATGGCAATCTACTGCGGGATAATCTTCTGCCCAGTCAGTCATGTCTCTTTCGAGACATGATCGCCCAAGCGTGTATCATGTATGGCACTTGACTGACTGAAATCACTTCTGGCTAACTGTCAACTGGCTAACTGTCAAAAAACTCAATGGATTTTCAATAGTCCCCTTCAGTTCCCTGGAAGTCTGTCAATAAATGTGGAACATATTAGACTGATAAACATTTTGTAATATAGCAACAAATCTAACTGAAGCTTTATTTGACACTAATTCAGCTTTAGTACTGAAACACATTTATTTTAACATAGTGGATGGTTACAATCAAGAGAGGAGATGGGATATGCTTATATTATTACTACATATTACCTATTTCTTTGTTATTTTATTATATGAAATTATTTGGTCATAATTAAATTAGACCAGTACCCAGTTATACTAAAAAGTGCTCAATGCATTTATATTGTAGAGCTTTTGAATATTTTTCATTTGGAAGATACTAAGATTGAAACTTAGATTGCGGAAATAACTCATTTTCAAATGAAATATATATATATATATATATATATATATATATATATATATATATATATAAAAACTTATTTATAAATGGAAATTTGTCTGTGTCTGTATGTGTGTGTATCCATTACCTATAGACTCCGAAACGGCTGAACCAATTTTCTTGAAAATTTACACAGTTGTACTATAAGCATCTGCGAGGGTTCTTAGCTAGGTTTTGTGTCAAGGTAACTCCGATAAATAACGATAATCGAAAAAATCGGGTTAGAGAAGGAGTGGTCTGATTTTAATCAAATTTGATACACTCATAGACAAAGACATAAGAAAAGATATTCAGAAGTTTCAAGGTTGCAGTTCTTACAATAGTGCAGAAAATCGATAATATATATATAAAAAAGGCAAGATGTTTGTGTGTGTGTCTGTTTATCTGTCTGTATGTCCTTTATACAAATCCACAATTTTTATCCGATTCTCACCAAACTTCACACAAATATTCTTTAGGCTGAGTCTGAGCTCCAGGACCATGGATTAGTTTTAAAGCTTTCATTACACCTGAGCAATGCTTAATGATTCTAAAGTTTAGCTTGTGCCTGACATGAGTTTTCATGAAATGATGCCTCCAATTCTTTGTCTTAAAACTTTTATGGTGCGCCAGAGCATTCTTTATCTTCAACATCAAAATCATTATTTTTGAAGCATCTAAACCAATCTCTGCATGTTGTTTCCGACAGGGCATGGTCACCATAAGTCTCAGCAAGAATGCTGTGTACGTCAGCTGCAGATTTCTTTTGAATAAAGTAGTGTAGTAAAATTCCCCACACTTTCTTTGGCACAAAATCTGACATGTTTGACGCTATGAAAAACAAAGTGGTGTACACTTCAGTGAAATGATATACACTGAATTTCAAGCTTGCTTAGAGTACTTTCTGATAGATGCGTTACTATCTGAAACTAAATGCACACAGTTTTGGGAACACCATCTGCTGAAAAACGGCACAAATTTATTCAAGGTCCTAATAATAAAAGAAAAAATGAGAAGAAAACCTTTTATGCAGATATGTTTTATTCCTTGAGGAACTTTATCAAAGCAAATGACTTGCCCCAGAATAGAGGGATACTTGGAAATGTAGATTTAATACGCTGGTTAATAAAATTGAAGGAATAAAAAGCCAACAAAATGATAACAATATAACTAGCAGTATAGCTTGGCATTGCTTGGGTGTAATGAAAGCTTTAAAACTAATCCATGGTCTTGGAGCTCAGACTCTTTGGACATTGGCACAAAAGACTAAAAAGCAATAGTTGTTTCCAGTTAAAGCGAAACCGTAGACTAAAAGAAAAATGAATGGATGTAAGTCAAATTTTGATTTCCTGGTATCGATATCAAATAAGTTTTTTTCGTCGTAAACTGAATTTTGTGTCCGTTACCTATAGACTCCGAAACGGCTGAACTGATTTTCTTGAAAATTTACACAGTTGTATTATAAGCCTCTCGATAATCGAAAAAATCGGGTTATAGAAGGAGTGGTCCGATTTTAATCAAATTTGATATACTCATAGATAAAGACATAAGAAACGATATTCAGAAGTTTCAAGGTTGCAGTTCTTGCAATAGTGCAGAAAATCGATAATATATACATATAAAAGGCAAGATGTTTGTGTGTGTGTCTGTTTATCTGCCTGTATATCTGTATTTTTTTCAGTCCTTTTATTTTAGTTTTTGCTTCAGGTTTGGCTCTAAGTAGGTATAATTGTAGTTCTTAGTCTCAGCCATGATACCATTTTCTCAGAGGACTTATTTAGCCTTCAAAATTCGGTTTACGACAAAAAAAACTTATTTGATATCGATACCAGGAAATCAAAATTTGACTTACATCCATTCATTTTTCTTTCAGTCTACAGTTTCGCTTTAATTGGAAACAACTATTGCTTTTTAGTCTTTCGTGCCAACGTCCAAAGAGTCTGAGCTCCAGGACCATGGATTAGTTTTAAAGCTTTCATTACACCCGAGCAACGCCGGGCTATACTGCTAGTATATATATAATAAGGTGATTAAAAAAGAAATAGTTTTTTTGGTAAACTCTCTTTGAGTTTTGATATTAAAAAATTCAGTGCCCATTATAATTTTCTGTTTGCCTAAATCTTGTTTTTTTTGTTGTCCTCTCTCCTTAATGTGTTTTCTCAGATTTTTTTGCTTACAGTACCCCCTTGTGTTTTAGTGGCTTTATTGCCTTGCTTGGAATTAAGTGAGAAGTGCCATTTGCTTTGATATTAAAGAGAGATTTTCATTATATATTTAGCGAAAAAACACAACTTGTTAAGAATCAATCACACTTAGATATTTATTCATGTCAATTCATAAAAAAAAAAAGATGGAAATGGAAAAGAAAAACATTCCCTAAAATGTTAGGAGGTGCGAATTAATTTGGTTCACACGCAATACAAAACACATTCCAAGTTCAATATTTTTTTTAAAGTGTTCAGCATGCTCACATAAATATTGATATTTACATACATTCAATTTCAAAGATTTATCAGATGGCAATGATGAAATGAAAAAAAAAAAAGATACTTAATGATGAAATGAAAAAAAAAAATGTTTTAATGATGAACTGAAAAAAAAGAAAAAGATTTAGATGAGTGAGGGAAGAGATGAAAAAGTCCCACTCTAAAATGAGTTGAAATATAAAAAAAAAAACAGATGTTTGACCTGCTGATTACTGTTTTTGCAACTTTGATTTTTAGACACATTAGAATCTTACTGTATACAAACGCACACATACAAAGAGATAAATATTCGTAGGTACTTCGGCAAGATCTACATTTGATAAACAAGTTTTGATGTGAATTATAAATACAAGTGAGTCAATTGTTTTTTTATCTTTTTTTTTTTTTTTTTAAATAAGAACTTGGGCTATAAAAAAATGAAAACTCATCATTTGGAGATCATGACTCCAAAGAGACAGCATTTGATATTGGGGCCAGATTTTGTAGATTTTCTCTTTTTTATTTCAATCATTTTTCCATATATAATTTTAATTTTTGAAAAAGAATTTTAACAGTAATGATGACTAGTGTTTTTGTATTCTTTTCCTCCCTCCTTTGGCTTTCCTTTTTATATTAAAGTTGCTGCTAAAAAGAAATAAGTATATTTTAACCCTTGGAACCCTGATCCCCTTTGAAAAGTATGAACCCTTCGTCCTGGCTGTTGATGACTGGGTGGTATATTGGTCTTCTGAGCATATGCACTTTCACACACTGGTAGGCATAACAGCCACTCAGGTCAAAAGGGTTAAACTTTTTGAAGAGAACCTAAATGTTTTTTGTTTTTGTAGATAATATATATATAAACACACACACATACACACACACATATATATATATTGGTAGCACTAAAAACTCTTTTAAACTAAAATTTTACCAGCATATTTCTTCCTTTAATAACAGTAAGTACTGTAGTTGAACATCTCTGTCCAAATATTTTTGGTACTTAAGGGAAACCAATAAAACTTCATAATAAAATAGAAAATTTAAAAAAGTATGTAAGTCTTTAAATGACTCATGTTCCTTGTGTCTATATGAAGAACTATACATTATTAATTATTATTTCTTAAAAATAAGTATCTATTAAATAAACATAATGAAATTACTGTGATATGTAAACATTCCAAAATGTTCACCTTAGAATATAGTTAATAAATCTTCATATAAGCCTATTGATTAATTTACATATATCCTTTAATTTATTTTGTATTATGATATAAATAATATTAATTTAATAAATTTTAGGATTGTTGTGTTAAGAATACATGATGAATTGATAAAGAAATGTACTCTGAACTAAAACAATTTAAAATATTTTAATCATAGCAGAAGTCTAAAATAAAAGTTTCTTTTTTTTTAAGAAAACAAAGTGCAGGGATACATATAATTCTAAAAGTATTTCTTTGTAACTAAAATGTATACTTCTTGCCAAAAGTCATCAATCTAGGTGTAAATATGACAGTTTTTTTAAGAAATATATGAATTCCCCATATCCCCTAACATCTAACCTATATTTGAAATTTTCAAAGTCGACCATCATTCTGATTATTTAAATTAAACACATAAGATGTAAATTTTTTGTCTTCCTCCACTCCATAATAACTCTTTAATAAGCAGAAATATTGTTTTCTATTTTCAAAGGTAAGTCATTTTCACAAAAGTTACCGAACATTGCCTGATGACAAGATAAAAATTTTAAATCTCGAAACATAGAAATTTCCATGTTGCAATGTAAATTAATTCTAAATAAAAAATCAAATCAAATTATATATATATGGTTAAATAAAGAAGACAAGAGGAAAACTATATTTTACTCACCTATGCGTTTCGTCCTGTGATGAACTTTATCAAGGCAAGAAGACAAAATGAATTTTATTTTAAATAATGTATCTATAAACAAAACATTGTTGGTAACTAGAAAAAGTACATTGGAGAAAGAAGCAGAAACCTAAAAAAAAACGTATATATGAACACAGGAGAGACATCCCAAATAATAATTTAACGTTATGATTCACAGAAATAAATTCAACCCCAATTTCAACTTAAAAATGCCACACTAATAAAAAGTAGAAACAATTTATTCAGAAGGAAAATTCTCAAGAGCATCACCATCCAGTACTACCAAAATATCAATTTATACCCCAATTTTTTTCCAATCTCACCTTTTCTTATAGAAACAAAACTCTATCAGATGAACATACACAATAAAAAAACCCAAAGAAAATGATTAAATTCCCATCATTTTAACATCTTATGATATTACATTGCACAAGAAAGAATTCTTTTCAATTATGATCTATGATGTTTTTTTTTAAAAACTTAAAAATTTGTTAATCTTATGAATAATTTGTGTTTTGTTTATAGATACATTATTTAAAATAAAATTCATTTTGTCTTGATAAAGTCCATCACTGGACAAAATGTGTAGACAAGTAAAATATAGTTTTCCTCTTGTCTTCTTTATTTACCCATACTGTTCTTAATCTTGGATTATAACTGAGTATATATATATATATATATATAAGTAAAAGAAATGACAAGGGGAAAACTTTTTATACTGACATGTTTTGTTCTTCTATGAACTTTAGCAAAGCAAACGTTTTGATTAAGAAAGGAACAAGTGCATTAGTATAAAAGATTTTTCTCTTTTTATCTTTTTATCTGTATTGTCTGTAGACATATTTTTTTATATATAACTTTTTACACAGCCACATACACACACACTTATATATATATATATATATATATAAAATAAATTTGTTCACTTTACTATGGATGTTTCCACTCAGAGTTTTGTGGAATTATACCCACTCTTCAGGAAACTTGATGGTCTCCGTTTAATCTTCAAAAGTGTAGATGTAATTCCAGGGAACTCAGTGGAAACATCCATAAGATAAGTGAAAAAATCTATTTTATTTATTATTATTGATCTATCTTTTAATATTGAACATTTTAAATACAAAAACTGTTTGTCTTAAAGACCTTATCTTCCAGAATGACCCTGGTTGATTGATTTTTAGTGAAATTCAATCTTTGTTATGGATTTATATACATATATATATATATATATATATATATATATATGACTGGAAAACTTAGCTGATGTTATTTGTCCTCTGAGAGATTTTATCAAGACAAATGTAATGATTTTGTTTTGCAACAGGTATTTATAAACAAAAGTAAAAATGTTTTTCAAAATTTTTTAATTCATTTTTTATTAAATATACTTTAGGTTAACTGGAAAGTGTGGGAAAGTTGGAAAGGATGCTAAGTGATGTAATTTAATGTTTAATAAACAAAAGTGGGTAAATGTTGATGCGATGCTGAATTTTCTTTTATAATTTAATTTATAATGTAATTATTTATAATGTAATTTTGAAGAAAACATTTTTTTTATTTTTGTTAATAAATACTTGCAAATCTTTCCATTTGCCTTAATAAAGAGTGAAACGCATCAGCTAAAATAGGTTTGTCCTTTTACAGATATATCTGAAATTGTATGCACACACATTTTATATATATATATGTCTGGAATGTATCTAGCCACTTTGAATATCTTGATAACTGGTCCTGCAACTTTGATTTCAATTCAAGGGAGTATTAACATACATATATGAAAAAGAGATTCTCTTCTGGGGTAATGTAGTTGGAAGTAAGATGCCAATGAGTGTGCATGTGAACAGTGGGACCCCATCACATTCATCATTATAAGTTCACCTGCCCATTCATCACATCTTGGGCAATTTTTTTTTTTCTTTTATAGCAAAGCATCACATCATTAGACAAGCCCACCAGTCCCAATTTGGCTTCTTCTAATTACTGGCTTTTTTGAAATCTAAAAATTATGTTTGAAATAATGCGGTGGAGATGAAATAGATTAATGGGGCTGAAGAAAACCCCAAAAGTGGATTTATAGAAAAGATACTGCAATAAGAGAGGAGTAAGCTCCCAAGACAAGTATAATGAAAAGGACTAAGGCAACATTATGCCATAGGTAAGCTATTGTTTTTTTTTATATTAAATGGCTGGATACTTTCTGGCTAGACATAATGTACATATAAACAGATTATATATATATATATATATATAATTACAAAGATATGAGAGGAAACAACAAGTTATGGCAGTGTTTAATGAATTTGAAAGATTTCTTTTTTTTTAAACCAGTTTCTTCAAAAAATAATTTGTTTTTGGTAGATTTTCCAACACATATACTTCTCATTAGACATATTTTCTCCATCCACTTTTAACAAGGATTCATCGAAGACATTATTTTATGTTTATTTAATAGAGTCAATAAGAGACTGCCAGCAGGAAGCTCTTGGCTGACATTTTAAAGATATTTAAAAAAAGAAGAAAAAAAAAGAATAAAGACCTTTAAATTAAAAAAAATAAATAAAAAGAAAAGGCTGGAATTTGAACCCTGTGTGAGGTAAATGACATTTTTACATGCTTGTGCGTGCGTGTATATAGATATATATATGGCTTAAGTACTTACATGCATGTGAATCAGAGAAAGAGTGAGGGTAGCATGCATGTGTGTGTGTGTGTGTGTGTGTGTGTGTGTATATATATATATATATATATATATATATATATATTTCTCATCTGTAAACGAGTTATTATCCAACCCATGTTCCTACCTTTCGATGTCTTCAGGCAATTTACAATAATTGATTTTACAGTTTCTTTTTTAAAAATATTCACGTAACAGGGATCTTTTATGAATTTTTTCAAAATTAGGAAAAGTTAAAGATCTTAGAACATTATCATCAATGATTATTAGGATCATACAATCATGGATGAAAATATTCTAAGACCTTTAAGTAACGTCTCTAATTTTGAAAATTGCACATTCATCAAAAATCCCTGTTACATGAGCGTTTTTAGAAAAAAAATGGTAGAATCAGTTATTGTAAATAGACTAAAGACATTGGAAAGTAGAAACCTTAGGTTGTGTAATAACTCATTTGCAAATGAAAAATATTAAAAAGTTCTACAATTGTATTGAACACTTTTTAATACAACTGTGTACTGGTCTAATTCAATTTTGACAAAAAACTAAATAGTTAAATAAATACATCATGTATATATATATCTTTCATTAAATATGCCAAACAATAAAGATCTAATTAATTTTTTATTTAGTTTTTCCAGCATTCTTACATTTTTTTAAGAGTAAGGGAGCACAGAAATTTTTAAAGCTCTTGGATAGTTAAAAATTAAAATAATGGAAAATTTCTGTACTCTCTTGCTCCGACAAAATACAAAAAAATATAAGGATGATGGAAAAGCTAAATAAATAAATTAAATCTTACTTAAAATGAAGATTTTATTTAATTTTTCCATCAATACTAAAATATGACTACAAAAGTGGCCATTTTGTTTCAACACTGTGAAGTGATGATGTTGATCTCAAATCAATTTTAAATTCAAAGAATTTTAAATCAACATCATCATTTGATAAGATAGAGTTAATGTCTAAACAAAAAGGTCTCTTTTGTAGTGATATTATGACATATTTATGTTATAAATTCTCAATAAATATATATATATATAATGGAAGTAGCTATAAGTGTATACATATGTATATTAGAAGAGGATAAAGGTGAGAGCATGTGTATGTAAGTTAAGTTAAGAATGTGGTAAACGATAAAGTATTATCATTTAATGTGTGTATGCATATGAAAATATATCATGTGTATATATGTTAAAATAGGAATAAGGCATGCACCAGAATGCAGAAGGAAGACAGATTGTGTATTATTATTATTAGTGTGTGTGAGAGAGAGAGAGAGAGAGAGAGAGAGAGAGAGAGTATGTTAGGAAGAAAACCTCCGTCAATACTGGAAAGAGTGATAAAAGCTACTGGACTTGAGAAACCTATTTACCTGAAAAATTGTTTTAAGAGAAAGATTTTAAAAATTTCAACTGTAAGTAGCATTGGCTGCTTGGTCAATGAATGCCAAATGCTTCATTATAAGAAGACGGCTAATATTAACATTACAGGTTTTTGTGTACATTTTCAGTTGAGTAGTGAGAGAACAGTGTGTAATGTGCTAGACTATAACATATCTGGGCATATGAAAATACACACAGATACAGAGTGTGATGGGTAAATCATTATATAAATGGGTATATTTTTAATTTTGTGCTTGCACATTGTTTTTGATTTTATTGACTGAACAGTATAGTAAGGTCAGTTGGGCACTGTCTGTGAGAAAAAAATGATGCAATTTACTCTGCCAGAAATACAAGTACTGCTTGATATTTATGCCAGAAGCTCCAATAAGAACATTTCAGAGTGTTTGGGTGTCAATCTGAGGACAGAGCAGAGGATTCAGAAAGAGTTGGATGAGTCTAATGGGGATTACGAAGGTGTTTGGAGTGATCACTAGTGATGGCAACATTATGCCTCAATTCATTTTCCCCACAGGGTCTCAGACTCAACAAGGATGCCCACATCAAGTGCCTTGAGGAGGAAATAGTGCAGCCTTGGGTCAAGTGAGTGGCTGCTGGAAGACCCTGAACAGGACTCTGCACCATGCCACAAAAGCAGGAGAACTCAGTCATGGCTGTCAGACAATTTCTGCAACCACACCACCCCCTTACATCTGGCCATCTAACTCCCCGACTGCAACCTCCTTGATTATTATACGTGAGGTGGAATTAAGGAAGAGACCAAAAAAACTCCTTGTAACACCAAACATAAACTGAAGGCAAGGATTACGACAACATTCACTAACTTAAACAATGAAGCCTTTCAGAGGCTGTGGTTAAAACCATTTTTATTGAATAAATTTACTCTTTAGTATTTCAAGATATTTTTGTGTAATTTTGGTAAATATGTCTGTTCAAATGAGATCTCAGTGTTATTTTCATTTTTGCATAATTTCAACAATTTATCCATCTTACCATATATATATATATAATCATTCCACCCCAAACAAGGCAGGACTACCACTGGTGCACAGAGGGTTACAATAAGAGCATAAACAAGATACAAGGGATGATGAAGAAAAGATAAGAGATGGATGGGAATCAAGTAGACAGAAGATGGCAATTGATGTTGCATTTAAACTTTTGAAGATTGTAGCTATCAGGGAAGCAATCAAACAGTAGAGAGTTCCACAAATAGGAAGTGTGAAAAAAGAAACTGTTAGCATAGAAGAGATAATTACATTTAACTATTTTGATGGTAAAAGGGTTGGACCTTGATGTCAATCTAGTAGCACAAGTAAATACATGTGGTTGGGGTATCAGGGAAAAAAGTTTGTCAGATCAGTTGCCATGAAAATACTTCTAGAAAAGACAGAGGGAAGCCACATCACGTTGGTGAGAATGTGACTGAAGAGGAGTCCGGATCACTTATATTGCAGATCCTCCTTTGGATTTTGTTGAGAATGTCAAAATGATTAGCAGTAGCACCCAACCAGATATGGCAACAGTATTCAATGCAGGGACGAGTGGTAGATTTATAAATATGCAAGATGGATTCTGATGAGAAAAACTTCCTGGCCCGACACAGTGAGCCAACCATCCTAGCAGTAGATGCAGCTATGGATTCAATGTAGTCATTCCATTTGAGAGAATAAGGTCAAGGAGGCAAAGTGAGTTGCTCTCTAGGAGATTAACATCATCCATTCTGATGGTAGGCAAGAAATTTTCTTTACAGTTGTTAAAGGAGAGCAGCTTCATTTTGGAGGCATTAAAATTTATGAGCAATTTCCTAACCCATTCAATCACAGATTCTAGGTTCTATTGAAGGGCGGCAGCCAGGTTTGTCAGCTCAGCCTTGGAGATTTATATATATATATTTTTTCTAGTGAATTATGATCGACCACTAGTAATAATTTCACGCCTATGTACATAATCATTAGGCAGTTGACAATCGTTTTTTTATGAAATGAACATTTTATACCCTTAGTTGTTTTTTTTTATTACCATCATTGATTTCCAGAATTACCCTTGTTGACTGCTTTTGGTGAACTCAAATCATTGTTAATATGGTTCACTTACAAGCAATCCTAGTTTGCTAGGTTAGCTAGCTAATCCCTGTTGTAGGAGTCTGCTAAGGCATATATATGCTTCTTCAAATCCTACAGGCCTGAACTGTGCTTTATACTGTAAACTATGCATGATGACTGGACCTTAGTCACAGTTTCTGGGGAAAGAGTGCATCATCTGGTGTGAACAGTATGCTTAAACCCTTGGTCACAATGACTTGGGATTTTATGCTAGTACAACTATCAACTACTTCTGCACAGTTTCATCTACCCATTTTTTGCTCACAAGGCTTGGGTCAAATTATAGCATGCTTTCAGATACCTTGTTTTGATACTCTGCTTTGAATATCTCTTGTATCTGATATCATCAAGAAGTTACCATGATATTCAAATTCAAACCCAGATTGGAATGGTTGAAAAACTAGTATCCTTTATCCTTATTATTCGGTGTGTATGTGTATATATATATATGTATATATATATATATATATATCTTTAAATTCAAAATTCTGTGTCTTTCATATAAATATAAACTTAGTCTGTTGAAATCCTAAAGAATGAAATGTGTCACACAAAAACACTTTCCACTTTGTCATACTTCAAAATATCTATAATATAAAAGTGGACATTGAGGTGTTTAATCATGAAACAGACTGTCAATGTTGGGTGTTAATCTCAGTGCCCACTTTTTTTAGATATTGAGCAATTTAAACCATAAATATAGGATATCTTAAAACTATCATACACACACACACACACACACACACACACACACACACACTGAATGCAAATTGTGCAGCCAAGTGGCTAGAATGTTTGCTTTTTGGTCATGAGACCCAGGTTTGATTTGTTAGGGAGATTAATTCTTCATTAAATTAACCAGGGAATGATTCTAGCACATGTCACTTTTGGAAAGTATCTGAAAAGCATAACATGAGTTGACCCAAGCCTTGTCTTTGAAATTGGATAGTTGAAACTGTTTGGAAGCTGTCAATGGTTGTGCTAGAATTTGTGCATACTGGTCTTGTTTTAAAACAGATTTCTAGAAACTGTAATTAAGGTCTGCTCAGCATAATTGCTGTTGGGCTCTGTGGGTGTCTGTAATAGAAATTTGCTAGTCACCCTGGTAGACAAGTATGTTTGGAAACAATTAGATTACCATGATAGATAGATAGATAGATAGATAGATAGATAGATAGATAGATAGATAGATAGATAGATTATAGTTATTATGACTGTTATAATAACAGCATACTGCAACTCAAAAGCTATCAAGTTTCGGTGTTCAATGCACCCTCATCAGGCAGTTGAGCACTGAAACTTGATAGCTTTTAAGTTGCAGTATGCTATTATTATAACAATAATCATAACTATATATCTATAAATGCTCTACATTTCTATTGAGCACTTTATAATTTATAAAAAGTAAACATTAAACTGTGGAATATATATCTCCATTAATATAAATAAGGTGATTACAAAAGAAATAATTTTGTTGTGAAACTCCCTTCCAGTTTCATGCCTTCCAATAAATTTTGATCTTCAAAAATTTAAATGCAATGTCTATCACCATTTTCTGTCTGTCTGAATCCTGTTCTTTTAATGCCCTTACTCATTAATAATGTTTTTTCTCAGATACTTTCACTTGCAGTAATCCCTTGTGTTTTAATAGCTTTATTACTTGAGAAAATAACTCACTAAAAATAACATTTATCGTAATAAGAAATAATTTTGAGTTAAAAAATCTATTATATATATATATATATATATATATATATGAATAAAGATGAAAGAAAAACTTAGCTGACATATTTTTTCCTTTGATAGACTTTAAGACAAAACACGTTAGTTAAGATAAGTTTTCTTTTTTCTCCATTCACGTCATTTACAAATATATTCTTAGTTACAACTGAATTATATATATATATATATATATATATATATATATATGAACAAAATGCATTGACTAAGGTTTAAAAAGAATTTTTAAAAACAATGAAAAAATATTCCATGAAGCTTTTTTTTTCTTTTTTTTTTTAATTCAAGCTAGTAGTAGATTAAATTTAATATTTTCAATAAACAAAATACTTTACTGGATTTCAAAAACTAATTTCAGTTGACTGAAATGATTTTTTTTTTTTTGTCGGTAAAATAGCTGATTAGCGCCTTTTATTTTAGTCATCTTTCATTGCAATGCAATTCTCTTTATTAAAAATTCTTACAAATATAAAACACTTTTCTGAAATTTTATTTGAGGAATATTAGATTATTTAAAGCATAATTAATCTGATTTGAAACAAATAATATTTAAATTTAAAAAGTTGCAGAAATGCATTTTTTAACCCAACAGTAGCTGGTTTGACATGCTGACAATGTGGTGAGAAATCTAATGATCTACGGAGATTTTATCTATAAAACATAATTGAAGAAAATAATGTGAGTACCTTTTTTATTTAATTTTTAAGTACTGAGTAATCTTAAAAAATTTAAGAGAAGATTCTCTGTAATCTATTGTTTAATTAAATTTTAGAAATATAGCTTTAAATTTATTATAGTTATTGCTCTTATTTTCAGATAATGTTGTGCATGGTTCCCCGTTTTTACAAAAACCAGCACATTTATATGCATACAAAAAAATTAAAAATTTAAAAAAAATATTGGTGTTTGATAATTTGTATTAAGCTTTTCCGTTTATGATAAGTAAATATAGTTCTCAATAATAATATCATCTAAAATGCTGAAATTAATACACAATTTTTCTAATTAAAATTTGAAAACAATTCTTTTAAAAATTCATTATTCATCAAGACAATGTTTTTTCTTAATACAATAGTGTACTTAATATATCTTATTTATAAAAGCATTTAAAAGTTTTTCTAATTGTATAATGTCATAGTTTTATTGCATTTTTTATTCTATTACAGAGAAGATTTTAATTAAATGATGTTTCTGTTTGACAAAAACAAATTGATGATTTAAATTCTCCAAGGAGTCCTGCTTTTAAGAGGCTGGAATTTTAATTTCTCTTAATTTCATAAAATTAAATAAGTACGGAGGTAACAGATGTAATATATATATTTTGTTTTTCTTTAATCCGAAGTGGAAGAGTAGGAAGGTAAATTCCACAAACCTGTTCCTAATCAATATTAAAAATTTTTAACATTAAAAAGTGATGCAGGCAGAGAGCTCAATGTATTAAGAATACAGAGCCAATATAATACCCAATATAGTGAATAATAGAATCAACCAATTATCATCCAACATTAAAACTTTCAACACAAGGAAAAATATTTACAATAAGGCCCTTCAAAAAAGTGGATATAAGAACAGGTTAACATATAATAAACCTACAATAGACTCCGAATCATCCAAAAATAAAAATAAAGGAAATTGTAGAAAAAGAAAGATAATTTGGTTCAACCCCCCTTATTGTAAACTAACTAACATCAATATTGGTAAATATTTTCTCAAGTTAATAGACAAACTTTTTAATAACAGTAACCCTCTACGGAAGATTTTTAATAGGTACAACCCTTAAAATTAGTTATTCTTGCACCCCGAATATGGACAGCCTCATTAGTTCCCATAATAGGAGTATTCTGGTGAACTTGCGCAATGCTGAATCTAGGTCTGGAATTCTAAACGAATGCAACTGTAATTCTGTGGATGCCTGCCTGGTGGAGGGAAAATGCAAATCCACCCAGGTGATTTATGAAGCCTGCATTTTTCCATCTAACAAAAAAAAACGACTTCCGGACCTATATCGGAATGTCCGCTGGTCCTTTCAAACAAAGACTGTATAACCACAGGTACTCCTTTTTGAACCCCAGTCAGAGGTACCAGACAGCCCTTTCACAGGTATTCTGGAAAATGAAAGAAGAAAGGCTGGATCCTGAAATTAGCTGGAAACTGATAGATTCAGCCTGTATTCCGAGGAATTTTCGTGATAGGTGGTGTCTATGTTTACTGGAAAAAATTTCAATATTAAAATACCCCCACCAACACCAGCTACTGAATCTTAGGAGGGAATTCATCAGTAAGTACCGCCACAAGGCAAATTATTCAAATACTTAAATTTAGAATTTAAATCCCCATTGACTAGACGTTAGAATATAAATTAAAAGGATTCAATTTAAGTTTTAATCTTAATTTTACCCTAACATTAACCTTAAAAAGTATTTTAACCCCCCTACCTTCCTATCCCAAGCTCCTTTAATTGCCTATCTTTAGAAAATATGGATTCTTTTACTAAACCCCTTTTTCCTTGGTTAACACATATTTTTTCTCTAAAAATTTTTAAACTGATAACTTCCTGTAATTGGCATTTAACTCGCTTCTACCTAAAAGGTTTAATCAAACAAACTTAAAAAAAATTTTTTTTAAATCTTATATTGAAACCCATTCCTTCTTGCCTAAATACACCTCTTCAAACAGCCCAAAATCTTAACTTTAAAAAGTAATTTAACTCATTTAGTTGCCTATCTTTATAAAATATGAACTCCTATTCCTCCCCTTCCTAAATATACCATTTCAACACCCTGTAACCCTGCAACTACCAGCTCTGTCCTTTTCCACTTTGTGACTGTTGTTAACCAAAAACCCTCCACACTAACTCAGATGTAGAGTCTCTATTAGAGATCCTATATCCGACACCTTTGAATTTTGAAAATTTTCTCTAATATATATATATATATATATATATATATATATATATGCAATTTGTTATAGATATTATATTATTTATATATTATATATGTGTGGTACTTATTTAAAAGCACTCAATATCAGTGATAGAGCAGACATATATATATACATACACATACATACATACATACATACAGACAGACAGACAGACAGACAGATATATAGAAATCTAAGCAAGAGCCAACAACCAACCACAGTTTTGCCTAACGGCTCGTCAGGAAAATTGTGCCAATTTCCCTGACAAGCTGTTAAGCGAAACCGTGGTTGATTGTTGGCTCTTGCTTAGATTTCTGTCTTTATTAGCTCTATTTTGGTATTGAGCACTTTAGTGTTAGGGTTTTCGTCTTGGTTTTTTTTTCTTATGTGTGCTTGGCTTTTTGATTATGTACTTCGTTTGTTTCTTTTTTTGCTTCCTCTTTTTTTCGCTCTGAGTTTGTTCTCTGTAGGTTATACAAGACGATTTAAATTATAGCTTGATTAATACTAGTTTCACTATTGGCATTGCTGTTGCTATAGTTAATATTATTATTATATTATATATATATATATATATATATATATATATATATATAAAGCATGCTTAGGTAAAAGAATTCAAGCAAGTTTTGTGTTATATATAACACAAAACTTGTTAGAATTCTTTTAACTAAGCCTAATTTTACATATTATCCTACATTTGAGGTATAACTCAGAGTTTTATGTATTTTTACAATCATTATATGCACCTGATGATTGCAAAAATGCATCAAACTCCAAGTTGTACGTAAAATGTAGGATACTAAGTATATTTATTAATATTACTTTTTAAGTAATACACATATTTATGTCTTTGTTATTTCTGTTCCTTATATTATAGCTGCTACTGTATATTTTTGCTCTGTTATACAGCATTTGTTACTGTTCTATGCACACCTAATTAATATTTATATATTGACACGTATATACTTATATATAGTTATTTACCTCCTTATATATATATATATATATATATTAACCAAAATTTTTAAAAAATGTTTAAAAAATAATTTAGTTCATTTGTAAATAAGTTCTGAAAATTTCATTAAAATCTGACAATTATTTGATTTTTGGAAGAATAAGTTTTTTATCATAAAAAAGATTCATAATACTAATCTTTGGCCCAGTCGCTGGTACAAGACAAACAAGATTTATAACTTTGGAACATGCTAGAATGAATTAAAAATAAAAACAAAATAACAATTTTAAGTTTGGAGCATTTTTCATCATGGTATACTCTTTTTAATGAATTTTTGGAGGTACTTGTTTTTTGTTTTTTCAATACCCACAGAGCCAACTAGTAATTTATTCTGCTGAGCAAATCATACTTACAGTTTCCTGGAGAGGGAGAAAGAGAGAGAGAAGTGTGTGTGTGGGGGGGGTAATCTGGTTTGATCAGCAGATTTGAACAAGTCCAGTATACTCACTCAAACCCTCTGTCAGTATATTTCTTTTGAATTCACCTTGTATCAAAATGGAAATAAGGGGTGTATTAGTATACAGGTACATGTGTGTGAGTGAGATAGAAACTTTTGGTGAATATGAGTGGGTTTGAAAGTGATTATCTATTGTTCATAATAAAAATAAATAAAAATGACTTCCCAACATTATTTAATAAAGAAACTGCATTTTTAAAAACAATATTTTCCAGGTCATGTTATAAAAAAACAAAAGACAAAAAAACACATAAAATAAAAATAGCTCAGATGGACAAACCATTCAACAAAGAAATATGGGGGTTAAGAGTGATGGATGAATTTGGGATACAGAAAAAAAAACAGAAAGGAAAAAATGAAAAAGAAAAGTTTGGAAATTCAGAATTAAATGAGACAAAAGCCATATTGTGCAGGAACCTTTTGTTATTATGAAAAATCTGTCATCCAGCAACATCACCCTTGCAGATTTCTTTTAAAAACATTATACAGGTGAAGATCTTAGCTAAAAAATAAAAAAAATTGGAACATTTTTAAGTTTGAGAGAAGCTTTCATTTATAAAAACAAAGCATAATTCTGAGTTCTTTTCATATTATTTTAAGGAGTTGAAATAACAACTGAAGCTTTTAAGAATATTTATTTGTAGAAACATTACCAGCTTCAGAGTCCTATGATTTGCAAAAGTTAAATTGAGATGGATAGATATGTAGCTATGCCAGGATTATTTTCACATCAATGGGATATTTATGAAGAAGGGTGGTGAAAAGCCCATGATGCAAAACTGATCATGGCTTGGTCCCATATTTCTCAATGTCAATTTAACTGTTAACTGTAAAACTGGTTAAGTTACTCTGCATAAATATTTTTAAAGACTCCACTTGCATTTTCAACTTCTTTTTTCACCAAGATGGAGCTCCTTGTCACTTTGCTCTGCGTGTTAGTTTCTAAATCAGGAATTTCCTAGCAGATGGATCAGAAAGGGTGGACCATTTAATTGGCCTCCATGTTTGTTAGATTTGACTCCATTAGATTTTTTTATGCGGACATGTGAAAACAATTGTGTATGCAACCAAACCTAATTCATTAGAAGATTTGAAAGTTAATGTGATTTCGAGCATTACTGTAAATCAGTTGGCAAATGTTTTCCGTAAACTGCAAAATCGTATTACTCTTTGTATTGCTAATGATGGAGGACATGTGGAAACTTAAATAAAATTTCAATAAGACCTTAAAAATATAGATTAACTTCTTTCTAATCTTTTTTACAAATTATTTCTATCGCAATTCAAATAAAGTTATAAATTTTTTAAAGTGCACACAAACTTTATGGACACCCTGTATATGTATAAGCATGTTTAGGTAAAAGAAAAAAAATGATTAAAAATTACCAAAATACAGTAAATAATTAAACAAGTTGACCTTGTCGGTTGATTTTAACAAAACAGGCTTGTATGTGACTGACTAATTATGCTCTCAGTATCCAATTGAGCTCTTTAGAGAGAAAAACTTTAAAAACAGTAACCACTTCAGTGATTGATGCATTACTCCTCAACCATGAGTTGAGTTCTCGTGGCTGCTGGTGTGTATATATATATATATATATATATATATATATATATATAAGACGTTAAAATTTTCTCTTCTCTCAGGCATCTGCCGTTAACTTAGGGGTAGACACTTCAACTGACAACAAATTGGTCGAGTTTCAAACTCGAGTGGAAGCAAGCGGATATCTAGCCCCATGAATGAACTGTGATACAGCGAAACAGAATTGTATATGGATGACTATATATATATATTAAAAAAGGATTAATTCAAAGATGTTGAATGGCCATTTCGATATGAAGGTCTCCACGGGGGATAACACATCACCTCAGCAACAGAAAAATCCTTTCAGAAACTGGAGAAAAATTAGTCTACTTTTCCTTTTTAAATAGATTGCAAAGAAATTAAAAAAGAAAATAAAATAAAAATAAAAAGGAAAAAAAAAAAGAAAAAGATAAAATAAAATCAAATAAATAAGAAAAGAAAAAATTGACATCGTCTGGGTTTGCAAAAAAAGAAAGAGAATTGTAACTAAAAATTATATATATATTTGCTCTGTAATATTTTATTACATGGAGCTCTCTTCCTGTATCATTTTTTAATATTAAAATAAAATTTTTAATATTAATTAGGATCGGGTTTTTTGAATTTACCTTCCTGTTTTTTTCCCTTGGATTGAAGTATCTGAATTAAAATATATATATATATATATATATATATATATATATATATATTTGGAGGGTGAATGCACACAAATTTAATAGAATGTTATCTTGCTTTGCCTGTAAAATTATGGTGTACTGCAGTTATTACCAATCAATGCTAGGTGGTTATGCTCTTCTTATAAGAAAGGAGATTGTTTTGGGATATTTATGAAGAAGGGTGGTGAAAAGCCCATGAAAGAGCAAAACTGATCATGGCATAGTCCCATATTTCTCAATGTCAATTTAACTGTTAACTGTAAAACTGGTCAAGTTACTCTGCATAAATATTTTTAAAGACTCCACTTGCATTTTCAACTTCTTTTTTTATATTATATATACAGGGCATCCATAAAGTCCATGTGCACTTTAAAAACATTTATAACTTTATTTGTATTTTTGATAGAAATAATCTGTAAGTTTGAAAGACAATACAGTATTTCACCAAGATGGAGCTCCTTGTCACTTTGCTCTGCGTGTTAGTTTCTAAATCAGGAATTTCCTAGCAGATGGATCAGAAAGGGTGGACCATTTAATTGGCCTCCATGTTTGTTAGATTTGACTCCATTAGATTTTTTTATGCGGACATGTGAAAACAATTGTGTATGCAAAATGCAATAAAATAAGATAATTGGCAAAAAATATATTTAAAGACTGACCCAATAACAGGAAGAACATAGAATATTTTTGGTGGCATAGGTAAATTAACATACACAGACATGCACATATTATACACATATTCACTTATATATAATGTGTGTGTGTGTGTGTGTATGTATATATATATATATATATATATATATATATGTACAAAAAAGGATTACAAATTTTAGAAGGTATTCTATATGAAGTTAAAACAATCATGAATCTACAAAATCATATATAATTTAGAAATAGACAATCTAAAATGTATTTAAATTCTGAAAGTCTATATAATGTTATATAACATCACAAACATTTAAATTAAAAAATAACATCACATTCACAAGATGTAGAAAAATTTAATATAACACATCACAATTAAATCTGAGGTATGACGTCATCACAGGATTTTAACAAAATGGATTCTTGCTATTGATAATGATTGAGGTCAGTTGAAAACTTGAAACTTAAAAAAAGGTGACATCAACTTTAAACAATTTCTTTGTCATGTCAATCCTAAGACATGGAAATCGGAAAGAACAATTCGAAGATTTGAAAATTAATTTGTCAATTGAAAAAGAAATTTAAAAATATAACAGATTCAATTTATCTATTATCTAACAAAACTTGTCTGCATTAAGAAATGCTACCTATATACATCTAATAAAATCTTTTAGATATATATATATATAAGAAAGATTGTTTTGCCCAGAAACCACAGTATTTCTGGAAGTTGACTTTTTAAGCAAGCTCTCTTTATAATCATAGTGCTCAATATTGTGAGATAGAGCATTAATAATTATGTATGTATGTATGTGTGTGTGTGTGTGTGTGTGTGTGTGCGTTTGAGTTGTGATGAAGCTTAGTGCAAAGATTGTTGTTTTTCCAGTGGAATAAAAGATATTTTGGCAAGCAGTTTTTTGTCGTAAAGGGTTCGATATAGAGATTTAGCATTAATAGGAGTAATGTTGAGAAGGTTTTAAACTGAGCAAAGCTATGTTGACTTTGAAGTTTTATGAAGGCAACATTGTGATGACCTCATTCCTCAATCTGCAGATTGGAAAAAAAATCAAACCCTGAGGAGAGAATACATTATAATGGTGCCTTTATAGCATGACTCTGCTAAGTGACAAACTTCTACATTAATCACACACACACGTGTGTGCATGTTTTTTGTTTTACTGATATATATATATATATATATACATACACACACACACACACACACACACACACACACACACACACACACACAGAGATATATACACATTTTATATACACACACAAATTCATATCATATTGCCATTATATTAAAGACTGTTGCATGTATGTATATATATTTCCCTCTTCTCATGCTCATAGAGAGAGAGAGAGAGAGACAGACAGACAATAGTGAGGCAGTGTTGGCTCAGTTCATTCTCTTTGCAAGTTATTAAATTTTACTGCTAATTATAAAAT
This sequence comes from Ascarosepion bandense, assembly GCA_037127315.1. Taxonomy (NCBI): domain Eukaryota; kingdom Metazoa; phylum Mollusca; class Cephalopoda; order Sepiida; family Sepiidae; genus Ascarosepion; species Ascarosepion bandense. Next base: position 1,491,048 of record JBBBDQ010000151.1, read on the forward strand.
TTCTTGCTGTGCATTTGCTTTTATTAATGTTCAGTGCCTTATTAATTTATTTTGCAATAATTGTGTCATCGAGTAAAGAATATATATATATTATAAATTTTATATACACACACACACACACACATATATATATAGTGAATCGAGGCAGCAAATAATTTTCTAAACATATACTGTTAAATATAAGAGACAATGAATGTCTATTATGCTTAATCATGAGCCGTTCTAAACGTCATATTTTGGCTTTAATTTCAGTTGAAAATAAAGACAAAAATTCTTCAACATTTAGATAATTTTTTTATTAATTTGGTTGCCTAGCGGAACACAAAATAAAATCGTCGGTGATGGTGGATGTTATCATGTTACCATCTTAATAACCTCTCTGAAGATGGCTCATGTGAGCCGAAAGCTTAGAACCAAATTAATAAAAAATTATCCAAATGTTGGAGAATTTTTGTCTTTATTTTCAACTGAAATTAAAGCCAAAATACAACGTTTAGAACAGCTCATGATTAAACATAATAGACATTCATTGTCTCTTATATTTAACAGTATATGTTTAGAAAAAAAAAATATACACACACAAATACAAATAGATATGTATTTATATTTATTTACATACATACACATAAATATATGAAAACAAAGCGGGGATTAAGAGCATTGATAAGGAAAAAAAAAATCATTCACTGTAAAATGGGGGATAGAAAAATGTAAAACTATAAAGGTCTTAGGGAATGGTTCACTATTTATATTATGTCTCAGCAGCCTTCCCTGTCTAAGCAGAATGAATGGTTGCTAAGTGTAAAAGCAATTTGTCTGATTTACCAGGTTATCTGGTAGTATTTGTTTTTTTTTTTTTCATTTGTCTTTTGCTTTAGTCATTGTGTACATAGTTGTATGTTTTGTTCTTGATTGGTCTCTGAAGAATGAGTCATAACCAGTTTGCTCTTGTTTTATATTTTTTGATCCACCACATTAGAGTCAGTTTTTCTTTTTTTTTTCCCCACTTTTTTTTTGTACATTTGTATACCTGTAAAATGCTGGATTTAAAGTCATAATAAAAAAAAAAAAAACTTTCTTTTCCCAGTTTATAAAAAGCAGAACAATTTGGCACTATATTTTGTTAGTCATTTTCATCTTATAAGATCATTTACACTTTAATTTGTCTAGCATAAGGCCAAAATGGGAGCAGAGAATAGGAGGTAAGAAGATTGGCACAAGTTTCCTAAATGAGGAGAGCCTACCTGCCTTGAAAATCAGCATTAAAATGTTGATTTTTTTTATGTAAGTTCAAACAATTTGTGTTGATAGCAAATGTGCAAATATCTTGACCATCAGTTTTTCTACATATATTTTCACTCACAAATAATTTTCTGACAATGTCCACTGGGAAAGGTTTTGTTCATTTCACATATTGCGTCAGGCAAGTAGGCAACTATATTAACATAAGCTATTTTCTATGAAACACTCAAGTAGTCATGAACAACCTTTAGTGACTAGTGGGCAGCATGAGATGTGGCTCATCATAAGGTGGGCCGCTCTAGTAAAAAGATTCAGGATAAATTTTTGTTGAAGGTGCCTACACCAACCTTAGAAATGGGGAACATTATTTCTTTTTTCTTCTTGGGTAATATAAGATTTTTTCGATAATTAAAAAATTGAAGCTGCAACATCTTGGTGATATGGTCTTGCTCATGGGCAATTCTGAATTTTGACTGGCCCCCTGCCACTTTTATAAGCTTCAAAAATTCATGAAACTGATAAGTTTTTGATAAGATTTGAACTTCAGCACTTTTCCCTCTGGGTTTTCTTTTTCATTTAGCTTTTTGAGGACATATACAGAAATCAGAACAGGCAAATCACACTGTTCTGCTTGTATTGGCATTATTATTATTAATCCTTTGATTTTGTTTTGAAATTAACCTCTCTTGTGTTCCAACAGCTTAAAAGTGGAAAAGAGGGCAAGAATAGAACTCCACTATTATGAATGGAAAAGTTATTTGGTTTAATTTAGTGAAATCACATGCTTATACTCAAACTCATTCCTAAGTTGTGTATATGATAGTGGTGTAGTATGAAAATGAAGATGCTGCTTAAGTTTGCTCCCCTCCTCCTCAGAAAATCCACCCCATTTTAGAATTCCACAGTTGCCACTGGTTTTTCTCATTCCTTATATATAGATGCATATTTACCCATTCAGAATAGTAAGCATATGTTACTTTTTGATTTTAGGATTAATTTTTAGCTTTGTATCTCATTAATGATGAAGGAAATATTTTGAGCAACTGAAATGTGGTTGTACAGAAGGATGCTGAGGATACCATAAACGGAACATGTTAGTAAAAACAAAGTTTTGGAGAGGATCAAAATGAAAAGCAAACTGATACTTAACATCAGGAAAGGTTAAGCTGAAGTTTGTGGGACATGTAATGAGGAAGGAGGGCTTAGAGAATCTAATACTCACAAGACAAATAGATAGAAAAAGAGATGGGGAAAGCAATGTGTGACATAATTGATGGGTTTGAACAAATGAATGGCAGAACAAGATTTAGGAGGGGCAGCAAGAGAAAGGATGTTAAGGTCTATAAGGGATAGGGAGATGTAGAAGGCCACATTATAATAGTTATAAAGTGGGGGATCAATTAACTATTATAATCAATATATAAACCGATTCTTCATTTTGTGGCCATGCTAGTTTCTATATATTTATATTCTAGATTTATGGGCTTGAGTAAATGAATTAGCAGAGCAGGGACAATGGATAGGGAGATGTGGAAGGCCATGATTGCCTACGTTCTGAAGGGAGACGACACATAGAAGACATAAACCTAAAAGACATGTCTGTGTAGCTAATCAGTATTGAGAAAAGATGGATTCATACCTAAACAGAATTTGTTAAACAGATAAGAAATTATAATGGGGATATATAATGGGGGATCAATTCTCTATGATAATCATATATGAACTAATCCCTCACTTTGTGGCCATGCTAGTTTATATTTAAATTTTAGATTTATGGGCTTGAGCAAATGGATGGCAGAGCAGAATTTGGAAGGTATAACAAGAAAAAGGGGGTTAAGAACTACAAGGGATAGGGAGATGTGGAGGACCATTATCACCTATATCTTGAAGGGACACAGCATGTAAAAGATGGTATAAAACAATAAAAAGCTTGTTTGGAAGAATTAGTGATTACTTTATTTCCAGTTTTAAGCTTTTTTATCTTTGGTAAAACAGCAATAAATATGTGGAATGAGCTGGCAAGATTTCATGTAATCCTTTGTATTATTTGATTAGATTAAGTAAGATGGATGTTATGAGATATCAATCCTCATTGGGCTATTTAACGCTGCATTTTGTATAGCACATACATTGAGAACCGAATTTACTACTTTATAGTAAGCGTCAACTTGGGCTGCCCTGCTAACTATTTCTTCAGGCCAAATCACTTCCTTATCGTTAGAAGCTTTTCACATTAAAAAAAAAAAATAAAAAAGTGGTCTGGCACTTTTTTTAATCAGCCATTATTAAGCAGCTACAAAATCAGTGCCACACGTCGTTTACAGCATCCGACAGGAGAGTGTTCTGGTGACAGTCTTACCCCTTCCTTAAATATAGCTGCATATTTGCCCGTTCAGGATAGTAAGTATTATTTTGTTTTTTTAGCTTTGTATTATATGAAATGTGCGGATGTGTGTTGTGGTGCAGTGGATATTGGCTCGGAATGAGAAATTGGAGAACCGAGTTCAAATTCCAGTTGAATCCGTTGCATTCACTTACGCACAAATACCCTTGGGAAAGGTATTAATCCGTCTCTTCCCTCCAGTTATGGGTCAAATAGCAGGACAGATTGGGTTCTATAGCCTTGGCTGGCAGCCAATCTTCCGCAGAAAGCAATGGCAACCTACTGCGGGATAATCTTATACCCAGTTAGTCATGTCTCTTTTGAGACATGATCGCTGAAGTGTGTTTCACGTATGGCACTTAACTGACTGACTGATTATATGAAACAATAAAACCCTTTTTTGGAAGCAATAATGTGGCAGCTAGATGCGGTATGACAACATGCTTGTTTTGCTAGAACAATTACAAGAAAGTAGTGAGTTTGATCCTTATTGGGTACCCAATGCTTTCGCCCTAGTACCACACCTAAACTTCATTTTGAAAATCACCATTTAGAAACAATAATGATTGTTTTAAGCTTTGTTCTACTGTTGCTAACACAGCAATATATATTACAGAAAGTTCTAAAGATTTACGAAATGGATTAACAATCAACATATTTAATTTATTTGTTTGTTTGTTTGAACATTATTTTTAATAGATATTTGTATTTGAGTAGATACTTTGTTTTTAATTAAACAGGAAATTTATATATATATATATATATATATAGATAGCATAGTGATGATCCATGTATACTGTCTTAATATGTATAGGAAAAACTACTAAAAAGTTGTAAGTTAAAAATGTATTTTTTTGACAGTATTTTTTTATTTCTATTATTATATATATATTTGATATTTCAGACCGGCCTTGACCTTTCATCAAAAAAAAAAAAAAAAAAAAAAAAAAAAAAAAAAAAAAAAAAAAAAATTGTTTCTGATGAAAGGCAGAGGCCGGTCTGAAATATCAAATATATATATATATATATATATATATAATAATAGAAATAAAAAAATACTGTCAAAAAATACATTTTTAACTTACAACTTTTTAGTAGTTTTTCCTATATATATATATATATATATATATATATATATATGCAACTATCGACCTGAATATTTTGAGAAATTTTGCTATGAAAATATGTCATTCAGCAGGATTCGAACCTGCCACCCCTAACAACATAGGGGGAGCCATCAATTGATCTTAATTTGGCTTTATTTGGACTGTGAAATCATTTGTGGTCGAGCAGTCTAAGATGCATCAGATTAATTGATGTCTTCCCCTATGTTGTTGGGGGTTGCATGCTTGACTCTTGCTGAATGACATATTTTCATCAAAGTTTCTCAAAAAATATTTCGGCAGGTGGAGTTATATATATAAGTATTCCGTTTAATTAAAAATAGAGTATCTACTCAAATATGAGTATCTTAAAAATAATGTTCAAAAAACGAAATTAAATATGTGTGTGTGTGTGTGTGTGTGTGGAATGAACTGGCAAGACTGTTTACTTAGAAAAAATTATTTTTGTATTGATTTCTGTCATCTACCATTTTCTGCTGGACAGTTGTGGCTGGATCCCTTAGTACTGCTTAATAGACAAATACACAAAGTATTAACAAAAAGTTACAAAATTTTTTTTTTTCATTGAACCATTTTATGCCTCAATTTCCCTGGACTTAAGCACATACATGTTTTAATAGGTATCCATCATAAGGGATGTAGATAGTTTCTTTCAATGTAGCTTTATTAATTCTTTTATGGGTTATCAACTCTTTTGTGGGTTATTTCAAGTGGAAACACATTTTGGATTGCAAGAATAATTTTTTTTTTTTTTGGTGAGGTAAATATTGCATTACAATTTTTTAAGCATAATGTTTTTTCCAAATACATAGCCCCCTTCAAGAAACAGCATGGAGGGAAGTGAATTTTTATTGCAGGTCAGTCAAGAGTTGGACAAGTCCAAACCCACCCTCATGACTTTTCCCTTTCTCTCTTTGTTGAGCAGGGTTATTTTAGTCATGCTGACTTTGAAGTTTCGGAAATGCATTATTGTGATGTCTTCACTCATCAGGAGTGTTGCTTTTTCTGCTGAAAACCCTGAAGAGGGAAGAAATTACAATAATACCTTCATGAAACTTTGATGTCAGCCCAACTGAAATAATAGTGCTCAGCTAAGTGACAAACTTCTCCACATTATATCAGGTTAGGTTGTTGGCAACTAAACTAGCGCCCCCACTGGGTGCAAGCTGAGTAAGGAGGATGGTGTAGACACTTTGCAGGACCTAAAACAAAACCAGACAAACGACAGAAAAAGTTCTACGAGCCGATGACCACCTACAGTTTAAATAGTCTTCGTCAACCTGCACTGCCAAAAGTGGTGAGTACAGCTAATCCCCTGAAATGACAGACATGAAAACAGTGGAAGTCATCTAGGCAGGCGTTCCTCAAAACAAGAGTGAAAAACCCTGATCCAGATATATATATATATATATATATATATATATATATATATATAGGTATGCCCAACTAGTTTGAATTTTGTTTTCCTTCTGTGACTTTAGAATTATATAAAAAGAATCAATGGATTTATTTTTAATCCAATTGAAAAAAAAAATTGCTTTGTTTATAGTTTGGATATGAAACTAAGCTGCCATTGACTTTGAAGAAAAATAGTCATGAATATGTGCTTTTCTTGAAAAGGGAAAAATAGAGCCTTGCTTAGAGCAATGTAATACGTGGCTGAGTGGTAAAGCACACCAGACCAATGCAGAATTACCCTACAAAGGGTAAACAGAATACCTTTTCACTATAAGGATTTCTCAAATACATAGGCTGACAGATATAGCCGTAATACACACAGTTTAATAAATAAAAATGATATGCCCATTTCAAATACGAAAGGTTCACTATAATAACATTTGAAGTTTATCTATATATATAAAAGGCAATCTGTGAGTCTGTGTGTGACTGTTCCCTATGCATGCCTACATTTTTTAAGCTACGCCATTCAAACTTTCTAGGGACACATATCTACAGGGAAGCCAGGTTGACACATACTTTTTGAGTTTAAGTTCAGCAATTTTCCCTTTTGCAGTTTTTGGCCAATGGCACAGATTGTTTACATTTGCTCTGTAAAACATCTAAGATCTAAGATGGTTGCTAGATTACGTCACAGAAATCAAATCACATATGTCAAACGTGACTAAAATATTTTTTATTAAAAAAAAAAAAAAGAGCCTTTATATTTAATTTTTATTCTGACATTTTAAAAACTCATTTGGTCAACAAAAAAAAAATGTGAATATTTTTCCCTGTAATTTTGAAACAAAAGAAATATTTAAAAAAAAAAATTCTGAACTATAGTGTAATAGTTTTTATATTTCTACATTTTTAAATATTCTTTGAAAATTTCTGAACTGAGAGCATAACAGTTCTTATATTTCTAATTTCAGTAAAACAAAATAATAATTTTTATTTTTATATTAAAATCATTTAGTCAGCAAAAAATGTAAATATTTTCCTCCGAAATTTTGAAACAAAAACAAACGCAATGTTGTTTACAATGTCACACAAAACATCAAATCACGTTCACGCAAAACAAAAGAAAATAGATTTTTTAATGGAATTTTTGAACAATTTTTTAAATAATTATTTTTTTATATAACTGAGTCCTACTACTAAAATGTTGTGAGTTGCATGGGCAACGCTGGGCTATGATGCTTATATATATATATATATATATATATATATATATATATATATAAATATAAAATATTGCACACATTTCCTTAAAAATAACTAACAAAACTAACAAGAATTCATCAAGTCACTGGAATGAAAATTAGTTTTGCAAAAGTATCAAGAGCTTATTGTGACTTCCATATGCTGAGCTCATTCCAACCAACAGCTATGACATATGTTTAACAATAAAATAAACAAATGGTAAATTGTGGCAAACTAGAGGTAAGTTCGACTGATTTGCTGGGCAGTAATATACATAATTAATTTTTCTTTTCTAAAAGAACAAAAATATATAAAAAAAAATCAAGTTGAAAATGCAAATGGAGTCTTTAATAATATTTAAAGTTTCACATTTCTTGTATTTTCAAAAGTTAATTGAAATGGAGAGAAATGTGGCTTTGTCACATATCTTACACTTAACTGCAGTTGAAGAATTATTTCTGTTTTATGAAAAAAAAAAAAAATGCCGCTCAGATTGCTATGTTTAAAATGCAAGCTGATTGATTGAGCACATTATCCAGCATAGTAATGTTCGCATCCAAAATTTATGATCATATAATTTTGTTGTCAAAAAATTACTATATCTGACCGTGTTAATATTCTTAGACTCCAGATGCATTTTCTACTTTTTTCATATATGGGTTATGAAGATTACATTGAAGTGCAAAATTGATAGTTTCTATGTAGCGTTGATTTCTATGTCCACACTGCCTATATTTATAAATCCTCTCTCTGATACTGGGCACTCTTCCCATATATATATATATATATATATATATATATCTGAGTGGGTACAGAACGAAGAAAGAATTTTTTTCAGTCCAAAACATTAATTTAAAACAGTGCTTGATATATGATGTATAGAGCTGTGAATATTTATTATTAATTATGTTTTAGAACATGTACATTATTTTTTAATATATGTCCTCGACAATCATATGTTTGTTTCAACGTTGGGTACGTTTCTTCGGGAGGTAAAAGCAAAAAAGTACCCAACGTTGAAACAAACATATGATTGTCGAGGACATATATTAAAAAATAATGTACATGTTCTAAAACATAATTTATAATAAATATATATATAGAGTTTTCAATCATTTTAATTAGAGCTACTTTGAATATAAGTTATAAACAAGAGACAAATAGGCAATGTATTTTTAAGTCACTGTTATCTATTTTGAATTGTAGGACGAAATACCAATAATGTTTAATGCTTCTATTCACCATTATAGAGTCAGAGGTAGGTGGCATTATCTGTATTGAGGTGGCGGGGGAAGGGGAAAACAAAATTCTCATCAAAGAGAGGAAAACTTGTCTTAGCACTGCTGATAGTTGAATAGAGTACTGGGGTTGATAAAAGGCTAACAAGGCCTTCAGTTCTTTGTAAACTCATTATGTAAACTCATTATGTAAACTTGGTAAAAGATAGTTACAATACAAGACTTAACAGAAAAGTTTATCACACCTAAGAGAAAAATATGAGAGACTATAATCCAATGGTCTTTAAGAAAAATATTTAAACTATCAAACAAATCTTTTCAGTGTGCAAAAAACAGACAAAAGAAATTTTAATTTAGAAGTAAACGACGGATTGAAAAGTAAGACATTATGACTAGATTAGTGAGTAAATTTGCAAGAAAAGTTTTGAGTATAAATTATGAGTAATCAAAATAATTGTAATTGAAAGTAAGATAAAAACAAGAAGCAATTGCTTATATATATATATATATATATATATATATATATATATTAAGACAGATATGTCATCCCATGGTTAAGTGGAAGTATAATGCCTATTTCAGGCGAACAATCTTCAGCTTCCATCTTTATTATACAGAAGATTTTACACAAACCTGTATTTCGTGTAAAATCTTTTGTAGAATAAAGATGGAAGCTGAAGATGGTTCACCTGAAATAGGCATTATACTTCCACTTAACCATGGAATAATGTGTCTGTCTTAATTTTTACATATATTTGCTCTATATGTATTTATATACATATATATTTAGAGCTCTCCTACAGAGTTATCCTACCACTTTATGTACACAATACTCCTTTGGATTCTTCTATATCTACACCACATATATATATATATATATACACACACACACACACACAGAGGGAGGTGCAAAAGTATGGACCCATAGACAATTTACAACAGAACATTTTTTTCTTATTTTTAACATAATTTTGATAATTTAAGTATCATATCTAATTTTATTATCTTTCAGATTGTTACACATGCCAGAAAAGCTAACAATTCCAGAAAGAGTAGAACTTATGCTGTTGAGAAGATAAGTGCTAAGCTAAGAACTAAAAGTAGAACGTGTGTCTCCTGAGTAAGAAAGTGTTTGGAAGAAGGTGAAATTCAGTTCGAACATTTATTGTAAACTGTAAATTGTTATATCCTTAATTTTCATAAGTAAATCACTTGTTATATATGAACTGTAAATTGCCTATGGGTCCAGACTTTTACACTGCACTATATATCAGTCAGTTAAATGCCGATGTGATACACGCTTGGGCAATCATGTCTTGAAAGAAACATGACTGACTGGGCAGAAGATTATCCCACAGTAGATTGCCATTACTTTTTGCAGTAGACTGGTTGCCAACCAAGGCTGTAAAACCCAATCTGTCCTGTTATTTGATCCATAGCTGGAGGAAAGAGATGGATTAATACATTTCCAAAGAGTATTAGCACATAAGTGAACGCAAAAAATTGAACTGGAATTAGAGCTCGGCTCTCCGATTTCTCGTTCCAAGCCGATATCCAATGCATCACAACACCCATCCGTCATTATATATATATATATAAAAGAGAGAGAGAAAGATAGTACCTAGTAAAAAAAAAAAAGCAATGAATTTATTATCACTGTTTTATCTTTCAGGAATAATTGACCTTGAATAATCATTTGGCTCTTGTGTAATTACTTTACTCTGGTTGGTTCTTTTATGATTAATTGCTTCTTGATCTTGTTACTCATCATTTAAACGTTATTTGCAGACAGCTTTCTTCTTTTGTTCTGTCTTCATATGGCTAAACAACTCCCTGGTTTTGAGTGTCAAGGTATCATACTTTTCAAAGAACATCTGACATGGAGACCAACAAAATCTGAAGAAATTCTTCCTGAATTTTTCAGCCACAGCAGTCATAAACAATTTTCAAAAGGTTGATATGCATCTTTCTGAATTTATCACCTTTTCACTGGCCACCTTGTTATATATATATATATATATATATATATATATATATATATATATATTTAACCGATGTTAAAGTTAAATTAGATCAGTAAACAGTTGTATCAAAAATTGCTCAATGCATATTTTAAGAAAAAATTAAAATTTAACATGTAGCTCATACAAACCTGGATGAAAGTGTTTACAATATTTATATTTTACTAGCCTTTACTAACTCCCCCCTTATTTTGAACTTCCTGTTATGCGTTGAAAAAAGCATTAGATAATCAGATAATATAATGCCTGAAGATACTGTTGTATTGATAAACCAAGGTAGCATAAACAGCTGATCTTTCAAATAAGAATATATATCTATATATCTTTCATTAAATATGACAGACAAAAAAAAATTATTGACTTATTTTTTATTTAGTTTTTCCAGCATTCTTACATTTTTCTGTTTGATAGGAGTGAGGGAGTACAAAAACTGTCCATTGCCTAAGCTCTTATGGACATTTCCTTAACCATTTTCAAGGGGCTTTTGCTTAACAATGGAAGTGATGTGAAAGTTTATGAAAAACACTCACTCAAATTCAAGCCATGAAGGCATTGAACCAGAACCACACAAAAAATGCATCTCAAACAGTCAAAACATGAAAAGAAACTAACAATAATTAAAGAAAACCCTCTTGAAAATGGCTAAGGAAGTAGCTGAAACTGCTTGTGGCAATGGATGGTATAGACAATTTTTGTACTTCTTCACTCTCACCAAATGGAAAAATGCTGAAAAATTTTTTTAAAACATTAATAAAATTTTCCTTGCCCGTCATATTTTTTTGTAAAAGGACAATATGAATAAAGACAAATAAAATTTCCTTTTGTTCATCTCTCTCACATATATATATATATATATATATATATATACACACACACACACTACCGGCTATAATTATTGGGCCACCCTAGCTTTTAAAAAATATAATGTATTTCATTCTATTTTTAGTATTCATTGCCAAGTGGATAATTCTAAATGAAAATAGAATGATTCTTTTGTTGATACTGCACAACAACATATGCATCAAATGAACTGTTCTGGTGTCCAGCTTTTGTGCTCTCTCCCCCATGCTAGTCTCTTCTTTTTATTGGCTTGCCAAAGCAAAGGCTTCCTAGCTGCCTTGTAAAATTTTGCAAAGTAATAATAACAAAAGAACCATTCTATTTTCATTTAGAATTATCCACTTGGCAATAAATACTAAAAATAGTATGAAATACATCATTTTTTTTTAAAAACTGGGTTTGCCTAATAATTATGGCCGGTAGTAGACCAAATGATTACAAAAAGTTTTGCCTACAAAACTCTGGAGTTGGAGGTGCTGAATATAACATCAACCAGTTAAGTAACAAATTTTATATTTGTAGTAATTCTATTTATATATATAAAAAATTTTATATTTGTAGTAATTCTATTTATATATATAAAAAAATATAAAAATAAAATCTTATTTAAAAATTAAAATTATAAAAACATTAAAGATGAATAAAAATAATTTTAAAAAATGTGCTGATTAAGAAAATACCTTTACATTTTTGATAAACAAATGTCAATATAACAACAAAACTTAGCTAAAAAAAAATAAAAAAAAAATATTTTATAAGAAAGAAGAAAGAATATTAAATTTAATCTAGTTTTGTTCACTTGTAAAATCTGTTAAGTAAAAAAAAATTTAAAAAAATAGTAGGTCAGCGGAAAGTGCTTATTTCAGAATACCAAATACTGCAAGTAAAAACTCATACATTGATTTGCTTTTTTTTATGGTTTATTTAGCTTTCTGAGGTTATTTTAAAACTAAAAATATTTTTAGATTACAAATATTTTTTGTAAGATGATAATAATTTACTCGTACAAGTCCACTTTAACCCATTGCTTGCAAGAATGTTATTTTCCCAAGTTCATTAAAACCATTATGAATAAATTGTCACATGAACAGAAGCAAAAATAAATGATTTAATGTTTTATTTTGGTCTATATTTCTGATATGAAGTATAGACATATTTACATTGTTCAGACTGTTGTCTTCATCTTTATTGTCTTATTCACAACGTTTTGGCCATTGAATGCTCCCACTTCCTTTAGATGATTGGAATTTTTAACTGGACCCTTTATTTTTAAATCATTGAGGTGGATTGTTCTCATTCCACAAGTCATGCCACTTTCAGATGTATTAGTTATCTTAATTTAAACCAACTCTCTAAACTTCTGTTCACTACTGACAATATGGTGATAAAGGTAAAAACAACAATTTGAACAATATAAAAAAAAAGATTTTGTTTCATAGGGGCCAGACTTTAAGAGAGAGAATCTAGCAGAATCATAAGTAGCATTTACTGGGTTAACTTTTCAATATAATAATAATGAAAAAAAAAAAAAAAAAAAAACTTTTTCAGAGTCAGGATTTACTGAACATAGCCTGATTTGGCACAAGGCTAAAAGTATGAGGCACTCAGTAAGAACCAAACACACTATTTAGTAGTAATGATAGACCAGATGAGCTTGCTCACCTTTATCGTTTGGCACAAGGCTACAAGTATGGAACATTAAGTGTGGATCAAACTTACTACTTAGTAGTAATGATAAACCAGACAAGCCTGCTCACCATTATCACACAAGTTCAATACAAGGCTACAAGTATGAAACACCCAGTGAAGATCAAACTCAGTGTAATGATAAACCAAATGATCTTGCTCACCATTATCACCAGTCACAAGCTGATTACCCATTAAACCTTGACAAATTCCCCAGCTTACAAATACTTAATTTGGCACGAGCATGGGGCACTTCTACTCCAATAGTTTCTTTTCTCACAATTCCCATCTGTAGAATTCCCTTCTGCTTACTTGCTTCCCTGATAGCTACAATCTCAAAAAAATTTAAATGCAACGTCAATTGCCATCTTTTATCCTTTCAATACCCCCTGTAATTCTCCATGCACACAAGTGGCAATTCTGGCTTGCTTAATGTGAAATGATAAAAAAATACTATTTAAATCACAATCTCAAAGGAATCTCACTATAAGAGAGGTACTATATATCAAACAATTTTCTCCTAACATCAAAAAAAAAATTTTTTTTAAATTAAATTAAAAAAATTGTAACATAAAATATAGTAAAAAAAATATACTTATAAAGTAATTTTATTTTAATCCAGTTAATTAATTTTAATTAATTCTGCAATGGTTACCTTATTTTTGGGAAGATTTTTTTTTACTAAGAGAATAAATATTGTAAACATGTAAAATTTATAATATATTATAGAAAATAGAAGACTGCAAACGTTGCTGTTTCTAATAATAAGCCCACCAAATCTAAACTAGCAATGACTAATATACTGTATGAATTTTAATCCCCTGTTCAAGATTGTGCTTCTTGTCATAAATCAGTTACCTATATTGGCCATACTACCACTTCTCCAAGTAGGCGCCTTACATGCCACATATCTAGCAATGATAATGCAATAAAAAGCATTTATTAACCGATAACTTAAAAGAACCCTTAAGAAAAATTTTTGTTGAAAATACAAAAATACTATTTAAATCACAATATCAAAGGTACCTCGCTATAAGAGAGGTGTTATATATCAAAGAATGTTTCCTGCCATCAACCTTGCATTATTTAACAGTGGAAATGGAGTTTTTAAAGCTTTGAAAGTGTCAGAAAAACATCAATCATGGCATCATCAAAATTAACTTTACATGACATTAAAGACCTTTATATATAGTTTGTTTTTCTCAGTTAACTTCATGCTATTTCATTGTAATTAAAAACAAATTTCTAACATAAAAAATATACAAATTATTGTAATATATTTTTAAAAAATTATTAAAAAAGTTCACTCATTACTTAGAATTTGTAATGATTCTGTAACTTGAGTTAATATATTAAGTTATTTTATATTCTGGAGTACAGATGCAAAATATGAAAGACATATCTGGTCAATACTATTAGATATGAACATAACTATAGTGAGAAATGTTTTTGGCATTGCCCAGGCTTTTAGATACTTTTAAAAAGTGCTGTAAAGTTCACAGGCCAATCCACTTTCAAAAATTATCACCAGTTCATAAAATATCTTCATTAGATTATTTAGGACTTCTTGATCAGGCTTGAAACTTTTCAACATCCTGTGTCTATGTATGCATTAGGATATATATTTCTTCATTTTTTATAAATTATCTTTAGTTAATACCTGTATTTGAACTGCTATCACTGTTTTTATTCTTAAACAGTGAAATTAGTAAGTACAATAGATAGAAATAAATAAAGTTAGTTTAGCTGAGAGTCACATAGAAAAGAAAAAGCAAAAAAGATTGTGATGGTCTTGCTTGAGTAGAAAATGTTAAAATCAAGGTGTCTCAATTCAAATAGCTAAGTATAGATACATTAGAAAGAAATGTCAACAACCAAGACACTATATATATATATAATATATATATATATTTGGGCAGCAATCTTTCATTTAAATATGTTTTGTTAAAATCAACCACCAAGGAAGATTTTATTAATTTTTTGATTTAATTTTTCCAGTATTCTTACATGCTTGCTTTTTGCTCAAGATAAGGAATGTAAAAATGTTCCATAATTTTTTTTTACTTTCCAAGCACTTTCAACCTCTGCACAGGCCATTTTCAAGGATGTTATTTTTCCGGTGTTGTTATTATATCCTCATGATTATGTAAATAATAATGTAATTTTTTGTGTTTTATTGTTTTTGAGAAGGAGAGTTTTTTTTAAATCTGTCACGTGATACACATGAACATCTGTCTGTTTTTTAAAAACTTTCAAAACTCCATTTCCACTGTTAAATAACATAAGGTTGATGGTAGGAGAAAATTGTTTGATATATAGTGCCTCTCTTATAGTGAGGTACCTTTGATATTGAGATTTAAATAGTATATTTGTATTTTCAACCAAAATTTTTCTTAAAAGTGTTCTTATAAGTTATGAGTTAAATGTTTTTTTATTGCACTATTATTATTAGATATGTGGCATGTAAGGTGCCTACTCAGGAAAGTGGTAGTATGGCCAATATAGGTAATTGATTTATGACAAGAAACACAATCTTGAATAGGGTATTGAAATTCATACACTATATTAGTCATTGCTACTTTAGATTTGATAGGATTATTATTATTAGAAACAACAAAGTTTGCAGTCTCCCATTTTCTATAATATAAATTTTACATGTTTTTGAGAAATTACAGCAGAAATATGGTGTTTAATAATTTTTCGTATAGAAAATTCATCCTGTTTATAATTAATGTGCATTTGGTTGCAATAAAATATGTTGATGTTTTTTGTGTTATTTTTAATACTAGTGTTACGTATTTTTGTAAGTATAATTTTATTTGTTTATTAATGATGTATTTATAATTCCTCAAAAACATGTAAAATGTATATTTTACAGAAAATGGAAAACTGTAAACCTTGTCATTTCTAATAATAAACCTTGTTGTTTCTTACCTCATCAAATCTAAACTAGTGATGATGAATACACTGTATGAATTTCAATGCCCTGTTCAAGATTGTGCCTCTTGTCATGAATCAATTACTTAAATTGGCCATACTACCACTTCTCCGAGTAGACGCCTTACATGCCACCTATCTAGTAATATTAGTGCAATAAAAAAAACATTTATTAACCCATAACTTATAAGAACCCTTTTAAGAAAAATTTTGTTTGAAAATACAAAAATATTATTTAAATCACAATATCAAAGACACCTTGCTATAAGAGAGGCATTATATATCAAACAATTTTCTCCTGCAATTAACCTTACACTATTTAACAGTTGAAATGGAGTTTTGAAAGTTTTTAAAAAATAGAGACACTCATGCAATGCCCAGTCACGTGCATCACGTGATAGCTTAAAAAAAAAAAAAAACTCTTTTCAAAAACACTAAAACAAAAAAAAATTACATTACAGTCAAACATGAGAGCATAATAACAATATGAGAAAAACAACATCCTTGAAAATGGTCTGTGAAAAGGTTGAAAGCACTTGGAAAGTTGTAAATTATGAAACATTTTTATATTCCTTATCTCCAGCAAAAAGGAAGCATGTAAGAATACTAGAAAAATTAAATAAAAAATTAATAAAAACTTCCTTGTTGGTAATTTTTAATGAAACATATTTTCATATATATGAAATATTGAGAAGAAAACAACACAATTATGTGTTAAGTTTTCCTCGGTCCTCATTTATGGGTTGCCATTCTCTCTCTCTCTCTATATATATATATATATATATATATATAGAGAGAGAGAGAGAGAGAGAGGGAGGGAGGGGTGTTTAGAATTAGAAGGTACTTTCTGGTGCAAAATAAAAACAAGAAAATCGTGTTTAAAGTTTGTCAATTTTTGAAATGCCAAAACTTCTGATCTATTTGAGATAAACTAGTCAGTTATTTTTAAAGGAAGCTAAAAGCATCTACTTTAACATACACTTACAACTGAGAAACTGTGTGGTATTTTGAAGCAAAAACCTTTATACACATAATACAAACTGAGCATTACCATAGCACGACTTTTACTCAACAAAATAGTGACATTATATACCCACAAGCCAGATAAAAAGGTTAAAATATGTCTAATGGCAAATGTAAGTTTGCACATGAACACACTTAGAAATTCTCATGAAAAAAAAAAAAAAAAAAAAAAATTATTTTGAAAGAAAAAAAAAATGAATAATCTGACATGTTACCATGAAGGTCATCATTATACACTGTCACTGGTTAGATAACCATAATGAGTAGACAAAAATATAAAAGACAAATGCTAACAGGAGGTACCTTCTACACAAGCAATCAGCATGAGTCTGCACAGTCAGGCAGGAGCGTATTTGACATCATTTTGAACCATAGGAATTTGGACCTTGTAACGAGTACCTGATGATACTGTCGAATTGATTTCCAGAGAAAGGAAGGTCTGGGGAATACAGTGTTATGCTTAACTGATTTTCACATAAATGGCAGAAAGTACCTTTTTGTACTGAGGGCCTTATATATAATATATTAATGTATTTTTGGACAGCAATTTTTCTTTTAAACATGTTTCGTTAAAATAATTAACAAGGAAGATTTTATTAATTTTTGATGCCATTTTCTAGTATTCTCACGTTTCCTTTTTGCTGGAGATAAGGAGTATAAAAATATTCCATAATTTTTGACTTTCTAAATGTTTTCAACCACTTCACTGGCCATTTTCAAGGATGTTATTTTATCCTTATTTTTTTGACTGTAATAAAATTTATTTCATGTTTTGAAAAGGAGTGTTCTTAAAAGCTATCATGTGATGTACATGACTGGACATCGTGTGAGCATTTGTCTATTAGTTTAAAAAAAGAAATCTTGTTGGTCGTTTTTAATGAAAAATATATATGTATGTCTTAAAGTAAATGAAATGGGTTTATGTATCAGTTATATCATTACAACGGTGTTCATTATAACTATGATATTGGTGTGTGAGTATCTTGATTCATTTTCTGAGAAATGGATTATCTAAAGAGGTTCAATTAATTGGCCAGCACATTCACCTAACTTGACCCCAGTGGATTTCATTTTTTTGGGGAAGTACTCAAGAACAAAGTTTTTAGTTGAAAACCCGAGAAGTGTTGGGGATTTGAAAAATTACATAACAGATTTGTTTCAAGAAATTAATACACAAAGAGACTTGTGCAAAAATGTTTGAAGTATAAGGGGTAGACTTCAAAGCTGTGTGAATTGTGATGAACAGTCTGAGCACCTGTGTTAATAGCATTTAAGTGCATTTTGCATTATTGTACACAAAATTTAATTGTCAATGTAATAATTGTATATGTAATCTCAAAATAAATGTTATCAATTACTGTCAGCCTACTTTTGAACCACCCTATATATATAATTTTCTATTTAATGATTGTATTTGTAAATATAATTGTATATGCAATCTCAAAATAGATGTTATTTACTGTCAAGCCACTTTTGAACCACCCTGTATATATATATTTGTCTATGTAATGATTGTATTCGTAAATATAATTGTATATGTAATCTCAAAATAAATGTTATCATTAACTGTCCACCTTTCGGACCACTCTGCATACATACTTACATACGCACCTATACACACACACAGAAATAATTTAATTATTTATAGAATTAACTTGATAGGTCTAATTTTAATTGTATATATTTTTAAAAGAATGATTGTTAATAAAATGAAGACAGGAAATTAGTGAGATTTTTTTTTAACCCATTAATGTGCCTTGCACAATTTCAGGGTCAGAGGGCATTAATAGATTATAGATAGAAACCTATAATTAACGCTGGATTTTATGTTAATAATACTATTTTTTACAGTGGGCTTGAGTTAAAATAAAATGAACATTGCGATAAAGTATAATCATTTGCTCTTAATTTGTATGCAGAATAGGAAGGAAAAAATGTTGACATTTTCCTTTCAAATTCAAAGCTTAGTTGATTTCCCTCTCTCTCCTAGCCATTAATCAAATCAAGATAGTTGGATGGACCAAAATGGTCCATGGAATAAAACAAAAACTACAAAACCACATTGTTAAAATAGCATTTTCAGTCAAAGTATAGCCGTCAAACAAAAAGAGAAAAACAAATAAAGAGAATAATATCAAAATTTAACAATAAGAAAATTTGATTGATCATATTATTGTCAATGTTTATTTTTATAAACAGTGCTTTGTTATTGCATGAGAGTTAACCTTTAGAACTGCATTACAGATATTATTTTCATTTTCGCTGCATTCTTTTTCTATGCCTCTCAATTGCAGTATCTTTATTGCTAAGTTCACTGAAAGTTGACTTCTGTTTTCAAAGCAGGATATGACAACACAACTATAACATTGAAACAAATTTAAATTTAGAGATCGGAATCACCTTCAGTAACAGGATAAACTTTTTGTACAGCTATTGCGGTGCAGAGGATGTGCGTTGTGGTACAGTGGATATCGGCTCGGAACAAGAAGTTGGGGAGCCGAGTTCGAATTCCAGTTGAATCCACTGTATTCACTTACGCGCAAATACCTTGGGAAAGATATTAATCCGTGTCTTCCTTCCAGTTATGGGCTAAATAGCAGGACAGATTGGGTTCTATAGCCTTGGTTGGCAACCAGTCTACCGCAGAAAACAATGGCAACCTACTGCAGGATAATCTTCTGCCCAATCAGTCATGTCTCTTTCAAGACATGATCGCTCAAGCGTGTATCACATATGGCACTTAACTGACTGATTGTGGTGCAGTAGGTATCGACACAAAATGAGAAACTGGAGTGTCAAGTTCGAATTTTAGTTGAATTTGGTGCATTCATTTACGTGCAAATACTCTAGGGGAAGGTATTAATTTGTCAATTTTTCCTCCAGCTATGGATTAAATAACAGGACAGATTGGGTTCTATAGCCTTGGTTGGCAACCAGTCTACCACAGAAAGAGACATGATCGCCCGGGCATGTATCATGTATGACACTTAACTGACTTACTGAATATAATAGTTTGAAACATTATTAAAGCTTCTACTGGGCATCAAGTGAGGGATCTGCTTTCTATTGTTATTAAGTAATCAACCAATTCCCCACTAATTACTACTTATTAATATAATAATATAATCCATCTCTTCTCTCTCCAGCTAGGGGTTTGAATAGTAGGACAGATTGGGTTCTATAGCCTTGGTTGGTAATCTGTGTGCCACAAAGTAATAGCAAAATTTTCTATGGGAAAATCTTCTACACATTCAGTTATGTCTTGATAGAGAGATATGATCACCCAAGATAAATTATGGCACTTAACTGACTGAAGTCACATACAGCGTGATAAAGGTTAACTAACTTTTCTGACAGTTCTTTACAATTGAGTAGGTACTTTGATCCACAATGGATGCTCAATATGTGTAACCTTGCGTCAAAATTGAAGCTATATTTAATAACTACTTAAAAAAAAAAGAACTAAAAAAAAAAAAACAAATAACAAAATTTCAAAGAATTTTAAAAACAAACTGCCGATGCAGATGTTTTTTATATCCTATTGTTCATCTAATACACTGCCCAAGAACCACTCAAGGTAGCCGGTTACTGAATGTGATAGTTGTTGTAAGTACATATATGTAGGGAGTAAGAGATGACTATTATGAGGAGGATATGTAGAATAGGTAAGGATTGATCCCAGACTTGAAGTGATTGGAGAAGTATCCTTTCAGAAGTTTGTTCCACAATGTAACAGTTTTGGGGAGCTAGCTGCGCAATTCCTCTAGAATTTTTATCGATGTGCAAGGAAATATAACAGTAACTGGCACAGAAAGTGGAATTGGTAAATTGAGCTCACACATTAACAACCTTGAGAATGGTATGAATACATCTCCCCCACCACTAGGTGTGGGTTAAACAGCAGGTTAGATTGGGTTCTTTAGACTTCGTTTTGAAGTCAGTTAAGGAGGACACCTTAGAATTCAATACCATAGGGGAGGCAATGGGGAAACTACTCTATCTTTCCTCAAGATGACATGATAATTCACTGATAAAAAAAAAAAAAAAAAAAATCTGGAGGGCCATCCTGTTATGCGACTAACATGATTTTATCTTGACCAAAGGGAGATAAATGCTTTCTGTAGCTTTACACCATAATTTCTAATGACCTGAAAGAATATATATATCCTTAAACAAAATAGACGCCATAATTATCCTGAGGAACCTTTCGGCCAACACTTGTCAAGGGGTTCATTGGCTTTATTACAAAGGGGTCAAAAATAGAGGACAGAAAAACAATGGGAAAACTTACAATATTGGGAGAAGATGGAATTCGATTAAAAATAAACTTTATTCAATAGATATTAAAATGTAAGGGGTGTGTAAACATGCAATTCCAAATTATATATATATATATGTGTGTGTGTGTGTAAAATGGCTGGCCACTCATATTCAAGGATACCCGTCTACCAGAGTGGCTAACTAATCCCCATTCCAGGCGCCTGCGCAGCCCGACTGTGGTTTATATTGCAACTATGCTGATAGAACCTTAGTTACAGTTTCTGGGAGAGAGCACATTATCTAGCATGAACAACAGTCAGAACAAAGCCAGGATGGTCATGATGATTTGTGTATGTGTGTGTGTATATATATATATATATATATATATATATACACACACATTTTCCTGGTGTTAATAAAACAGTGCTGAATGTAATATAACAGAGCTATAAAGTATTTAATAAATAAATATACATATTATCCAACATCTGTCATGACTCAGAGTTTCATGCATGAGTGCTTGAAACTGAATCATGACACAGACATAGTATGATATGAATGTGAAAAAATATGAGACAGAAAGAAGCCAAACATTGAAAGTTAGGCTTGAAGAGAATAAGTGATATCCAAAATAGAAATGGCGAAAAGTCTGATATGGCAAATCATTTCCTTTTTGGGGAAAAAAGTGAGATTAGGTCCAAAATATAGACAGAGAGGATATGTAAGTGGTGTAATGGTTTGTGGCATCGAACCACAAATTGGCTAGCAGAGTTCAAATTCCAGTTGAGGGTCATTTTCAGGCAAATAATCTTAGGAGAAGCATGTAACTGTATTATTACATTTTTTTTTTTTTTAAATCGTATCACCCTGAGCAAGGCGGCAACACCACTGATGTGCAGGGGGCTACATAACAGTGAAAAGATTGGAAAAGAGAAAGCCGGAAACAGGGAACAAGGGATGAGCCTCCTAACCTGTTCAATAGACGTGGGTGGAGTGTGAACCGGGCGATAGATGGATCTGTCTACTCCAATTGAAAAAAAAAAAAAGAAACAAAAAACAAAGTGGGAAGATTAGAAAAGAGAAAGCTGGAAACCACATCCTAAATAGGGAACAAGGGATGAGCCTCTTAACATTCTGTAATAATACAATTAAAGCAATTGTTCATACAATTCTTGTCCGGATCCTGACAATTGAGTAATTCCAAAACTCTTAGTCAACCCTCAATACGTACTACTTCTTTATAGATAGATATAGTGACAGTTCAGCTGAGCATTTGACTTGCTCCCTCTATGTATATGCCAGAGGTATTCAGTCAAATGTAACACATCTTGGGCAAGCAAACACTACTGAGACTATCCCTTTCCAGGTCAAATCACTGTTGAGGTTTTTTTTTTTTTTTTTTTTTTACTTGAAGGCTCCTATTGGTCATGGACACAGAGCTGTTGATTCCATGTTATTACTGTAGTGATTGTATGTACAGTTATAGTGTTCAATCTACCTTATTGCGCTCAATGGCTCTTAACTCTACAAAAAGGTTTGCATGGTCCTCCACCTTTAAACACGGTCAGTAAAATAGAAAGATTAACCCTGCATGAGAAGTAATTGTTACTAAGTTTTAATTTGTTCTCCATGATGGGCATTTTTAACTTTAAATTTACTTCCTATTTAAGTTTTGAAATCTGATAGCATGTGAAAAAAAAAAGTCAATACAGCTTAGACAAATTATTATGTATTATATTGATGTTGTATAAAATTAAGGTATGAATCTTTCTTCTTTCCCTAGTTTTTTAAAACAAATTTTTTAATAATCATATCACCCCAAGCAAGGCATTTTACTGCCACAGTTTTGCAGGGGGTTACATAAGAGGAAAGTTATGGGAAAGAGTGACAGGTTATAGGAGATGTCAGGAAGTGTGTAAGAGAAGGATGAGAATACTGATGAAAGTGGAGTGGACGGAGAAAGAAGCATATGAGAGAGAGGATGCAGGTTAGTGAGATAGATGACGACTATTGACTTTACATTTAAATTCTTGGAGATTGTAGATGTCAGGGAAGCAAGTAAACAGAAGAGAATTCCACAGGTGTGAAGTGTGAGAAAAGAAGCTGATGGAGTAGAATTTGTGTTTACATTTTAAGGTTGGGACCTAGTTGTTAATCTTATGGCTCGAGTAAATTCATATATAGGGGGCACCAGTGAGCTCAGTTCATCGGAGCAGAAGCTATAAGAAAATAGCAGGACAAACTGGGTTTTATAGCCTTGGATAGCAACTAGTCTAGGAGAAGGGAACTCTAAATTCAAAACAAACTTGGAGAGGGTTAATAGCAGTACAGACTAAGTTATGTAGCTTTGGCAATCTACTGCTGGAAAATCTCCAAGCACTCTCTTCCAACATGCCTTGAGACAAGCCAGCACAGAAGAGAGGGCTCAAAAAAATTAACATGAGAATAATATCTCATGATGATGTGCAATCTGCAACATGTGAAGTAAGTGACTGATGATGATAAAATTAATTTTATGTATTAGATTGTTATACATATTTGTTTGTTTTTTCCTGATGTTCTACAAATGATCTTGAGAAATAATCTTTCATGGCATTTTTTCCTTCTTAGTAACTCTGTTCATCCTGTGAAAGTTGTCTCACATTACTGAAATTTTATTTCAGATTAAACACTCCTTTTTGAGAGAGAATGCCAAATAGACATGAATGAGCCTGTTTGACATCCTCTTTGCTTTTAATCAAGGTCACAAAGCTGCCAAATCTGCTAGAGACATTTGTGCTGTGTACAGAGATTATGTCATTACCGACAGAATGACACAGAAATCATCCTCTCGTTTCAAAGAAGAGAAATTCAATGAGAACCAATTGCACATGCAGATTAAGGAACCGTACCCAACCATTAAGCAAATAGGTCAGATGAGGGAAAGCTCTCATGCTACTGTTGATAGTCATCATCACTTAATGGGTAAGGTCCAGTACAATCTAATGGTCAATACTAAGCTGTATATTGTACAAACAGGCTCAAAGAGATAATTCAGCTGAAAAGACCTACCTGGCAATATAGTATGATTATTGAACATGACAATGTTTACCCCCATGTCTCTAACCTGACCCAGTATGCAATTAAAGAGCTTGGTTAGGAAGTTCTGCCACCTCAACAATATTCATCAGACTCTCACATTTTTTTTAGTTACTTTCTAACAATTTGAAGGATGTTTTGTTCAACAACAAAATGGAGCTTCAAAGTTGGCTTGATGAGTTTTATAGTTGAGGCATTGAACAGTTAGTGGATTGTTGGCAGTAGGTCATAAACAATAAAAGAGAATACATTGTTGATGCTTTATCAGAAGTACTAATAAATAATACGTATTAAAATGAATTATTAAAAAATGAAGTTACATAACAGCCTAATATATTTTCATTTAGATTTCTAAATTAGACTCACTGAAAAGAAAATTGGTGGATCTGTATGCTTTTAACTAAGGCATTGAATTTAGGCTAACCACTCATTTTTGAGAATGTTGAATAAAACCCTTTACTCATTACTTGATCCAGATTTCTGTTGTTCTTTATCCATAATTTCCAGTGTCCATGTGAAGGAATATTGAACAGTAGCCTTTATTTGATCCTCAGAATTTTGTTGCTATCTCTACTCATCTTGTCAAGTGTCTCCCTGAAGAAATGTTGAACAGAACCCCTTTGTCGAATCCACGTTCCAGCTGATCTCATTCTTTTAATCACGTCAAGACTCTTAAGTGATATTGAACAGTAGCCTTTATTTGATTCTCAGAATTTTGTTGCTATCTCTACTCATCTTGTCAAGTGTCTCCCTGAAGAAATGTTGAACAGAACCCCTTTGTCGAATCCACGTTCCAGCTGATCTCATTCTTTTAATCACGTCAAGATCTTAAGTAATATTGAACAGTAGCCTTTATTTGATTCTCAGAATTATTTTTTCATTTGTATATAGGTGAAGTCATACATGAAATTAGTGTATCTTATGTAGCAAAAAAGGGTATGGCTGTTTGGAGAACCAGTTGTACCGTTTTCTTTTCAAACACAATTGGTGAGAGAACAGTGAAACTTCACACACAAAGCACAACCACTGCTGCTTGTCTGATGTTCTCCCATTCATGTTCATTGCATCGAGTGGCTGAGGCTTGGAAATTTGCATAAGTCACAAATTCTTCTTGCGAAATCTCTTGGAACAAGTTGTTCTTAAATTGTAACTTTTGGATTGGTCATATTTTCTTTCAAGTATTTTGCACGCGAGATATACACAAGCATGTTTTGTTCAAGGAGGTAAGTTGTTTTCCCTTTTATATCATATAAAAAGTTCTGTTTAACATTTCTGAATGATTAGCAATTCTGGCAAACACCCGAGGAGGATTGATTTTTTTTTTTTTTTTTTAAATAGCTTACCAACCCTTTGTGGGTTATTTATAGCCAAATATTTTGGATATTTTTGATTGTAAGAATTTTTTTTTTTCTGTGAATAAATATAGCATTAATAATGGTTTTTTGAGAATAACAATAAAATTCCTATTATTTAGCCCATAGGTGGGGAGAGGAGATAGATTCATACCTTTCCCATTGGTATTTGTGCATATGAATGCATTGAATATGACTGCAATTTTAACTTAGCTATTAGAGACAATCTCCATTAAACAACTTGCACATCCTCTTAGGAAGGAGAGATGGCAATAGTTATAACATGATAAAAAGAACAGAAATCCACACAAGATCTGCCCCTTCACAAAAAAAAAAATTTTTTTAAATTTTTTTCAATTGTTTCACCCCAAGCAAGGCAGTGCCACTACTGGTGTGCAGGGAACTACATAAGAGAAGAGTGAAAGTTTAAACAGGAGGAAAATGAAGAGAAAGATGAACCAGTTCCAGGGGATGTTGGAGAAAGGGCAAGAGAAGGATGGGAATACCAGTGTGAAGACAGTTGAGAGGGTAAAGTGAGAAAGGAAAGATGCAGAAAGGACGAGAGAAGAACTGGAGTCAAATGGACAAGAGATGGGAATTGACATTGCATTTAAATTCTTGGAAATTGTAACCGTCAGGGAAGCAAGTATATGGAAGGGAGTTCCACAGGTGGGAAGTGTAAGGAAGGAAGCTGCTGGAGTAGAAGTGGCAGCTGCATTTAGTTGATTTAACTGTAAAAAGTTGGGACCTTGTTGCCAGTCTGGCTGCTTGAGAAAATTCTTGTAGAGAGGGCATCAGAGCTAAGCTCGTCGGAGCAGAGGCCTTGAAAATATTTGTAGAATAGATATAGGGAAGCCACATCCCGCTGGTAAGAAAGTGGCTGGAGTCGAGCTGCCAGGTTGGAACTGATCAAGTTACAGATTTTCCTTTAACGCCTGTCGAGAACCCTGAGATGAATGGCAGGGATGTCTGACCAGATATGACAACAGTATCTAATGCAGGGTCGGATGGTTGACTTGTATATGTGCAAAATGGACTCAGGTGGGAAAAACTTCCTAGCTCGATACAGTGACCCAACCTTCCTAGCAGTTGATTTAGCTATTGGAGAGTTTAAAACTAGAAGTTTTAACTCATGCACTATTACATATATAATATTTTATATTTTAAAATTAACCCTGTACTGCTTGTCAAGGATTAGCTATATGTTTGTAAGTGTTCTTTAAATCAAAACATATCCAACTGATTCTTTTTAACATTGTCACTGCTATTTCACTGTAGTCACAATCACTGAGTCAATGCAAACTGAACAAATCCTTTCTTTAGCTGCATACACATTTAGTAGAAGTGGTAAGCAAATTGAAAATAGAATAGGCTGCACTAGAGGTAGTTTTACCCAACACTAAATTACGTCAAAACCAAAACCTAGAGTAATGTTCATAAACAGCCTTGTCAGATCGTGACTTTCACATGGATGTTATGCATGACGCCAAACTCATTCAGAAAATCTCAATTGTCTAATGTGTATAGCCACTTTGTCAGTTCAGTGTTTAAAAAATGACTGAGCAAATGAAACCTGTAGGTCTTAGTGAGGACCATCTTTCTTCCAACATCATAGACTGGTGCTACAGAATCACAAACAAAGGAATATTAAATAATAGAAAGCACAGGACTCTAAGACATTCAGCAACAACTAAAATGGACAAAACATAACTTGAAAAGAAAATAAAGACAATCAAAAGGTTGACATTCGACACTATTACAAACATAAGTTTAGGGAGGAAGATTGATAACAATAGACTTACGAAACTTATTTTCATGAAAAATTGTTTTAAGAGAAAGATTTGATGAATTTCAACTGAAAGTGCCACTTACTGCTCAGTCAATGAATGCCAAATGTTTCCTTATAAGGTAATAGGTAATATTACCATTACCATAGTATGTGCTTTACCAGGAATACATTTTTTTTTTAATCATATCACCCCAAGCAAGGCCACTGATGTGCAGGGGGCTACGTAAGAGTGAAAAGATTGGAAAAGAGAAAGCTGGAAACCACATTCTAAACAGGAAACAAGGGATGAGCCTCTTCACCTGTTCAATAGACGTGGGTGGCGTGTGAACTGGGTGATAGTTTAATCTATCTACTCCAATTAAATGGTTTTGAATTGTCCAACTCCTAGACTGGCTGCCAAACAATGCTAAAGATCCCCAGCCTGTTCTAATATTTAACTTATAGCTGTGGGGAGAACAGATGGATTTATACTCTTCCCAAGGGTATTTGGTCAGAAGTGAATATTATATACTCAACTGAAATTTGAAGTTGATTATTTGATTTCTCATTTTGAGCTGATATCCATTACATCCAATATAATAAATATATCCATTGCTCAGTGATGAATGGCTAGTACATTACCATAGTTATTTATATTTATTTAAATGAAATCAGTGAACGGATGCAGATGTGTATCAGAGGCAAGAAGCAACATGCCACAAGACACACACGTGTCAAGTTCATGAATAGAATTTCTTTCTCTTAGAGGCCTACTTTATCATAAGTGATCATATGCAAATCAGTCTTTAAAGCAAAATGACTTTATGCTTCCTAATGTTATCATGCAGTACAGTGTGTTCAACTACTGGATAAGCTAAATTGCTATTCAGTTTGACTGTAAGTTGTGTGACAAGCAGTATTGATAATCAGAGGTCATTAGAATCAAATGTTATTAATAAATCAAGGTTCATACAAATGAAAATAACCCTGTCATATTCTTTTTTTTATAAGGAATCCAAATTATTCATCTTCAAATTAAAATAAAATGGAAAATTTCTAAGATAAAATTATTTTAATGATGACACAATAAAAACAGTAGATCGCTTTCTTTTTTTTTTTAATAGAAAATTGATATCCAATAGAAAATATTTAAAAAAATGTGAATTAGAACCTATTGAGGATTTTGTTCGGCTAATAATGGCTGTTTGCAAGGTTGCTTATTTTGGGGAAGGGGTCACTTTTTTTTTTTTATCCCTTCCACTGTTACAGTATTTTTTTTTTTTTTTAAGTGTTCTCCAATCAAGTCCAATTGACAAGAATTTGGCAAATTTCTCCATTGTTTTTTAATAATTGCATGCAGTAGAAAAAGTATACAGTATGTCACTTGAGGATGATTGGAGAGACGGAGAGAGGAAGAAAAGGAGAGTGATCATTGTTAAAAGAACCAAAAGTCAAAATGAGGTTCCTCAAAAATGAACAATTTAAAAAAATAATTTTCTAACTTCAAAAAGGAAAAAAAAAACAAAACAAAAAAAAATAAAACAATCTATTAAAAACAAAAAACAAAAAAAAAACAAAACATTATAACCACACTGTACTTAATTTTACATGAAAATTTATTTTTATTTTGTAATGTATATATATGATGATGATGATGATGATCCCAATCATCATTTACATTTAATATTATAGTGTTGGGGTAGGTACAAATACTGGTCATATGGGTAAACATTATCCTATCTGATACCTCAATTTTCAATATGAGGCCCAGAGATATTTTTCAACCATTTTTTGTGAGGCAGGAGTAAAGGAGAGACTTATATACCATCAAAAATTCTATTTTGAAAACAAGGAAAGAGAGAGAGAGAGAAGTATCCAATCATAAGGGGATGAAATGTTCGATGTTTAAAATCTGCAAAGGTGATCTGAAGACAATACCATCAGAAACAACATGATATGCAAATAAAGACAAAATAAATCTAATGAATATAAGAAGAGGAAGACAAAAAAATATTTTCTTTCACAGAAGCAGGACATAATATAGTGTTGACCATGTGAAAAAATAGATTCAAAAGCATGTTACAAAACAAAACAAAACAAAAAAAAGTAAAAAAAGAGCCATGGAAATTAGCAATACTGAATTGGAAGGTTTTTAAAGCTCATTTAAGAGATTAATTGAGAAAATATTTGTCTGGAAAAAAAAATATACTTGATAAATATCAACCATAAAGAAAAAATAATTAAAAATCAATTAAAATGCAAAATTAAGATATTTTAAAAAATAAATAAGAATTAATAAAAGTGATATGAACATATGTTTGCATTGATAACAATTTCTTGTACAGACTAGAGTTATCCAACATATGGTGTTTTAATGTTGGGTATATACTTTTGTCATAGTGAGTAACATCAGGTTTTGTCATCCATACTTCAGCTGTCCCAAGAGATGCTGAAAGCAGTCTCAATTCCCATATGGTTAAAGGAAGCTAAAAAAAAAAAGTGTAACATACTTTGTGCATGACAAACCATTAATAAAATGGTTATATATATATATATATATATATATATATATATATATATATGTTTTTTTTTTCTTTTTTAAAGTCAACAACAACTACTGTAATTTCTTGCCAGCTTTCTTCCAATTTTTTTTTTTTTTTTTTTTTTTTTAAATGCAGAATACACAATTTGAAAGTTGAAATTTGTTAAACTAATTTTAGGCCAAACATTGCAAAATTTTTAAGGATTAAATCATTAAATTTCACTTTTAAATGCTTATGTTGCAATAGTGATTTTCATTCATCCATAGCCCTATGAATAACTTTCATCCAGCACCTACCAAGTGTTGGTTATTACAAATTCTTCTGTGAGGTAAAATTCAAAATGTACCCTTCCTACCTGAGAGGCATGTCTCTAAAGTTAACATTATGCACAAGTATTTCCTTTCTTTAACAGAACACAAATATTCAATTATCAACATTATTAAGATTATATCCAATATACGTTCCCGCACTTAATGTATGATAGAAATTTTGGCATCTTATTTACTATCTATGCTTTTAGTATTTGCTGTGTTATCATTTTAGTGAATGAAAGTTCTGATGGATTTTATTTTTGCGCTATATGTTTTACAAGGATTTATCCAGAATGGTTTGAAGAAATCATTTTCTATGTGATATTACAGAATTTTATTTAATTACCATGATTAAAATTTCAAATTGAAACCCTAATAATTTAAAATCAAACAGAACAAAATTAAAAATACAACCAAATATCAGGCAGCCATTTTGGGAGTTAAAAAATGAAATTCTGCTACTAAAGAAACAAGATAAACTGAAAAATAAAATTTTGCTTCAAAATTTGCCACTAATTTTTTTAAAATGTCATTTTTCAATAGTTGTAATCAGAAGAACTGATTTTTTTTTTAAATTTTTTTTTACAAAGTTACGTAAGAGGTAGATAAACCAAAATTATTTTGTAAGGTCATTCATGTGTTCAAAAGATATCTGGAGCATACCCATATATTTACACATACACACACACATTTTATATATATATATATATATATATATATATATATGTTTCATGAAGGTATATGACAAGTTATATATCACACATACATACATACACCAAAAGGTTCTGTGCACAACAGAGGGTTAACAAAAATATTTAAATTTAAAAAAGAAGAAAAAAAAATCAAAGATGAAGAGATGCAAACCAAAAATATTAGTGTTTGTAGTTCTTTGTTAACAGATGCTATAACTGAAAATTAGAGGACAGAGGAAAAAAATCCTCTTTGTGTACTTTGGCTGAATTTTGAAAAATTTTAATTTTTTTCTTATTATGGGTTTGAAGCCTCCATACACTAAAACCTCTTACTTTGATATTTTTTGCATTTTGTTTTCATTTGTTACAGTCCTTTGCTTTTTTTTTTTACCCAACCACCTCATCAACCTGAGTAGATAAATGATTGGGGGAAAGAAAAAAAAAACAAAAAAAACCCAGCTTTTTTTTGGCAGAGTTGAGCAAGGGTTATGCAGCAAAAGAATTACAAAAACAAATATTAAAAAATACAAATAAAAAAAATAAACATTTTTGCAAAATTATTAAATTAAAATAAAACAAACATAATGAATTATAATGGAAAGATAGGTAGAAAAAATGATTATTTATGCGATAAGGATTAATTTTTTTTAAATTTTTTTCTTTTTTGTAAAAATATACACAATTTTTTAAAATTATATATATATATATATATATATATATATATATATATATATATATAATCCAGACTTTTTTTTTCACTTTTATTTTTTCTTGTTTGTTTTATTTTTTATGGTTATGAAAAGAATTGGCTTAGTCAGAAGAGGGGCCAGAAGTTTGGATAAAAAAACAAACAAAAAAAAAACAAAAAAAAAAAACGATTGTTGGGTGAGAGATATATCACTTTATGCTGTTGAAAGTTAAAATGTTTGCAGATAACACTACTACTACTACTACTAGCAGAAGCAGCATCACTAGCAACAGCAATAGTGACAGCAACTCCAGAAGTGTGCTAGCAGCAAGGCCACTGTCATTGCCATCTTGGTGGTTGTCTGTTAGAGGGCAGGTTTGCCACAACCATATCAGCAGAGGCAGCAGCAGCACTCTCAGAGTCTTCTTCCTCAAGGTCCTCGCGGCTAGGGTCCTGCAGGGCATTCTGCAGTGCCACTGGGGTCAGCCATTCTTTTGGTATTGCTCTCTCTAGAAATGGTATGCATGAACTCATATATGCCAATCTGTTCACCCAGCTGGGAACAGGTTTGCCACAAAGTGTCTGTAAGAAGAAAAAAAAGCCATAGAAGGAAGAAATTAAATTTAAGAAGTGTTTTAATATGAAATATGCTCTTAACAACTTGTGTCTGGGAAAAAAAAAAAAAAAAAGGATAAACATTTTAGAATTTGAAATTATAAAAGGTCAGTATATACAAACAATCTGTTCTAGAGTTCAGTTTATTAACCAAATTCTTTGTTACCTTAGTATAGTTATGGACAAACTGCAGCCTGCATACTGCATGTGGCTCATTTGGTCTTACTGAATGATCCGCTTAATTTCATAAGGAAAATAACGTTTCTTAAAATTTTGTTTTGTTCACTCACAACACTTTCATATGTAACCGCATACACAAAAATGATTAATGCATTTTTTCTTGAATTTTGTAAACATTTAATGAATATAACGTTTTCATCATTTTAGCCTATTGGTGATTTTCATGAAGGAAGTGTGACCCTCCTTTACTTTTGAAATCTAACTAGTTTTTTCTAAAGAAATATACATGTTTATTTTCAAATAAATAAATTAGAAATAAACCACACACAGCAATATATATATAAAGAGATAACAAATAGATACAAAAATAAATTGAAGCACAAAACTCCAACACTGTCGTATCACTCCTACTGAAAGAAATATCTGTAAGATCATCAAACAATTGCTTGGTCTTTGCATAAATTATCAATTCACATATCTTATCACTGGCAAATCTTTTTTAAATTGTTCTTGCTGGCATCCATACCCTGAACTTCTCAATCACTCAGCCTCTCATGCAAATGGTGGATTTCCCCACATATTTCCCCAGTAACCCTGGCTTCCTTCTAGATCTCTGCTTTACTTCTAACCCTGACTTTTACTGAGACTTGTTCCATGATTTCCTTTGTGATGTCCCTTGGAACAAAGTTTTTAGCCTTCCTATTGAAGACTGTGCCTCTGAGGTCTCCTCCTCAGTGAAAGCCAGCATCAATGCTTTCATCCCAGCCAGGAAATTCCAAATTAAACCTCATTCATATCCTTGGCTTTCTTCTGCTTGCTTGGCCACCATTGCCAAAAGGAATCACTTCTTTCAGCTTTACCGGAGCAACACATGTGACTAGAAAAGATGCCTTTTTGTCTCTGCTTGTAATGAATGCAAACATGTCCTAAAGGTCCTAAGGTTAGCAAAAGTGATGGTATTCCAGTCATCATCCTACAGAAATGTTCTCTATAACTATTGCCCCACTGCTTCCTGTTTTTCTGCTTGTTAGAAGTCCTCCTCTGTAGTTCGTGTTTTTAAAAACTCTTGGCAGCACTGACTTCTTATTACCGCCCTATCAGCTTCTTACTGCTTTTTGGGAAAGTGTTCGAGGTTGTTATCACTGCTGAAATGGTTTACAATCTCACATCCCACAACCAACTCTCTAACAAACAATATGGCTTTCACTTCACCAGGTCTACTGCTGATATGCTAACAGCCATCACGAAATATATATACCAGGCAAAACGGCAAAGCTCAAGCTGTTGCCCCAGATATCTCAAAAGAATTTGACACATTGGCCTTCTGCACAAGCTACAGGGCTACAGTATTTCTGGACAATTGTTCGATTTAATCCAACCATTCCTATCAAATTGTGAAATGAAGGTTGTCTTGAGCGAGCATGCTTCCAGGTACTTTCATACGAATTCAGGCATCTCAAAGCTCTATTCTAGGTTCTAAACTTTTACTTGATTTTCAATGATTTTCCTGATGCAATCAGTTCCCAAGTAAGTATCTATGCAGATGACACCACCATTTACTCCCATCTCAATAAGAAATCTGCCAAGGATGACAAAGCAAACCTTGCTGCTGCTCTTGGAAAAGGATTCCAATCTGTGATGGATTGGAGTAAGTGATAGAGAAACTTTCATCCCTTCCATCAGTATGGATGATACTAGTTTTCCGGAAAGCAACATTGTGCCTCCTTGGCCTCACTCTATCAACCGGCCTCAAGTGGAATGACTATATTAAATCAACAGCTACATCTACTGCTAAGAAGGCTGGGTCACTATCAGGCCAGGATTTTTTTTTTTGTCAGAATCCATCTTGCACATTTCTAAATTTACCATTTGTTTGTGTCTTGAATACTGTTGCTATATTTGGTTGAGTGCTCCAGCTAATTCATCTTGGGATTCTAGACAAAATTTCAAAGGAGAATCTGTAATCCATTCCAATATAGGAGCTCAACTTCAGTCACTTTCTCACTGATGAG
The DNA here is from genome assembly GCA_037127315.1 of Ascarosepion bandense. Lineage (NCBI taxonomy): Eukaryota > Metazoa > Mollusca > Cephalopoda > Sepiida > Sepiidae > Ascarosepion > Ascarosepion bandense. Next base: position 1,525,684 of record JBBBDQ010000151.1, read on the forward strand.
ATATGACTTTCCTATGTCTACAAATATTTTCATGGCTTTTGTTCTGATGAGCTTCTTTTCCAACCACCCTTCTACTGTCAAAATAGTCAAATATAACTGCCACTTCTATCAGTTTCTTTTCTCACACTTCCCGCCTGTGGAACTTCCTTCCATATACTTGCCTCTCTGATAGCTACAATCTCTAAAAGTTTAAGTGCAATGTCAATTGCCATCTTCTTGATTCCCATCTTTCTCTTATCCTTTCGTAGACATTCCCAAAACTTGTTTTCTTTCTTTTTCTCTCAGTGTACTCCCTTGTGCACCAGTACTGTTACTACCTTGCTTGGAGTGAACAATTATTGCAGAGAAAAAAAAAAAACACTCAAAAGCGTATTTTAATCTCTTCAATAAAATTGCTACGTGATTTACTAAATTTGGTTATTTCCTTAGTGACCTGAACATTTGTTTTTTGATTATGGTCCTGATTGTTGATTTTTGACAATCCATTTCTCCACACAAAGTTTGCTAAAGTTGTTCCAATTTTATGCATAGAAATTTTCTTCTTAATATTTATGGGAATTTTTTTTTCCCTCCATACTCTTCTGTTCATTCATGGTGTTTTATGGAAAATATCATTTTCAATATAAAACAGGAAAGTTTGCTAATTCACACATTAGGACATGAAATGAGTACACAATCAAGATTAAATTGGCATTGAGGATGCTTCCAATCACTTATGCGTGAGTGCAAACACACAACCTACTCAAAAGTCATTGTTCAAATTAGAAGATCATTAGGTTAAATTTCTTTCAATTTGTATCGTGAACTACTTTTATATGTATACCCCACTGTACAAGTGAAATTAAAAGAGACTCAAGGTGGACCCTTCAATTGAAACTGCACACAAACGGTGGTCTTTCAACTGAAAACGAACACACAGTGCGGTCCTTCAAGTGAAACAGAATACAAAGCACAATAATTATTACCTGAGTGAGGATCGATGAGAAGTGATTGCAGTTTTTGGTAAGAAGATGATAATGATCTCCACGAAATTCCTTTCCAAGTTCATCAACTATTTTTCGTATATCCATTCGATTGAAGTCTGTAATTCCAATCACAATACTTTCTCTGGAATAAAAATTAAAATAAATTCAATGAAGTGCAGACAAATTGTACCACATAAAAATTGGTCTCATGTACAGAAGGATCCTTAAGTTTTGTTCAAGAAATTGTTAGGATCTGCTCCACCTACAAAGCTGATAATAGTTTTTGAGTTTTTAAGCTTCATTGTATACTGTATAGCATTTCATTTACTGGTGACTATCGCCTTCCTGTCTGAAATAAAGTTGTTACTATTCCTTTCCATTGCCTTTTGATTTCCACCTGATAAATATCATTTTATGTTTTTTTTTTTTTTTTAATCACCCTGAGCAAGGTGGTAATGCCACTGATGTGCAGGGGGCTACGTAAGAGTGAAAAGATTGGAAAGAGAAAGCCAGAAACCACATCCTAAACAGGAAACAAGGGATGAGCCTCTTCACCCGTTCAATAGATGTGGGTGGAGTGTGAACCAGGCGATAGTTTAGTCTATCTACTTCAATAGAAAAAAAAAAAAGAAAGGAAGAGTAAAAGATTGGAAAAGAGAAAGTCGGAAACCACATCCTAAACAGGAAACAAGGGATGAGCCTCTTCACACGTAATTGTCTTGATAACTGTTGTTAAAATTCAATTTGTGCTGATAAATTACTGTTTTGTGAAAACTTCTAATGTGTTTTGTATTAAAACTAAAGTACAAGACTCTAAACAAGTGTTGTGTGGTTGTTTTTTTTTTTTTTTTTTTTACTTCAGGGTGCACATGTAGAATAACTAAAACTCAGAAGTGCAAATAAATTTTAATGAAGAAAAATTAGTCATAAAATTTGAAAATAGGAAAATTTGGTTTAGCATTACAATTTTCATTTAAATGGATCTGTTTTTTGAGAGCCTAATAATAACTGATGTGCATTGTGGTGCAGTGGATATCAACTCAGAACGACAAATCAGGGAGCCAAGTTCAAATTCCAGTTGAATCCCTTGCATTCACTTACGCGCAAATACTCTTTGGAAAGGTATTAATCCATCTCTTCCCTCCAATTATGGGTTAAATAACAGGACAGATTAGGTTCTATAGCTTTGGTCAGCAACCAGTCTATCGCAGAAAGCAATAGCAACCTACTGCATGATTATCTTCTGCCCAGTCAGTCATGTCTCTTTCGAGACATGATCACCCAAAGCATGTATCATGTATGGCACTTAACTGACTGACTGAATAATAACTGATTTAAATTCCCCTGAGGATGACAAAAGAGAATTGATTATCCACTCTTTCTTAAAGATTAAGGAATTTAGTATCCAGTTTAAAATATCAAATGACAAAAACTTAACTTAAATATGGAAGCCATGTGCTTGATGTCTCTAGCTTTTTAAAAATAGATTTTTTTTTTAAAAAATAGATTTTTTTTTATTAAAAATAAAGTTCTCTTCTGTTAACTGGGGGTTTACTTGGCTACCTTTTCAGGGTGTATTAGTGCACTTGGCTGTCCCGGTTGAGAAACACTGCACTAAACAGTAACATGTTTTAATTAAAACTATTAAAATTCTGTTTGTAAATAATTGTTCAATTGAGCTTAAAATTTATTTACACTGTTCAGACTATTATTGCCCTCATCTTCACTGCCATGACTATGACACTTCAGCCATTGCAAGCGCCGGCCCTCCCCAGCCGCCGGGAACCCCGAACCAAACCCTTTATTATGATCACTAGAATATATTCATATTCCCTCGAGAAACTGGAAGACCTCATTAGAAGTGGAATGTGAACGATACACCCCAGTGACTGCAATAAAGGGCTTGGCCCGAAATTTCCATCACCTGAAGAAAGCCGGAGCATACAACGGAAGAAATGTCACAAACATGGCAGTAAAGATGAGGACAATAGTCCGAACAATGTAAATACTACCTCATCTCAGAAGTATAGACAAATATTAAAATTTATTTATTTACATGCTTAATTCTTTGAATTTTGGAAGAGGAAATTAAACATTTTCATTATCTTCTTTCCATTAAAACACATTAAGAAAACTGCAATAAGAACTCCATTTGGACTTTTCTAATGTAATGTCATGCTATTCGGATTAAAATGTGCAGCAACTATTTTTCAATATTCATGAGCTGGATTTTCCAAGGAATATCAACTGATGATGGTTCGATTTTCACATGACAAAAATTTTGATACATTTTTTGAAATCATGTTTCCAACAGGTAGATATTTTCAGGTCAGTATGAGAAACAAACCCTGTATGCAAGAAAAGTGGGTTGAAATCTTTGAGGAAGGGATAGTAACTGACCTTACCAGATACTATGGGTAGAAAGTTTTGTTGTTTTTTTTCTTTTTTTTTCATATTGATGCTGCATTTGCTGAATTTGAAATTAGCCCACTCTGAGCAAATCCTCTTTTTTCTCTCTCTCTCTCTCTCTCTATTGGTTAGTATACAACATTGTGCTATTATTGTTTTGGACAAGTTTAAAATTTTATGTGAAAATTTGGTTTTGTTTGTTGGATTTAGTTTAGTGACATATCAATCTCTATGGGTTATTTCATGCTGAAATCTAAATATTTTGAATGCCTTCAACTATATATATTTTTTTTTTTTTTTACATAATTTCATATTTTCAGGATAAACACAAATTTTATAGACATATAGATTGTATATGTGATGTTTTGGTATAAACCTATTTCTTTAAGGTAAGACATAGTATATTAATAGTTTCTGTATTTTCAAATAGTTTTCTTGTGTTTTCTTTGTAATATTTATGTCTTACAGGTGCTAAGTAAGTATATCCAGTGAATTGGTTGGTTGATTTAGTTTAGTGATGTATCAACATCTCATTTCTAATGATGAAATCTAAATATTTTGTACACAATTCTTTGCTTTCAACTATGGATATTTTATACATAATTTTATACTTTCAGGGCAAATGTATGATTTTTTAGGTAGAGGATAAAATGTATTGTTGGTTATTTTATTATAAACATGTACTTTTATACTTTAGCATTGTATTGGTTGTGATTTTGCTATAAAAATATATTGATTGTTTTAATATAAAAATGTATTATAGGTAACAATCTTTTTTTTTTTTTTTTATAAAAATGTCTTGCTGGTATTTTTACTATAAAAAAAGTTTTGATTTTTGTTTGGGAGGTTCACTATTTGCATATAGCTTGGACCAGATTATGGTGGAACAGGGAACATCAGCAATTAAGTGATGGTTTCACACTCCTTAAAATCTCTAATCTCCTCATCAATTAAATGAAAAATAATGATCAAATTCCTTAAATTCTCATAATATTTAGCTTTTGTATTCTTTGTGCAAATGGATGATAAATTAAAGGGGATTCAATTTTAAGGTACCAAGAATTTAGTTTATCTCCCTTGAAACATTCAAACTGCCCCTAATCTGACTACCTTTTTTTTTTTTTTAAATCATATCACCCTGAGCAAGGCTACGTAAGAGTGAAAAGATTGGAAAAGAGAAAGCCAGAAACCACATCCTAAAAAGGGAACAAGGGATGAGCCTCTTAATCTGTTCAATAGACGTGGGTGGAGTGTGAACCGGGCGATAGTTTAGTCTATCTACTCCAAAGAGAATAATTTTCACTGTCCTGCACTGAACATTATTGACTTCTCAACAAGTGGCAGGCTTAGATATATCGGGTTGGAAGGAGATATCTAATGGAATTTAATCTTTTACAAACTGAGAATTTACCTTTCAACCAGACATATGAGCGTGGGTGGAAAAAGTTCATAGGTTGGCTATGAAGGAGTGAAGCTAGAGCTGTGAAATTGCATGCATTAATTTAAATTCTTTTTATGAATAACTACAGTTTTTCTTTCCAGGTAAACTACTGGCCGTTCAAAGGAGACTTCAAAAGTAACTAGTAGCAACTTCTCTTGAAAATGGACAAAGTTTGGCATCGTGATGCTGTCGAATGCCTGCAGGAAAAGGTTTATCCCCAAGGAAATTTTTGCTACATTAGGGTATGATGCCCCAGCTTTAACAGCAGTGGGAAAGTGAGCAGCTGAATTTAGAAGGTGAGAGTCATGAAGGTAACTCAAGGTCTGGACATCCTACAACTGCCACCACTGAGGAGAAAACAGATTGTGTTTGAATATAAAACAAATAGCCAATTCTAGTAGCATAACATGCGAAAGAGTTGAAAATATTCTGCACAATGAACTTGGTATGATGATGGTTTCTGCCTGGTGGGTGCCACATCATCTGACATCTGATCAAAAATGCACATCACAGGAAAATCTGATATTGTTTGAAGCTGATCCAGCTGGTTTCCTTGAACGTTTCCTAACCAAGGATGAGTGCTGGATTCAACACTTTGATCCAGAGGCAAGTCATGCAGTGGAAACACCCCGCTTCACCTGCTCCAAAAGTGGCCAAGGTCGTTTCATCTGCATGAAAGGGTTTGGTCTCGGTTTATAGGGAAGCAAAAAGCACTTTGCTTATTGGTTATCCTCAAAAGGGCCACACTATGAATGGAGAGTACTATGCCATTTTGCTGAGGCAGTTACGAAAGGCTATCAAGACCAAATGCGCAGGAAAACTGATGAAAGGTGCCTTGTTTCATGAGGACAATGCCCTAGCATATAAGTCTTTGGTTTCAATGGATGCTGTACATGATTGTGGCTGTGAACTAGTTGACAACTTCCCCCACTTCTCCCGAGTTGACTACCAACTGTTCCACAACATGAAAAAAACTTGACAGGGAACCAATATTGCAGTGATGATAACATCACACCTGCTGTTGATGACCTTTTTGACCAACAGGATGAAGAATTATCTCTGAATAGTCAGGTGTCAGTTTACCTGGAAAGAAACAATGCAATTCTTAAAAAGAAGAGTTGAAATTAATGCAGGTAAGATTTTACAGCTCTGACATAACTCCTTCATAGTCAGCCTGTGAACTTTTCATCCTACCCTCATATATTAAAAAAAAAATACGAGTACAGATGATGAGAGTAACAGAAAAAGTAGAATACTTTATTTTAATCTTGGAATGGTCAGGACAATCTTCCTTATCTTCATTATGATGTTAATCAAAGATTATAAATAGTAAACAAAGGTATGAATCCATATCTGCTCACCACAGCTACAGATAAAAAGCAGGACAGACTGGGTTCTATAGCCTTGGGTAGCAAACAGTCTAGGAGAAGGAAACTCGACACTATCCTAAAAGTGCATATACATTTGGCTGGAGATTACTTGTGAATCCAAATTCCTACTATAAACTTGCATGTCGAAAAAGAAACATCTGTTTTGAATCAGTCACCCAGAAGAGAAGTGTCCAGAAAAATTATATATCCAACATTAATTCAAATTCCTTTGGAGACAAGCGATAAGTTTTTGTCTACACCATCTAAAAGTTGGATTCGTTACAAAGACAGTGTACCAGCCCTTAGAGTGGGCTGAGTTTAAATGGTGAGAAAGTGGGAGAAGTAAGAAAGAAATTAGTACTGCCTATATGGAGCGATGGGGCAAGATGTGATGTGAAGGGAGTTAGAGTTAAGAGGTGGCTTGATTCCTCTGACCATTCACAAATGGGGATTGGACAACCCCAAATTTGGTAAAACCACTTGAGTAAAAATATTTTAAGAATATAGAATTTTAGAAAAAGGTTGATGCTGAGGATAAAAGACAACTGAACCCAGACCCTGGTCAATCCCACCCCTGCTGGATGCAGGACTCCATATAAGGTGGAGATTTGGACAACTTGTAGAGTCCCCACACTACTGCTACTAGAATCCACATTGTTGGCCAAGACCTTGAGCTGGTCCTGAAGACCAGAACTTAGAAATTTAAGTTCCAACTTACACAAGCTGCAGACTACAAAAAGAATCCCAGTGTTATTTGATTACAACAGTAAGTGAGAAGAGTTAAAACCACCGTATTCAACAAATAATACATTTTTAACCAGAGTTAATTCTTTATTCTAAATGATTCTCTTTTTGTGTAGCTCCCAGCTGTTGAACTGTCTTCACTTCAGTTTGCTTCATCAGTGATCTTATTGTCTGAGACAAAAAACACAATGTGACAGAGGAGTAAATGGTTGTGAACAGACACCAGCTGAGTGGAGCATTGCCCATCAACATGATATCAGCAACAAATGAGCCACACATTAATGAGTGAGAAGTCAGTCAGATGGTAACCACAGTGGTCTGAAAGAACTTGTATCATTGCACCCTGTAGATATACACTTACACAGTGTATATCATGTTTTCCTGGATTATAAAAACATGCCAAATATGTACATTAGTAAAGGTTTCACAATAGTAAACTAATGGCAGATGTTCAGATGCTCAGAATCTAAACTTATTTATAAATGGAACTTTGTCTGGGCGTATGTGTCCGTTACCTATAGACTTCGAAACAGCTGAACCGATTTTCTTGAAAATTTACATAGTTGTACTATAAGTGTCTGCGAGTGTCCTTAGCTAGGTTTTGTGTCAAGGTACCCCCAATAAATATCGAAAATCGATAATCGAAAAAATCAGGTTATAGGAGTGGTCCGATTTTAATAAAAACTGATACACTTATAGACAAAGACATAAGAAACGATATTCAAAGTTTCAAGGTTGCAGTTCTTACAATAGTGCAGAAAATCGATAATATATATATATATATATATATATATATATATATATAAAAGGCAAGATGTTTGTGCGTGTGTCTGTTTATCTGCCTGTATGCCTGTATTTTTTTCAGCCCTTTTATCTTAGTTTTTGCTTTGGGTTTGGCTCTAAGTAGGTATAATTGTAGTTCTTAGTCTCAGCCATGATACCATTTACTCAGAGGACTTATTTAGCCTTCGAAATTCAGTTTACGACGAAAACTTATTTGATATCTATACCAGGAAGTGAAAATTTGACTTTCATCCATTCATTTTTCTTTCAGTCTACGGTTTCGCTTTAACTGGAAACAACTATTGCTTTTTAGTTTTCCTGCCAACATCTAAAGAGTCTGAGCTCCAGGACCATGGATTAGTTTTAAAGCTTTCATTACACCTGAGCATTGCCGGGTTATACTGCTAGTAGAATATAAGTAGCTCTATCTAAAGGGTACTGAGTGCTGTATAAAATGACTAGCCTGTATTTGATTGAATTGTATTTCAGTTGAATATTTAGCAGTTTATAAATTGTTGGCTGAATCATGAAAGGATTAAAGAAAAATCTAATGTTTGTATCAAATTGTACATCTCTTTGTAGCGAATTCTTCTAATGAGAAAATAGAACTTGAAATGTCATTATGTTTTAAATTATTCTGAGCTTCTAAATCAATGGGTCTTAATTTTTTAATTGTCTCATACTTTTAAAAAGTATTAAAAACAAATATATCCAATAACTTTTGAGATATCGAATATATATAAATATATTAAGCACAGGGAAAATAGTGCATGCATGGTAAATTGATGACCAATTAAGCTTTTGAGCACCTCCTACCACAAGTAAACCAGTGCTGTATTATAGAAAAGTGACAAACCCAAATGATGAAATGCAAACCAGTCTGAAGACCAGTGAAATCCCTTTGGAACCATATCACCAGGTTGGAAAGAGGACGGAAAGTGAGCCCTATATACCAGACCAACATTAATAGAAGCACGAGATAAATTTATACAAGTCCAATATTTTTGTCTTTTAACAGGATTTCCTTCCTTAACAAAGCACTTTTATCAAATGTCTCTCCATAGATCACACACAGAGATAACATTATACAGTGAAAGTTTCAGATCAAAACTAAGCTAATATCTACAAATTAGGCTATAGACTTAGTGATCTGTGCCAGTTAGGTGAGGGTTTGAGTCTATATGCTGAATTAAGTTTAACAGTTGATATCAAGACAAGTCCATATGATGACACAAACACATTGGTTTAACATTTGAATTTTGAAGAACTATAGCAATGTAATAGCAAGTTTGTAAAACATTTCAACAACCAGACAACTTACTTAAATTTGAATTGTTCACCAAGTTCTTTTGCTTCTTTTGGTGCCATATCAAATATTCCTGATACAGGAAACGGATGGCCTCCATAGGCATATTCTGCAAAACAAAAATAATTATAAAGGCAAATACAAAAGAAGAGTCATATCAGAGTCAGAGACTTCAATTTGAAATTAAACTTTTACATTAACTGTTTTCATTTTCAAGTGTCACTATCATTCCAAGAGCCAATAAAACAACTTATCTCATTCTTATTGTTGCTTTTATGAATACCACAATGCTTCTGCCAGTCTATTCTATAGACTTCTTCAGATATACAGAGATGCGGTCTGTAATTCCCAGATTTACTCAAACCGTTGAGAATCAATTGTAACTGAATACTGTGATAAGGAGCTGACCACATCCCAGCAATGAGTTAAACATATGGTGCCATGTCACCAGGATAAGACCTTATGTCAATCCGGGATGCAATCGAGGACTCCAGGAAAAGGTACCCAGCCAACTTGTTATACAAATTTAATTGCTATTTGGTCTGCCTTGTGATAGAGACAATTGCATATTTTGACTGGTGGGAGAGGTAAACATTTAGGCTCAGGTTTCAAATGTGAATTTTCAAAGCAAGTACACCCTCTCCACTTGGAAGATTAATACTGTACATTCTTTCTACTCTATGTTTTGTACTGTGCCACAAAATGTTAAGCTTAGTAAATATCTACCATATTCTTTGAAAATAAATTGCACTATTTCACTTGGCTCAAAAGTTAAATACAGAAAGTAAAAAAGAGATAGAAAACCGTAAGTTCATTTGAACTATTTTCCTCACTTTTAGATTTATTTAAATTACAACATTTTGGAGTCTGTACTCTATGGCCTTCTTTGTGTTTACAATCTTTGGAATGTTGAACAAAAGGAAGTTGTAAATCAAAATAGTCAATGAATCAATCAATGATACAACTTTATTATTTAAAAAAACAAAAAAAAATTAGTTAGAAGGCTTGTATTAATCTTCCATGTTTACCTAGGATTGAACACTGGTCTATGGCATTGGTGGTAAATATGCAACCAAGTGCTTAGACAAACTGCATTGCCTGGTTCCACCAGGTTTGACGTTTATGGCTAGGGCCAGCTATGCTACTGACACTTCCTCCATATTCCATCAGCTTCTTCCCTTGAGCCATAGCCCTATGGAACAAACACCCAAAAGAATGTTTCTCAGGTCATTACAATATTGATCTCTTCAAGTATAGAATCTTGCCCTCCTGCCCATATAAATTACCCCTTAATGTAACCCTCTACCTCAAGTGGTCCCCTGGGCCTTTTACATACTGAAACCATATCTAAAAAAAGTGAGCTATAAGGAAGGTGGAATCTTGGAAACAAGGTTGTTTTGTTAATTGTTTAAGGATTCACTTTTTTTTTTTTTTAAGAGAAATTTAATAATTTAATGATCAAAGACTACTTTAAAGAAACCATTTCAAATATATTCATATTTATTTTATGAATGAAAAATTATTTATAGCAGGTTCCATTTTTAGTTCAGTCTCATTAAGAAAAAAAAAAAAAAAAAAAAAAAAATACACACACACATACAAATATTGTTAAGTGTGCATCCTGCATCCCTGACATATAAAAATCTTAAAGGCGGAAGTAACTTTCCCATCTGTGCATCTCAGGGATGCAACTAAAGTTTCCCCATGAAAAGCAATACATTGGACAAAAAAACAACCCACAATAACAGTTATGACAGTAAAAAAAAAATGGTCATTTATTGGTACTAAATAAACAATGACATCAATTTAATGGAAAATTTAACTAATAACTTTCTGTAATCAAACAAATCATTTGCCAAATGAACTAAATATTAATGGTAATTAGCACAGATATTTTATTTTTTTTAAGCATTTTGTATTTTTGTTAACATATTTTTTAAAGAGTGCAAAACGAAAAACGTTTTTTTTTTGTTTTAACTAACAAGTAGACATTTAACATTCAGTTCACTGTTCAAATAACATTTAATAGGTTCAAAAAATGTCTTCAGACAATTGAAATTTTCCTGTATAGGTTGGTCCAAACTGTAAGGGGGCCAATATTTTTTGTAATTTTAAATGATAAACACTACATTAACTGTTTGATGTTATTCTTTCAAATATTTTTCACTCGTACTACCTTTCTTTCACTTTTTCCTTCTTTTATTGGGTGGTTGGATGTATGGGCAGCATTAATGAATGTTACCTTGTAAGAAACTTTGTTAGTTTTATTTATTTTTTTTTTTAATTTAAAGTTTTTATTCATTTGATGTGCCTGAACACATTGAAAATTGCAGACTGGTGCTTTAAATACCGTTTTTGTTTTAAATTTATTGATTCAATTGAAAGGGAAAAAAGCTTGATCTGTCATAATTCTCAAAAAGAAAAAAAAGTTTCTAAATTGAATATTGTTTTTGTTTTGAATTAATTTAATTAAAAGAAAAAGTTGTTCTGTCAATTTAAATGATTTGACTGATTCATCATCATTGTTTAACATCTGTTTCCATACTAGCATGGGTTGGACAGGGTTTTCTTGGTGGCTTCCTAATTGAACCAGGATGAAATATTAGTTTTACAGCTGTTATGTCTTTACTAACACCAACCAGTTTTGGAGACTGGAAACTCAGTGTTTTTAGTGAGACACCATCTCTAGAAAGATTACCTACCAAGGTTAGAGAGGTCAGCCTACCCTATTCTACACAGTAGGTAGAGAGGTTTTTTTATTTTATTTCAGAGTTGCTATCCAAAGCTAGACTCCTACTCAGCCTAACTTTTTCTTTTTCTCTGAAATGACTCCAGTTTGGGGGTTTAACTATTTGCTCATAGCTGGGACCCTAACAAGTGTTACCACCCCAGGTGAGGGTGGGCCAGGAAACAACTGAAATTAAGTGGTTTGTCACTCCTCTAAACCTCCCAATTAGAGGCCTTGCAGCCAGGATGTAGTTTATCATCATACCCAGGACATGTAAAATTGTTTTTGGGATGATGGTATAAAAAAAAAAAAAAAAAATTGTAGCCCTGCAGTTTAACACAAAAATTTATTAAGAAACTTTAATTGGGACCCATTTAATTTCATTGGGACACACCCAAACCACTGCCTGTCCTGGAGACTCACTGCATTAAAACCTATCAGCATCTATATATATATATATATATATATATATATATATATTTAGTATATCGAGGCAGCAAGTAATTTTCTAAAAATATGCTGTTAAATATAAGAGACAATGAATGTCTATTATGTTTAATCATGAGCCATTCTAAACGTCATCTTTAATTTCAGTTGAAAATAAAGACAAAAATTCTCTGCAGGTTCCTCTTACTGTGTGTATGAGTAAGGATCACCGTATTGTTGACCAAAATCTGTCTGATATTACCTACATGTTTATGTTTTTCAGAGACATTTAGAACGGCTGATGATTAAACATAAAAGACATTCATTGTCTCTTATATTTAACAGCATATATAAGTTTTAGTTAAGCAAGTTATTTTATTTTATTTTTTTGTTCAAGGTTGTTCTGAAATATTCCAACTCAAGAAAGTCAGGCTAAGGATTTTTCATTACATCCCTGTTGCATATTTCTGATGGAGCAATTTTTTTCAAGTAATGAATTGAAAGTACAGCACTTTTAAATACTAAACTGATTTTCTCATTAATCCAAATTAGCCCAGCTTCACTGATCAAATTATTTCTTATTATACACACTTAGAATTTTTAAAATGAATTTTTCTTTATCCAATATTATCTCTCATAACTATAAACATTATTTTAAGTGGGTATACATGTTTGAGTCGACAGTCTTGCATTTTATCTTCTCAAATAGGAAAATTAATGTCAACAGAACTAGAAGTCCTACTAAAGAAAAATATACCTCCCGACAGTAAACTAACATGTATACACTTTTCATCAGGGAAACCACTCTATACTTATAATGCGAAGCTTGATTACATACTTTTTTTTTTTTTAAATTTACAGGGTGCGATGGGTAAATTGTCGCTATTTTATATATTTAATTATGTGCACATGAATTGTTTTTGATTTTCTTGATTGAACAGTACAGTAGAGTCAGTTGGACAGTGTGACACAATTTACTCTGCCAGAAATTTGGAAATGGTTACTGAACTGCTTGGTATTCATGCCAAAAGCTCTAATACAAACATTTCAGAATGTTTGGGTATCAATCTGAGGACAGTGCATAGGATTTGGAAAGAATTGGATGAATCTAATGGTGATTACGAAAGTACAGCAGCTCAGAAAACTGACTGTTTTGATAAGAGAACTGCCAGATTTGTTGGTGACAGCCTCAGATTCAACACATACATGCCTACATCAAGTGCCTTGAGGAAGTAGGGCTGCTCTGAGTAAAAATGGTGGCTGCTAGAAGAAGCTATGTCTAGCAACAAGACTCTGCATTATACCCCACAAGCAGGAGTAGCCAGTCATAGCAATCAGACAATTTCTGCAACCAAATCATCCTCTACATCTGGCCACCTAACTCCCCAGACTGCAACCCCCTTGATTATGTGTGGGATGCAGTTGAGTGAGAGACCAACAAAACTAAAGATGAACTAAAAGCAAGTATTGTGGCAGCATTTACCAACTTAATCAAAGAGACCATCTAAAAGAGATGCAGAAGATTACAAAGTTGTCTGGAGGCCATGGTTGAAGACAATGGTCATTTTATTGAATAAATTTACTCTTTAGTATTTCAAGATATTTTTGTGTAATTTTGGTAAATATATCTATTAAAATGAAATGTCATAATTATTTTCATTTTTGTGTCATCAATACAACAATTTATCCATCGCACCCTGTATATTTGATAGCATTAATTTTGTGTATGAAATATAAACACAGTAATTTAAAATTGATGTTTTTTTTTTATTTGACATTATTATTATTATTATAAATATTATTTTTAGTGACTACACATTAGAGATGATATCCTTGGCTTTCTGTTTTCTGAGACAGGGTAATAAATGTTAGCCAGACTAGACTGAGAAATTCTTTAGAAAAATGTGCTTTCATGCAGAAATCAAACCTTGAACAGAAATGTCAACTAAAATGTGTCTATCTGCTAAAAATAATGTTTATAATAAGAAACACTTAGAATTATATATTTGGCTTGGCTAAATAAAAAAAATGAAAAAAAAAATGTCAAAGAAGGTAAAACTGTGTCATCACTGTGAAATATTTAGAAAACTGGTTTAGATTATTAAATGTCATCACCAGGCTCAGTACATTGTTCTTAATAAAACACTTTTCCCCTTTTTAACTAATTATTTAGCTTAATGTTAATGATGGCTGCTAGTTATCATAGCCAAATCAATGTCAGACAAATTCCCAAGATCTCAAGTACTGTCAAGAGATTGTTCTTTCATTTCTTATCCATATCACCTCATGTTTGTCAAATGCTAAAATCATATGAGATACCAAAAAATTATCAGATAGAATTAAAAAATTATAATAATAATAATAATAATACTTCTTTTAGGAAATTTGGATAAGTTAAGCCACCACCTATGACAACAAACTAAGATAAAAGAAAACTAGCCAAAAATTACTAATATCAGATTGTTTTGTTCTGAATAGCAAAATCTTATACTGTACAATAATTTACTAATACATCTTAAAAGTTCATGGTAAATACTTTAATTAGAATAGCTCCCTCTGAACAACAGGAGACACAAGGTGGGACAATTTAATTCTTCGAATGATCACAGCATATTGCTGGAGTAATGAGTCAGGTAAACATTTGTACCTGAGCATGTTTGGACCTGTTTCAACTTTTGCTTTCTTGAGAGAGAGAGACCAGATGAGTCATTCATTGCTGATCAGATGAGGAAGATGTGTGTTCATGTAATACAGGAAATGAGTGAGAAAACTTTGGAGCAGCATAATAGCTTTTTACTCAAAGATTGGTAAAAGTGCAAATTAACCTGTTAAAATTAACTTACGGTAAACAAGCCAGGAAGAAATATAGGGATTTTGGGTGGCATGGACAGGGAACAGCAAGACGTGTACAATGACAAAGAACAGATGCAAATGTTTATTTGGAAGCACTGAAAAGGTTATAAGAATTTGTTCAGTCAGGAAAGACCCCGCAACACTGGCCTGACAAAAGGATTCTCCAACTTTAATTGGAGTAGATAGACTAAACTATCGCCTGGTTCACACTCCACCCACGTCTATTGAACAGGTTAATAGGTTCATCCCTTGTTCCCTGTTTAGGATGTGGTTTCCGGCTTTCTCTTCTTTTAATCTTTTCACTCTTATGTAGCTCCCTGCACATCAGTGGCGTTACCGCCTTGCTCGGGGTGATATGATTAAAAAAAAAACAAAAAAACATAAGGCTCCTGCACACATGTGTGAGTTCACAAGTTCCTGGCAAAGTACAAAATCAGGCATTCACCTTATTCATCAGACTTAGCAGCCCTTGATTTGAAAATTGAAAAATAACCTGAAAGGGAAAAAATCTGTTGACATCCACCAACACAAGACAACATTACTGAATGATATTCTGCAAAACAAATTCTAAGAATATTTCCAGCAATGGCAACATCAGCTTACAAAGTGAATATTTGCTTTCACACATAAGAACCATACAAAGACCATTTAAAGAATCAAAATGCCATGTCTTGCATGCTTGAAAACCCTCAGCAAATGTTTAAATCTAGATAATAGTACTGAACCTGATATAAGGAGACCATCCAAAAGAGATGCAGGAGATTCTGAAGTCAGTTGTTGAAGCCAATGGCAAAGTTATTGAATAAAATAAATTGACTTTCGTATCTCAAGATATTTTGGTAAAAATATATCTATTAAAATGAAATAACATAACTATTTCCATTTGTCATTGATACGACAATTTATCCATCGCACCCTGTATATTTGCTTGCATTATTTTTGTGTCCAAATATATATATATATATATATATATATATATATATATACACACACACACCTGTCACAATACCAGTTGTTGTATTAAGGCTATGAGATATAGATAAAAATGAAATAGCTATTAGCAGACAAATAAAATGTTATATACACACACACACAACACACTCTTATAGGTTGACTTGTCAGCTATTGAAACTCAGTGCAATTAGTGCACATATTGACCAGCACATCACAAAAAATAATACAACTATCAACATTCAACAAATATTAGTAGATAATACAAAAATCAATGGAACATAGACTTTAAGAATTTAAGTACAGTACTAGATTGGCAACATTTCACCATTTTACAGTTGAATTGGCTAGCTGTAACTAAGTTCTATGCTAATTGTCTCTACTATTTCACTTCCAATTAAATTTCCTCTGTGGTACCTAGACGTCATGAATTCAAGCAGAAAACTAGATTGGCAGCAAGGTCTCATCGATTTACACTTGAACTGGCTACATGTGACTAAGTTCTTTGCTAACAGTTTCTTCTCTCTCACTTCTCACAGATGGAACTCTTTTCCAGTTTCTTGCTTTGCTGTCAACTTTAATCTCAAAAATTTAAATGCAACATCAATTGTCATCTAATCTTTCTGATTACTCTATAATGTTTGTTTTCTAATTCTTTCACACTCAGTAACCTCTTGTGTCTTAGTCGCTTTACTGCCTTGCATGGGGTGAAATAATAATAAATAAAGCAGGTTTACAAGTAATTTCTAACTATACATTGACAGAAACAAAAAGCTATCTAAAGATAATTTCAAGTTTAAAATTCCTATTACAAAGTTATTTTCCTGAGCGTCTTTAAGAAAAAAAGAAGGAATAAGCAAGGATGAATTATTTAACTCTTTTTTTTTTTTTTTAAAATCATATCACTCCAAGCAAGGCGGTGACGTGACTGATGCGCATGGGGCTACTTAAGAGTAATATGATTGGAAAAGAGAAAGCCGGGAACCACATCCTGAACAGGAAACAAAAGACGTGGGTGGAGTGTGAACCAGGTGATAGTTAAGTCTATCTACTCCAATTGAGAACAACAACAAAAAAAAAAAAAAGAGAGAGAGAAAAGAAAAAAAAAAAAAGAGAGAGAGAAAAGAAAAAAAAAAAAAGAGAGAGAGAAAAGAAAAAAAAAATGAAAGAAGATTGGAAAAAAAAAAAAAGAAAGCTGCGAACCACATCCTACTTCTCTTTATCACCCATTGTAACAAACCAAACCAGTGATGATAATCCTCTCTACTATAAAGACCATTGGGTGCATGTGTATGTGTGTACAACAAATACCTATTAGGATCATACAATCATGGATGAAAATGTTCTAAGACCTTTAAGTAACTTCTCTTAATTTTGAAAATTGTGTGTTCATATAGAGATACCTGTTATGTGAGAGTTTTAAAAGAAAAGTGGTAAAATCAGTTATTGTAAATCACCTGAAGACACTGAAAGGTAGAAACCTGGGTTGCATAACCTGGGGAATATATTTCATTTACAAATTAAATATATTCCCCCCTGTCATGCTGATGAAGAGACAATAGTAAGGCAGCATCAGTTCAATTCATTCTCTTTACTACCAGTTATGAAAGCTCTTGCCATGTGTTTGTTCTTTAACAGTGCCTTATTTTATTTTCTTGCAATAATTATATTGTTGAGTAGTGAAGAATATATATTTTCCCCTCTTGACATGCTCAGGGGTTTGGATCATTATTATTTTTTCTTATGTCTTAATGTAAGATACTCAGTAGTATGTGCATCAATAATATATTGGCATCATTTTAGACAGCATATCGATATAAATATTTTGCCATCATTTTTTGATGTTATGGCCCCACTTGTTAATAATGTTAGTGCTTAGTAGCATTTGTGAATAATTATATAAATTCTATAAATTGAAATTACTTCATATAGAGCAGATACTGCTTGGGCAAATTTAAAGATTCAGAAAATAAATACAAACCTAAAAAGCAAATTAATTTTTAAAATCAGATTTCCTTGTTTACAAAAGAATGAACTTACCAGATCCATAGATTTCGACTCCTGAGTGAAACACTCCTAAACCCAAGGAAGATGTATACTCATTGATCCAATACTAGAGGGGAGAAAGAAAGAAAGAAAAAACAAAGTCAATGAAACAGTTACAATAATCTAATAATCATCAATAAACAAAAATACTAGAAAGCTAACTTCTGCTTAAACTTAAATGTCATAACCTTTTTAAAAGGTATATGCCAAACAACATTTCTTATTGAGTGACATCCAGCCTTGTTACTGCCACCTTCATTCATCATTCTGCACTTATTGTTATTTTGACATGCTTAATTAACCAGTGAAATGGCTCTGTGGTCAAGGAGTTACCATAAGAGTTATTCAGCGATCACAGGAATGAGATGGACACAGATAAATATAAGGGCAATTAAGAGAACTAATCTGGTTCATTTTACACTTTTATGCATTTTCTCAAAGTATTAATAATGGTTCAGCAATAGCTGTATAAGGAATGTGGTAATTAAGGTCTTCCATATTTTATCTTTACAAATAAAGCAATGCATTGATTGAAAAGTTTGAAGCACTTTAATGTCTGAAGTTTATTCATAATCAGTAACATTTTTTGTTCATTTACAATAGCTACAATTCCATACATTTTTTAAAAAGCTTTTTAAAGTTATTTTTTAAAATATTTTTAAAACTGTGTCAGTTAAAATTCAGATGATTTTATATATATATATATATATATATATTATTATAAGGAAGTGAAAGAACAGGTAGATTAAAACTCACTGTTC
Organism: Ascarosepion bandense; assembly: GCA_037127315.1. Classification (NCBI taxonomy): domain Eukaryota; kingdom Metazoa; phylum Mollusca; class Cephalopoda; order Sepiida; family Sepiidae; genus Ascarosepion; species Ascarosepion bandense. The sequence continues at coordinate 1,544,467 of JBBBDQ010000151.1, forward strand.
ATACATTTACTTTTATAAAGGGTGCTAAATACAAAGTAGAGCTTAATATTGTTATTACAATGGTTTATAAAAGCATTATATCGCTACACAAAGATTTTCATGTTTCAGAACAATAATGTTCTTCAGGTGATATTTTAAAATAAATGGTGAAAATGATTTATTTAGAAAATATTAAGATGAATTCATGGTTATTTACAAAATTAAAGCATGGTAGTTGGAAGTTAAACAATATGTTTGTAGGTGTGTCAATATTGCTCAATAAAAAGTGAGAATTAGGTTGAACTATGAAATTGAAAATTTGGATCGTCAAAGGGGTACTAAGTAGCATAATGTCAAGACATGATACTTTTTAATTTTGTCTGGGTAAGATACAAACTGGTACCACATTATTTAAAAGACAATTTTTAACAGCAGGTTGGATTTTAGATATTTTTTTAAAATTTGATTTTGTACTATCTCATCAGTTAAAGGAGCTGGATTGTTTAGGTTAGAATTAATTATGGTATACTAAGGTATATTGGAGTTAAGAAAACCAAATAAGTATTGTGTGGGTCATTTATTTTAGTAAAGTAATTTTTAAGTAATATTAGAGTAAAAGTTATAAATAAACAACTGTAATTAATTAAATTTTAGAGAAAAATATTTTCAATGTTTACATAAAACCATTAATTCATCCCTACAATTCAGCAACACTTTATTTTTAGGGAACCTTATTATCTCAACTTAATTCATACTTTTGATTGAGCAATATTGACACACCTACTTATATTGTTTAACATTCTCCAATTACCATTCCCTAAAATTGTACAAAATTGGCTAGACATGTGTGGAAATTGAAATTAAAATATGGAAAAGACCCAAACATAACGTGGAGTACAGTGAAAACAACCAAGCCTCACAATAGTGTCAAAATATATAGACTGTGCCAGGAAGAAACGTTAGCTATTATGTTATTCCCAAACAAAAATGAATTACTGAATGAAAGAACAGAAATTATGACTAAGTGTAACCCTGCCATAAAATACCTATTGGGTTCATACAATCATGGATGAAAACAATATAATTTCTTCTAATTTTGAAAATTGCGCATTCAAAAAAATCCCCGTTATGTGAGTGTTAAAAAACAGTAAAATCAGTTATTGCAAATTGCCTGAAGACACCACATGGTAGAAACCTAGGTCGCATAATAACTTATTTGCAAATGAAGAATATTCAAAAGTCCTACAATTGTATTGAACACTTTTTACTACAACTGTGTACTGGTCTAATTTTACTAAAACCAAAAACTAATTAAATAATCTATATATATATATATATATATATATATATATATATATATATATATATAAAAGAAAAATAGCACTGGAGAAGACTTTTAATGACAGCCCACATTGTACAACTAATATTATTTTCAGTGTTTTTATTGTTGCTATTTGCAATCTTCTGAAAGAGAGATATGGACTTGTGTTTAACAACTTTCTCCAATTTTCTACAGTTTAATATGAAGCCAGATAACATGTCTATCCAAAAGCCTTGTGATTAAAATAAACAAAGTTGATATTTTTTTTAACATGTAGAATAGAAACAGATTTTTTTTTTATCTCAGAATATCAACATTTTCAGTGCTATTCTTTGTTTTTTCTCATGTATATGGACCATGAATACAACTGGGATTCTTTATAGACTAAACAGCATCATTTGACAGCAGTTATTAGCCACAGTAGTGTACAGAGAGAAAAAAAAAATGAAGATAGTGTGAAAATTTTAAGAATAGGGAGGTTTTGTAAGTATTAATAACTTATCTACTGTATTAAATAAACATTCCCTATGATACAAATATGAGCTGAATATATGGATCAGAAACCGACAAGATGAATAGAATAAGTAAAGAACAAGTCGGAAAAAGTGACTAATCCAACATGTTTCACTTTAACAAGCTTTTTCAGAAATTTATTAAAGATGAATGATTTTAAAATCCACGAGACAGTATGTTGATTGAGGTATAGTTTTATTGGTCAAATACATGTCACATGTGATAAAGCAATGAATGAATATTCAATGTAGAAGTAAAAACTTATGTCTGTTTAAGTGTGTGTGCCAATGCGTAATGAATGTAACTGGCTGAAAAGTTCATAGGCGACTATGAAGATGTCATGCTAGAACTGTGAAATCTTGCATGCACTAATTCAACTCTTCTTATTAAAAGTGCATTGTTTATTTTCAGGTAAACCAACATCCAACTGTTAAAAGAAAACTTCAAAAGTAACTAGTAACAACTTTTCTTGAAAATGGACAAAATTTAGCATCATGGTACTATCAAGTACATGCAGAAAAAGTGGACATTTATGCTGACATGGTTGCTACACTAGGGGATGACACTAACTTCATCAACAATTCAAAAGCTGAATATAAAAGGGAAGGAAGAGTCTTGAAGATGGACGTTCAACTGCCACCACTGAAGAAAACATTAATTATGTTCAACACATGGTGATGGAAGACAGGTTATTAATTATAAATCAAATAGCCAATGTTACTAGCATACCATGTGAGAGAGTTGAGAATATTCTTCACAATGAATTTGGCATTATGAAGTTTTCTGCTCGGTTGGTGCCACGTCTTTTGCCACCTGATCGAAAGCGCATATGTCTGACCTGAATGGACCTGGCTGCTGTATTTCAAAAGGATCTCCATTCTGTGATTAAATGGGGTAGGAGATGACTCAGATTTTAAAGCCTCCAAAAACAAAGCTGCTCTCTTTTAACCACTATAAAGAAACATTCCTGCTTACCCTCAGAATGGATAAGGCTAGTCTCCTAGAGTAACACACTGTGCCTCCTTGTCCTCACTTTCTCAAATGACCTCAAATAGAATGACTACATTGAATTGATAGCTGCATCTACTGCTAGGAAGGCTGGTTCGCTTTGTCAGACCAAGAGGTTTTTCCTGTTAGGATCCATTTTGCTTATTTATAAATCTACTGTTTGTCTGTGCATTGAATACTGTTGCCATATCTGGTTGGGTGCTCCTGCTATTCATCTCGATGTTTTTGACAAAATCCAAAGAAGGATCTCCAATATAATTGATCCTGACTTGGCAGTCTGTCTTCGGTCACACTCTCGCCAACATGATGTGGCTTCCCTCTGTCTTTTCTACAAATATTTTCATTGCAACTGATTTGATAACACCCCTTCCAGTAACATAACTACATATATTTACTCATGCTACTAAATTAGAATTAAAGTCCCACCCTTTTACCTTTATACTAGTTATATGTGACCACCTCTTTTACTCTAACAGTTTCTTTTCTCACACTTCCTGTTTGTGGAACTCACGTCCATTTGCTTGCTTCCCTGATAGCTACAATTTCCAAAAGTTTAAATGCAAAAGCAATTGCCATCTTTTTTTTCCTACTTGATTCCCATCCATCTCTTATCTTTTCTTTGATATCCCCCATACCTTTTTTATTTTCTCATTATAGCCCCCTATGCACCAGTGACATTTCTGCCTTGCTTGGGGTGAAATGATTATTAAAAAAGTTTTATCACATGGGAAAATCTGATAATGTTTGAGGCAAATCCATTTGGATTCATCACTTTGAGCCAGAAACAAACTGAAAATCCATGCAGTGGAAACACCTTTTCTCACCTACTTTAAAGAAAGCTAGAATTGTTTCATCTGCATGGAAGGGAATACCTCAGATTTTGAGGATACAACAGGTATTATGTTTATTGTTGTCAAAGGGACTACACTATCAATGGAGATTACTATACAAACTTGGTGAGGCAATTACAAAAGGCTATTAAAGACCAAACATCCAGGAAAATTGACGAAAAGTGTCTTGTTTCATCAAGACAATGCTCCAGCACACAAGTCCTTGGCTTAAATGGCTGCTGTGGAGGACTGTGGTTTTGAACTGGTTGATCACCTTCCCTGTTCTGATTTGATTGTTCCCAAATATGAAAAAATACTTGGCTGGGAACCATTATTGCAGTGATGATGAAATATCTGCTGTTGATGACTTTGACCAACAGGATGAAAACTTCTTCAGTAATGAGATCCAAGTACTGCAATACTAATAGAAGTATGTGTAGCATAAGAGGGACAATGTTGAAAAAATAAACCTCTTTTGGCCATATTCCATGAAATCATCTTGGTCAGTCTATGAACTTTTCAGCTAACACTTGCATGGCATAAAAATGTAAAACATCAATTTAAGACAATCATTCTTGGTAAAAAAAAAAAAAAAAAAAAAAAAAAGAAATTATTATTTTAAGAAAAAACTATATATAAATCTGATTTCCTATGTCCAAAAGCAAGACCATTTTCTTCTACTACAGGGGTTTTCAAACTCTTTGACTTACAGACCCCTTTATTAAAAAATTATCCATGGGTGACACTTGCACCCTGAAAAAAAAGTAAATCTGAACATCAAGCATGTGTAAAATAATTTTTTGTATAAATAACGTTGACATGTAATGGGTGATAGTACAAGCTTTTGTCATTTGATAACATTAATAAGTAAAAATAAATATCCAGACATTAAAAAATTTATACTTTGAATTTCACATGATGAATTAATCCAAGGACCCTCTATCTTATCTTTGCGGACTCCCTGTGGTCTGTGGACCACAGTTTGAAAACCCCTGTTCTACTACACAGGGTTGGTTTTCTTTCTGAAAGATTGAAGAGTGCATGTTTTATAGAGTTGTGCTCTTATTATATATACAGTACCAGATTTTGTTATAGAAGTCAACATCTTCACAGTAAAATTGATATTAACTCATCATTTATTATTAATTACCATGGGTAATTTTTATTTATTCATTATTTGTTTTTGGTTATAATTATAAATTTACTTACTAGCGGTTATTAGAATAGTATAAAGTGAAAATACTTAACACAATGAAATACTGGTGCATGAAGGGGTTATTGTTAAAATGTGAGGTGGAAATGCTAAAGGGAGTTAACTAATATCAATTACAAGAGAGAGTGTGGGAGACATTTTCCTTGTTGATGGGAAGTGAAAGAAGCCATCTGGAATGTTTTGCACTTGAGAAAGGGATGATGCACTCAAGAGTTTATTTATTATTATTTACGGATCTGATATGTGGTGAAAGATTGAGAAATAATATTTCTTCTGTGAGAAATTTAGAAAACAAATCTTGTTGACAAGGAAAAAGATAAAGTCCAGGAATGAAGAAATCATTTTATCTTGACTGGGAAGTTATGAAAATAAGCCTTGCAGTTGGTGAGCAACAGAGGATGGTCTGGTTAATGTTTTTGCTGGACAGGGAAGTGAGACATAATTTTATCTCTTCCTTAAAGAGAGAATTGAAATTAATGACTAGAACAAAGCTCTACCCATTTGCTCACACACTTTAAAAATTAGATTAATCACAAAGACAGTTGTGCTTGCTCTAGGAAGTAGGCTGAGTTTGAATGCTGAGAAGGAAGGAGGAAGTGAGAGAATTTATCACTGCTCATACAGAGTAATGATGTGAGACATAAGTAAAGCAGGTGGGAGTTGATGGGAGGAGCAGCCCCTTTGACTATCCCCAAGAAAGGTGGATAATTCTCCAAGTTTAAAAAGTTCATTAAGAGTGCAGAATTAGGGAACAAAGAACTCTTGTTGGGATTAATGCGGAAATTGGTGAATCACCAAATCCCCAGAACCTTCCAGCTCCCATGCCAGTTTTGGGTCAGAATGCATATAAGTAGACAGCTTTAAGAGCTTGGAGACTTGCACAGCAAATTACCATAACAGGTGTCTCAGGTCACACATCAACTGCCACCAAATTTTCTGACTCCAAAAAACTTTGAACTCAGCTCCAGAATTTTTGACAAGGCCCAGTGTCACTATAGAGATTGATGTGAGAAGGGTTAATTTTTGTTGTACCAAAAATTATATAAATCAACTGAAGACTGACCCAACAATTCCTTTATTTAATTTTTTGAGTTGTGATGATATTTTTTTCTTTAGTATAACTTCCACCACAGCTCAATCTAGCATTTTGATTTACCAGTGACATTCAATCTTTCACTACTCTGAGATCAAGAACACAATGTGGGCAGAGTAGGTGTGGATCAAAGTGGCCACCGACCAACAGTAAGCTTGGACCAGCATCAGTATTGGCCAGCACAGGGTTGGCCCTGTGATTAACACATCATCCTAAGACCTTGTGGGCTGAACTGCTAAGCATAGTTACACCATCACCACCATAATGCCCTCTTGTCCAGTATAAAGAAATAGTCAAGCTACCACCCAACAAACAAAAAATACCTAATGAAGAGTTGAAAGTTAAATACTCCTATACAATAGGTATAAAATAGCTGCATTCTGACCTGTAATTATTTCAACTCTATAGTGTTCAGGATAATTTAAAATATAACCATTCCCACCTATCCAATAATCATCAAGATAACAGAATAAACCAGAAATACCTGAACTTTCTACCCAAAATGCTGCACTGACCAACATTGATACATAGTTGAGCTACTACCAAACAAGGATTTAAGATTGCATTCAAATATGGAACAGACTGTCATTACCCAATGATGACCTTGGTGTCCATTCTTATGTTATAATATCACTGCAAAAGTAGCTATTTTGTTTTTTTTAGTAGTGAATGTTGAGCTATATTAGACTGACACGATGGCTGGGTGAAAGGTAGTAAGTTCGCACTGGTATTGCAAGCAGTAAAACTAAATGCTCTTTCAAAGTTAATAAAATAACAGAGGCTTACAGGGAGTTATTGCAAGTTCTTAAAAACTTTTTTTGTTGTCGTACAGGTCACAACTAATAAGTTAAAGAATATATTCAATGCCTATTCTTGTTTTGCAAAGATGACTGTTGCTCACCTTGTCCCCCAAAAAAACATTTCAAGGATTCTGAATTAATGAAAAGCCTCTATCTCTCTAGAAATAATTAAAAAATAATTGTGATCTATCATTAAAACAGATGTATATAAGAATGAAAAACATTGCAACCTTTGAAAGTGATAGTGCTCATACTGATAAGTCATGGATCAGTACCATCACTTGATAAAACACGAGAAGTGTCAAAACAAAATAGCTAGTTTTATAATGATACTAGCCTGGCGTTGCTCGGGTGTAATGAAAGCTTTAAAACTAATCCATGGTCCTGGAGCTCAGACTCTTTGGATGTTGGCATGAGAACCATAGGTTGTTGAAAAGTTGATCTTGAAGCCATAGAACTTACTAAAATGAATGGATTAAGTCAAATTTTGATTTCTGGTATCCATGTCAAATAAGTTTTCTGGCACAAACTGAATTTTGAAGGCTAAATAAGTTCTCTGAGTAAATGGTATCATGGCTGAGACTAAGAACTACAATTATACCTACTTAGAGCAAAACCTGAAGCAAAAACCAAAATAAAAGGGCTGAAAACCTGATTTTGATCATACCCAATAAGATATCAGGGTATCGATTTCCAATATCGGAGTCAAATAAGTCATCCAAGGATAAACTAACCTAAGTAAGTCCATGAAAACTTATTGTATCCGTTGGGAGTAAAATTGGAGTAAATGAGCCATATTGATGGCTGAATATTGATTTTTGATCAGATTCAATAGAATATTGGGGGTATTGATTTCCGATATCAGGAAAAATGAGTCGTCTGAGAAGATCTACTAATGTTTGAAACTAAAAACTATAATTTTACCAAGTTAGAGCAAATTCTGCAGCAGGAACCATGATAAAAGGGCTGATATCCTAATCTCGATCAGACCTGATTGGGGTATCGATTTCCGATATTGGGGGGGAAAATCGGAAAAAATAAGTAGTCCATGACCTGACCAGAAGCCTAAAGGATATTTGTGTGAAGTTTGGTGAGAATCAGATAAAAATTGTGAATTTGTATAAAGGACAGACAGACAGACAGACACAAACATCTTGCCTTTATATATATAACAATTATATTATAAATTTTTAATATTATTTGGTCTACTTTGTATTAAGCATTTTTTAGAATAGTGTTTTTTAGATATGGAATTTTATTCCATCCATACCTACCATATATATATAGCCTGATATCATGAAGTTATTGATTGAAAGGAAAACAACATTGGCGATTGCAGAAAGGTGAACAGAAATCAGAAAACAAAAAGGAAATTAGAAAAAAATTGGTTTTAAAAATATCACAAAACGATCAAAAAGAGTAAAAAAAGTGAATTGACCAGTAAAAAAAAAAAAAAAAAAAAAAAAGTAAGTACCATATATATTCATGTATAAGTCAACTTCATGCATAGTGCAACCTTTGAATTTCTTTGGATGAATTTTAACCCCTCCAGAAAAAATTACCTATGTATATTACAACTGAGCAAAGAAAATGCATGATTTGTAACCTCCTCAAAAGAATTACCTGTGTATAGTGAGATTACTGATTTTTTTTTGTAAAAACACTGATAAAAATCTCGCACTATACTTGAGTATATATGGTAATTGGTGTTGTGAATGTAAACAAAAAGAAAACTTCAGGATATTAAAAACAAAGGAAATATATGAAAACAAAATACCACCTTGAAGTAAACATCATAAAGAGAAATGTGTACTGAAGAAGTACATGAAAACTGATCTCTTAACAGTAATCTTTAGTAATAGAGTTTGGACCTTTCCTGGAAAGTCATCCAACATAATTTGGAAGAAATTAAGTGTGGAAATGGAGTAATGTTTTGGTTTAGTACTGTAGGCTATGAAATTATAGACATCTTCAAAGTTGAAGACATCAAGATAAATATAGAGAAGTCTTATAAGCCCTGGTGTTTTCCTCTCAATATCTGTGATACCAAGCATGACATGCAGCATGATACATAGGTACAAGCGTATATTTGAATATATAAATGTAAAGCTTCAGAATATTATGAACATTGACTAAAGATATGAAAATCAAATTACCACCTTTAAGTAAAGATCAAAAAGAGAAACATGTAAATTAACTGAAGAAGTACATGAAAAGCGGTTAAGTAATTTTTAGTAGTGAATGTCGAACTATATTGGACTGACACGATGGCTGGGTGAAAGGTAGTAAGTTCGCATTGGTATTGCAAGCAGTAAAACTAAATGCTCTTTCAAAGTTAATAAAATAACAGACTTACAGGGAGTTATTGCAAGTTCTTAAATAAAAAATAAAAAAAAAGATTTTGTTTTAGTCGTACAGGTCACAACTAATAAGTTAAAGAATATATTCAATGCCTGTTTCTGTTTTGCAAAGATGGCTGTTGCTCACCTTGCCCCCCCCCTCCAAAAAAAAAAAAAAATATTTCAAGGACTCTGAATTAATGAAAAGCCTCTATCTCTCTAGAAATAATTAAAAAGATAATTGTGATCTATCATTAAAACAGATGTATATGAGAATGAAAAACAATATTCAGGCTAAAATATCTCAGAAGCAAAAACTGCTGCAAATAATATAAGTAGAAAGTCAAAAAAAAAAATCAATGAATGAGAAACTGATGAAGGCCATAGAATATCAAAGAGAAGCCCATATTAAGATATAAAAGAATTCATTCAAGTATAATGCATATTGGGTTTATCAAATGTTTCTGCTATTTTTTTTCTTTATCTATTTATGAATAAAAATTATGTTGCACTGTGCGTCATAAAATCTGTCACACCTAAAACATTTTTTGGGTGTTTAATGTTAGATATTATAAGCAGAAACTAACAAGAAATATTGCTCATTTACAAATATCCTGAAATTTTTTTTATCATTATTGGTTGGTTAATAACCAATTTCATTGTGAAAACATTAACATGCATAATAAAATCTGACAGTGCAGGGTTGATAAAACCATCTTCTGCGCAATGTTAAAAAAATCTTTAAAAGTGTACTCATCTCTTTATTGCTTGTGCGCCTATTTTACGAATTGTTAAAAAAAAAAAAAGAGAAAATGAGAGAATGAAGGAAAAAAGGGCAAAAAAGGAAAAAGAAAAAAGGAAAGAGTAAAAAGAAAATTTTACATTATATTGATAAAAATCATGATTGAATATTCTATGTACATTCAACTCTGTTGCCTCTTCATGTTTAATTTTAAGAAAATGCAGAAGAAGTTCAATTAGATTAGTAAAGTCTACTATGATAATAAGTGAATGATTTTGCAAAGCTTGAAGGAAATTCTGAGCTCATTTTCTGGAAAACCTGTGATCTTGAAAACTGATGAATGCAAAGAATTTTTGAAGATGCAACACAAAGTGAAAAAAAAAATTATTTTCTTGCAAAATAAATTTAGCTTTTTATATTTTAACTGGTTTTATTGGATCATTGCAAAAATTTGTGTCAAATTCTCATTGTTTTTTTTCATTTTCCCATCTGGCACAAAACTTTTGCAATGATCTAATATTAACACTCCAAAAATGTGACATTACTTTTCTAACATATATATTATCATTATGTAGATATACACACACAAAGGGTGTGTTGAAAACTAATCTGATTAAAGTGTGCTGGAAAAATGCTTTTATGTTTGTTCAGATTTTGGGTCTAAGAACTTTTCAGCACTCCTGCATTAAAACACATACAGTGAAAGATATAAGTATAGACAGTTAAGTGCCATACATGATACATGCTTGGGTAATCATCTCTCAATTCATGACTAACTAGGCAGAAGATTTTTCTATAGTAAGTTGCTGTTCCATTCTTCAGTAGACTAGTTGCCAACCAAAACAATAAGACCTAGTTATTCAACCTGTACCTGAAAGGGGAAGAGATGGATTCATACCTTTCCCAAGGTTATTTGTGTGTAAGGATAGTCAGTCAGTTAAGTGCCATATGTGACACATGCTTGGGCGATCATGTCTCGAAAGAGACATGACTAAATGGGGAGAAGATTATACCGCAGTAGGTTGCCATTGCTTTCTGCAGTAGACTGGTTGCCGACCAGGGCTATAGAACCCAGTATGTCCTGTTATTTAACCCATAACTGGAAGGAAGAGATGGATTAGTACCTTTCCCAAGGGTATTTGCGCGTAAGTGAATACAATGGATTCAACTGGAATTCGAACTCGGCTCTCCGGTTTCTCGTTCTGAGCCGATATCCACTGTACCACATAGTACTTAGCAGAAATATGGCAAGTTTATTTATATATAGATTCTGTTATAATCAAAGTGTAGAATCTGTGCAGTGAGAAAGTATTACATGCAAATATTGTATATTACATATGCCACTCAACCAAACAGTATTTCATACATATGGATATGTAGCAAATTTAGTAAAATAACAGATTTAGATATTAAATTCCACTAAGTTTTTTTTTTAAATCCTGTGAACTGATTGTGATGACATGTTATTTGAATGAAGACTACTCTTACAGCTTCTGTGATATAACCTCCTGTCATTTCTGTTCAACTGAAGACTGGGATGGTCAGCAATTGAGTGTCTTCAATAATGTTTGATTTGTATAGTCTAGTCAAAGTCATAAGTGATACATAGTGGAAGACAGCTATTAATGTTTAAGTAATCAGAAGTTTTTGTGACAGCTTCAAGAGGGAAACGAGGCATCCTCTCTCTGCTGAGAATGTAACAACCTTCTCCAAATATTAACATACCAAGCCCAAGATGAATTAAACATGCAAGGCTTTCAAGGATTTATATAGATTATCTTTCATCTCCCTTCCATGTTTAAATTGTTTACATTATCCAACTTTATTCAGGTTAGGCTCAATTTTCTTTCATATGAAATCATTTTGATCAGTTTATTACATAACTCTTTCCCCATAAATTTAAGAGTATCCTTGGTGTTGGGATTTGAAGCTATTATCTTTCAAACAAAATGTTGATTATGGAATTAAGATGCAAATTTAAGTTGTGTAAATAGACATAAATCTTGAATCAAAATATTGTGATGAGAAATGAAAGAATAATTGTGTTTGGCTATTATTTATCAAACAAAGAAGAAAAATCCACAAATTCTATACTTATTTAACCAGAGTAACCAACAGAAGAAAGAAAGAAAATGAAACAAAATAAAAAGAATAATGGTTTCTTCTCAAAAGTCCCTTAAATTTCCACTGGATGTGACATAACTGGAAAAAAAAAAAGAAAGGAAAAAAGAAAAAGAAAAGAAACAAAACCCTGGAAAGCCATTGGTTTGCATTAATGTTGGAATGCTTAATATTTTGCAACAATCCATCCATAACAAGAAAAACAAAGATAATAGCCTAAATGTTAAAAATGAAGACTCAGAAATAAACCCCTTTCATAATTATGGTACTATTTCTTAAATAAAATTTAATGCGCCAACTTTACTGGCAATGAAATTGCTGGATATTATCAGCAGAAAGTTTCAGGTCTTTTGAAGCTCAGAGTAGGACAAATACTGTAAGGGGTGGTGTTAAATTATGACTATAAAAAAAAAATTTCTTTTAGTTATGTCATATCCAGTGGAAAAAAAAAAAAAAGATTCTTAAGGATAAATGCAAAGTTTTAAAATCTTTATATCTGATCAATACTGATTCACAGTCTATAAATGATCTGAAAGTTATATAAAAAAATAAATAAATAAAACGCAGCAGATGGGTTTATCATTCAATTTATACTCTACCCCAGTTGTTTCCTGTTCCTTCTAAAGACTTTCATTCTCTTTCATCCCTACTAACCCCTTGCATCATCTTGCTTGTGGTGAATTGATTAAAAAAATGTTTTATATATTTATTAGTTATAGAAGTTGGTCTCTCCTTAGTAATGAGATATTCCATTGTTATGTAACAAGAAACAATACTTGATATAAATATTTCTTACTGATGGGATATTACATTGTTATGGTGAGCAGAAAAGATAAGACCACTTTTTATTTCTTGTGCCATGCAAGTTTTTTTTGGTGGTGGTGGTGGGGTTTTTTCACTTTTATTGATAAAATAAATAAATAAACTTCTTGCTCATCTGCAATTATATTGAGTTTCTAGAAAGTTTGTGCTAATTTTTCAGAAAAATTAAAACACAAAAACAAAATCATGTTATTAAATATTTATTCAACTAAATTTGAACCATTTCAACCATCTATTTTTCCCTCAACTTAAAGATTCCATCTTCCCAGAATTTTGGTGGTTTCTTGGAAAAGAACTAATTAAGTTTTGTTTGTTTTTTATTTCATCCAAAGAATTAAAATTTTTACCAGTGACATTATTTTGAAAGTACCTGGATAAATGAAAATCCGAAGGAGCAATATCTGGTTAATATGGCGGTTGGGGTAAACACATCCCAGCCAAGCTACAACAACTTTTACCAGGTTGCCAAAAAAAAAAAAAAAAAAACAAGGTTTGGCATTATTCTGATGGAAAACAATACCTTTCCTGTTTGCCAATTCTGGGCGTTTTTTTTTTGTTTGTTTAATTGCTGCATTTAATTTGTCCAGTTGTGAGCAGTATTTTTCAGATTGACTGTTTACTTGTCAGAAGCTCATAGTACAGGATTTCTTTCCAATTCTACCGATGCACAGCATGACTTACTTAGAATGAAAACTTGCTTTTGGGATGGCTAAAGTTTGATCATGTCATTTACTGCTGTGTCTTTTTCACTGAACATTGTCGTAAAGGATTCATTTCTCATCACCTGTCACAATTTGCTTCAAGAAGTGTGCATTTTCATTGCGTTTCTATAGAAAATCAAAAGCATCATCATCGTACACAGTACATATCTTTTTTGTTGCTTACGAGGCATTTTTGCCTTTATGCTAACAAAAAGGCTCACCAAGTTTCTGAAATGCACCTTATAATCTTCTATTTTCATAAGGATGCAAAATTGATAAGAATTAAGTAATTTTAAACTTTCTTTCTTAAGAGAGTTTGAAGTGTGCTGCAATTGAAAATGTAAGCATATATCTGTTGATAAATTTGATATGTTCTAACATGTTTGAACATAAAATTAAAAATTCGCATGAACTTTCCAGACAACCCAATTGTATTTTGAATACACAGAATCTTTAAGCAGAAAATATATATCAATGCAATTACAAAATTATTTAAATATTGTCATAATTTCTTTAGAATACAGGTCATTTTACTTTTGATGTAATATTTTTTTTTACTTTTAATAATTAAAAAAAAAAAAAAAAAAAAAAAAAAATCAAAGCTCTTATGTTGGACCAGTGATCCTCAACTGTTGTGCTGTGGTACAATAGTGTGCAATCCTCTTAAATATGCCACTAAATATTGTCATAGCATATGAAAAAATTTTTAAAAAAATAGGCACGGGTTTCATATTAAATAAGCCAAACAAATAATTGAATAGAAATATTGAAATAAAATAAGTTCAAACTTGTGTGGATATATTAAGAAAAAATCTATGGGTTCATTTCATATAATTCATTGTATTCCATTTAAAAATGTTACGTATATCATGATATTTTCATTTGCTCCTAGGTGTGCTGTTGCTTAAAAAGGTTGAAGAAACACTGTTAGTCAATAAAGTTAGCTGTATTGATATAAGTACTAGATTACTTATGCAGAAAATATAACTGATACAATTACAAAAGTACTTAAATGTAGCCATATCTTCTTTACAGGTCATGTTAGTTTTTATATATTTTTTACTTTTAATAATTTAAAAATCATAACTCTTATGTTAGACAATAGAGTTAGTGGTAGCAATATAAATCCTGGATTACACACGAAAAAAATATGACCAACACAATTTTAAAATTTATTAAAAATTGCCTATTGTCTTTTCACGATATTGGTAACTAGTTAATAATAATGATAATGAATGTAGAAATTAAGAATTTGTGTTTACATCTCAAGACTTTTTATGCAATATTGTTAGTCAAGTGATATGTAATAAAAATAAACTCTCATGCAATGTTGAAGTCCTTCTGCTAATAATTAAAAATACGATATCTAGATTTTCTTGATATTTTCAAATTGGCAGCAAAGATAAAGGAAAGCATGATTACAACTTTTCAGACAGGGTATTTGACAAAAAAAATCTCAGAAAAACTTCAATTGTTTCTTAACCATTGCCAATAAATAAAAGAAATCAATAGAGATGCAGATGTAATAAGAAGGCCAAAAACTGGCTTTCTTTAAAAAAAAAAATTTTTTTTCTGCAGATGGAAACAAGAAAATATTGTCTAGTGTTACGTGGCCAGCACCACATTGATATGACAAGTTATCTTGGATGACTATCAATTTCCCTCAGACTGGCAGCAGTGAGCAAGTATCCATAGCTACTGGCCATCAATTATAAATTGTTTATGCATTGAGAAAAGTCAAAGCTGCTGCTGCTGCTTTTCAGTTGCGTGTGGAATTTCTATGGTAATAGTTAGGTGTAGAAAGAAATCAAACAAAAACAATAGAAAATATTGTATTTGGTCATAAGCGGTATAAGATTAAAAAGAAAACAAACAAAATAAAACAATGCAACAGTTATTACACTGCATCCAATGCACTGATATTAGGCAGAGTGTGAAATGGACAGCTACAAGGCTTGGAGAAGTTGTCATGAGTGACAATCTTCCAGATTCCTTTGTAAACCACGCATCTTCTTGTTTGCCAAATATGATATTTAGAAAACAATCAAGTATTTCATTACTCAGAAGTTTGAAAATCTTTTAAGCTTGTTTAAGAAAAAAAAAAAAAGTGTGTGTGTGTATTTTTTAATCATTTCACCCCAATCAAGACAAAGCTACTAAGGCACAAAGGATTATTGAGTGTGAGAGAATGAGAAAAGTAAGCATTAAGAACAGAGAAAAAAAATAAAAAATAAAAATTGCATTTAAATTTTTGAAGATCAAAGTTGACTGGGAAGCAAGAAGCTGGAAGAGAGTTTTGTGACACAATAACTAGTCATATATTAAGGTGGATTTGTAAAATATGTATTTTATTATAATAGATTAAGAATAGAAAATGGTTAAGAATAGAAAAATAGTTTAAAAATATGTGTTTCGTTTAACAAAAATACTAAGTGAAAAAAGAAATGGAAAAAAATAAATAAATAAACGCCTTTTCTTTTATAAGTAAATTTACGGAAGAGAAAAGGGCATCAAATTACTGTTAAATCCTACCAGTCTTCCAATAAAATAATTGACTAAGTGATTTGATGTGATAAAAGATAAACGTTTAGGAAATGGATTTTAGGTGACCAGGTCAAAAACTGTCTTTACTGTATCTTGACCACACATTAAGAAAATAAAGAAAAGATAATGGAATTTTTCCTTTCCCATTTGATCTCCATTAATTAGAGTTAAAGCTGAGTGCCACATCGCCT
Organism: Ascarosepion bandense; assembly: GCA_037127315.1. NCBI lineage: Eukaryota > Metazoa > Mollusca > Cephalopoda > Sepiida > Sepiidae > Ascarosepion > Ascarosepion bandense. The sequence continues at coordinate 1,560,684 of JBBBDQ010000151.1, forward strand.
GCACCAACTGCAAGACTAACTCTGAACAAAATAAAGCATCGATTAAACTCATCCAAATTGTGGAAGTTCGTTCCTTCAATAGTTTATCTTGTACCCCCAGCTTAAGACTTCGGCTTTTTCAACCAACCCCCGGCAACATTACAGCATGGAGAATGGCTGCCGGAGAAATTGCTCCAACCTTCAACTGGGGTGTTACAGTTTCACAAGTGAAGTGTGAGAGAAAAAAAACTATTAGCATAGAACCTACAGTTGCATCTCATCATTTCAATTGTAAAATGATATCTTGCCACCAATCTAGTAGCATGCTTAAATTCATAAAGTCTACATACCAAAGAGTAAAGTTCAAAGTTATCATGAAAATATTTCTAGAAAAAGGAAGCAGAAAGTGACTGAAACTGAGATGCCAGATCAGGACCATTAACACACATACACAAAAAAAATACCCCATGAAAGAAAAAAAAAAAAAAATATCAAGAATTATTCTTATTGCTTTCTAACCTGTAAAATTTCCTCTATTTAAATTTGAAGCTCCTTGTAAGAAATCATTTCATTATTTTCTTAGCACACACACAAATGAAAGCAATCAATTAGACCCACTTTGTACTCCATCACATAAAGCTTGAATTTGTAGTTTTACTTTTATTTATTTTTTTTAATCATTTCACCCCAAAGGAAGGCAGGACTACCACTCATGCACAGAGAAAAGACTGGGTACAGGAGGTTTTGAATAAAAGATAGATAGCAATTGACATTGCATTTAAAGTTTTAGAGATTGTAGCTATCAGGAAAGCAAGTAAATGGAAGGGAGTTCCACAGGTGGGAAGTGCAAGAAAAACTGTTTGAGTAGAAGTGGCGATTACATTTAACTATTTCAATGGTAAAAGGGCGAGACCTAAATGCCAATCTAGTAGCTCACTTAAATTCACGTGCTTGGGGCACCGGGAAGGAAAAAAAAGCTTGTCGGAGCAGTTACCATGAAATATTTGTAGAAAAGACAAAGAGAAGCCATGTCACATCAGTGAGAAAGTGACTGAAGTCGAGATGCCAAGTCAGGACTGATTATATTGCAGATGCTTCTTTGGATTTTGTTGAGAACCTCAAGATGAATAGCAGGAGCATCCAAATAGATATGGCAACAGTATAAAATCCAATGCATAAACAAATGGTAGATTTATAAATGTGCAAGATGGATTCTGATGAGAAACCCAATCTTCCTAGTAAGAAAGTAGATATATTTTGGGGAATTGAATTATATGTAAACTAGCAGTATAGCCCTGTATTGCTTGGGTGCAATGAAAGCTTTAAAACTAATCCATGGATCTGGAGCTCAGACCCTTTGGACGTTGGCACAAAAAACTAAAAAGTTTCCAGTTAAAGCAAAACTGTAGACTGAAAGAAAAATGAATGGATGCAAGTCAAATTTTGATTTCCCGGTGTATATATACAATCAATTTTCTGCACTATTGTAAGAACTGTAACCTTGAAACTTCTGAATATCGTTTCTTATGTCTTTGCCTATGAGTGTATCAAATTTGATTAAAATCGGACCACTCCTTCTATAAACCGATTTTTTTCGATAATTGATTTTCGATATTTATTGGGAGTACCTCGGCACAAAACCTAGCTAAGAACACTCGCAGACGTTTATAGTACAACTGTGTAAATTTTCAAGAAAATCGGTTCAGCCGTTTCGGAGTCTATAGGTAACAGACACACACACAGACAAAGTTCCAGTTTTAAATAAGTTTAGATAGATTAGAATTAGATCTAAGTTTAGATTTTCTTTAAAGGATGTGCGTGTGTGTGTGTGTCTGAGTGAGCACATGTTATTTGAAATAAGTATATATTCCTTTCAGTAATTAGAATTAACCTGTTTAACCATACTCTGATAAAGATAAATAAATTGGGCCATATTTGATTAATTTAGGTATTAGTGTATTTGTGAGGAAGAAACAAATTAAAAAGCACTTAAAAAAAAATGAAGAGAGAGAGAGAAAATTCAGTTGATAAATTTGATGGAGATACTTTTGATGATCAATCTCACTTTTCAGTACATAAGTTGAAGGTGAGGCGGTTAAATTTCACTGTGCTAATTACTGACATAAACTGATACCCATCAATCAATCTAACTTATTTATGAAATCTATATAGACATCAAATATCAAATGGCCTCATCCATTAAGAAACTATTAAGAATGGATCAATCCCAAAACTATGATAGAGAAATAGATAGAGATAGAGAGAGTGTTTACCAAAAATACTGTCATGGAAGGTCAGTAAAACATGCTCCCAATCACTGCAATCACATTGACTGCTTATACAATTCATAAGAATACAGGTAGGATTGCTTCAATAAATATGTGAAAATATAACAAATTCTGGCTATGAAAGGTGAATGAATAATCATGGTTGCCTGCACTTGAATTGTGTCTATAGAGAAGACAAGGTTTTAGCAATTGTTATTGCTCAATGACTGGATGTCTACTTTAACATTTCTTTTTAGTCATTTTCCACAAAAATCAACCTAAAATATTTTTGGTAAAAGAAAAAAGAATTTGATGACTAAGTACTGAATTCTGTTTTTGACCTAAAATTCAATTTAGAAAATTTCAACACTTCATGCATAAAAAAAGAAAAAAAAAGAAAAAGTAAAACAGGATAAAAGGAATTGTTAGTTATGATTAATTACTGATTAAATCAATTTTATATACACCCACAATGTAGATTGGCTATCTGTTTTACTTATCAATATATCAAATTATTTTCCCCCAAGTATAAAATCATAAAAAAAAAAAAAGAAAAAAAAAAAACGTGGAGGGGTAGCATTGGAGTGGGAAGAGTTAAAAAGCATCAAACTATGAAACTTGTGTACCTCTTAATTATTTACTAACCTTAACTAATTCTAGCATCAGGTCACAGTTTTGAAGCACCCAAGGAAAACTGATCCCCTACAAGGAACAAGTTAACTAAAGAGACTATCATCCTAACTACAACACAGTAATATCTTACAGTCCATTCACTCGACTTAACTTAGTCTGGCATAATGTTATAATAATAGAGCAACAAGAGATCATTGAACTTACTACACTCATGAATTTGTGTATAAAAACATTCCCATAATAAGCACCCAGTTGGGTGTTTAAAAAAAAACAAAACAAAAAAAACTATAGAGTCTCTGGTTTTTTCCACAGATATTTTAATATTTTTTTAAAGCCTTCATCAATGTATATTTCAGCCCCACGAGTTAATATTCAATTGGCTGTAAGTGTGCTCAAAGTTATGAAGCAATGCAGTTAAGCTAAACACAGTTACAATCCAAATGAAACCCCAATGCAGATGTAACAGATTTTGAAAGCCAACTTGTTTTCTTTGTCATCAAAACTTAGCAGTTAATTACTTTTGCCAGGCAAAGGTCATTAATTCCACAACCTTGGAAAATTAAATAAAAAAAAATAGAATAAAATCGAACAGCTTTACATAAACACAGATGTCTCAGTAGGTGATGGTGATAATCAATAAAATAATATTTGGTGTTTTGAGATTTATCACTGTATCTTCATTGTATAAACTAATCTTAGATGTGTATTTATGTTTGCCAGCCTATAAAAATATATGCTGAAAATGACTCATTTTGTGGGGGTTAAGCAAGTTTGTCTTGCAGAACAATTACCTGGTCTACACCATGTTAGATTCCAGTATGGAAGTAAATGCTCTCATAAGAAAATGATATTGGCAAAAATATTAGATCAAGTCAAAAGTAATATGCATTTTGGGGGAACCAATTGTAATAATGAAAGTATCATCCTGACTAACTGTTCTTCAAATATATCACATGAAAGACTGGTTACATATGACAATGTTCAGCAAAAAGCAATGGATTGACATGAAGAAATCTTCACAGTTGACCCCCAAAACTGAGCTTCATGGAAGAAAGGTAATGTTATGCATGTAGTGTGATTGTCAGGGTATTGCTCATTTAAAGTTCTTGAGACACAATGAAAAACTAAATACACATTTATACAGCCAGCAGCTGCAATGTATCCATAAATGTTAGGTTAAAAAAAATGCCCTGTACTCATCAATAGGAAAAATATGTTTCTCTTCCACAACAACACAAAGCTGCTTACAGCTAAAATAACACTGGAAATAAATTTGGAACTTAGTTCTACTCCCACCCACCATATTCACCTGCCCACCCACAAGCTGATCATTACCTTTTTTGATTGCCGCAAAATGCTTCCAGAAGGAAAACCACCTTTAATGAAAACCAAATTCAAGAGTTTGTTAAAAACTTTGTCACATCAAAACCTGTAGAATTTTATTCAAAAGGTATAGAATTTCAAATGTAAAATGATGAGACCTTGCAACCAATCTGATCGTAGATTTAAATTCATAAAGTCAGGATACCAAAGAGGAAAGATCATTGGAATAATTACTATGAAAATATTTATAGAAAAGGCACAGGGAAGCTAACATTACTGTGTTATATTACAACTCCTTTCGTGGTTAAACTAAGAACTTTTATGTATACTTTGATATTATGTGTTTTAGCAAAATTAATGATCTTTGTCTTGGTCATAAGAGTAGAACATGGAACATCTGTCATTGTGGTTGAGAATTCACTTTATTTGGTCAGCTATAAAATTTATTGAATGAAAGATTGAACTCAAGATAAAATTTCCTTCTTTCAAATTGTTTGAGAACACCTGGCCATATGAAAAGGGCAGCAGGACTCAAGTGATATTTCCTTTTTGGTACTTGCTGCATAGTTTATATACAATCATCACAAAGCTACATGCAAATAATTACATAACCAGATTAGGTGCATTGCTCTCATTTGACTGACGTATCCTTTAGAACATACAACTTTCTGTAGTAAAGTCATAGGATGGCTGAATATTACATGAGGTCATTGTAATTAATTTTTCTTTTCATTTGCATTATGAATTATAGAATTCTAATTTAGCTCTTCTGAGACAGCCCCTTTTTCAGGATCATGGATGTAGTCTCCTTCAGCTTACACATCTTCTAGTTAGGTTCCCTATCATATTTTGATCTCATTCCAAAGAGAAAAATGGATGCCTTTTTCTTTTTCATGGATAACAATACAGAATATATACAGACATCTTAGAATTTTGAATATTTATAAGAAATGTTCTAAGTCACATACAATTTTTGGCCAGTAGTAGATCTACAATGAGATTAAAGTTTCAGAGATTCTCACCCTAGATGAGCCGAAAGCAACAGAAAAATTTATTGATAGCTTGAATCTTGGTAGATAGATTCTCAAATCTTTTATTGCATGGCTTAATAGTTCTATAGCCCAGCCCTTGAGCTAGAGCCAATCAGAGCCATAAAAAAAGACATTTGAATTCTTGATTCAGGCTGCACATCATTTCTCTTGTGCATTTTAAGACCAAAAATCAATTCACCTCTTTAGCTTAATAAATACACTATGAAGACTTAACACTCATAGTAGTTTACTCTTGAACAAACTCATTGATAAAAATAATAGCAGTTACATAGACATTGTTGTTAGTAGAAAGAGACTCATTGTGTGGCCTGTTTTCAAAGACTCCACCCCACCACTTCATTCTTTGTAATTCAAACCTCATGATCCTGAAAAGGCAGCATCTCCCTTTGAACCTTGTTGGATATTTCTCTACTTTTGCTGTTCCATAACAGTTCAAATATAAAGATAAAAAAATTAAGGTCTACTATAGAATTTGGCTCAAAATCTTTAAGATAAGCATAAAATAAAATAATGTCTTTGCAAATCTACATTTGCTACATAGATATCAAAATACTTCTGAAGGAAGTGTTGTAGCTTATCTAACAAGGACATGATATTTTGAATCTAGTGGCTTGAGTAAAACTTTGTTCCATTTTCAGACTTGTCAATCTTTTGAGTATCTTTGTTTCAATGTAGTTTTTGTAAAATAGAGAAGTTTATTCTTTGTTTTTGTTTTTTAAAAACAAATCCATAGGCTAACTAATCCTTCTTGCAGGATCCTGTATAGACACATTTGCATTTAACATCCACAGAGCTTACCTGTGGTTTATACTGCAATTATGCTGAGCAAACCTTAGTAATATTTTTGGGGGGAGTGAGTACATGATCTGGCATGATTAACAGACTGAACGAGGTCAACACATTCAATGCTTTGGTGAGAATGACATGTAACTTAGGACTTGCACAATCATTGATGGCTTTCAAATTGTTCTGTTTCCCCAGTTTCCCTCACAAGACTTGGATCAATATGCAGTATATGGTTTTCTAACAGTTACCTCTCCAGGCCTAGAACATCAAGAAGTTACTTGCTTGCGAAATTGATTATGAGATTTGAACCAGCACCTCAATCAAAAATTGAACATTCTAATTATTTGGCCACAGGCCCAAGATTGCTATATACACTTGCTTTTAAAATAATCTAATTTGATTTTTATTATTACAAACTTTTATACTGAATACATTATAGACAAAATTTGGCTAGGATGTGCAACTTCTTTTAGAGTAAAAAATTCTACAGATTCAAGATATGATAGCCACAATGTAGATTGAAACTTTAAAAAGTAAATAGGCTTACAGTCATATCATGTTGAAACACTAGTTCCCATACAATAACTGACAGTAAACAAAATTGAGCCAGGTCAATAGCTAGATAGGTGACTTCTTGGGAATAGCAGGTGCTGTAAATAGATAATGGCTTGGTATTGAAAATCGGAGAGCCAAGTTCTAATTTCAAGTTGGATTGGTTTTATTCATTTACATGCAAATACTTTGGGAGAAAGCATTTACTTTCTCTTTTCCACTTCAACATTTGTTCAGGACAAAGGGTGTAATTTTTTTTTTCTGTTTTAATTTTGTTGTATATGATTAAATCTGAACTTTAAAGTGGGTCAGATTCAAAAAAGATTTTTTGTTTTCAATTATTTTCCTAACAAAGATCAAGCTAAGATGATTTCTACAACATTCATTTTTTTTTCTTTCTTTTTTCAAAGCAGTTTCGTCAGAGTTGGCTGTAATAAAAAAGAGAAAAAAAAACGAGCGGGGCAAAGTTAGAGCATATTGGATTTGGTTCATGGCTGATTATACATTTTAATCAAAATTGTTATGCTTGCTGGTGCAAAACTCATACTGGTGCCAAAATTAACTTGGACCTTTCTTCACTTGCAGATATTTTCAGAGTGATTATTGACCAGTTAACATTTTCATCTGGTTCCAATATCTGGGATAAATTCTGACCAAATGCATACCAGTTTACACAAGTATTTTTGGAAAGAAGCCAACCCCCTCCCTTAAGAAATGTAAGCCATATTTAATCCATGTAACATTTGATTTCAAACTAGAAATGATTCATAATAAACCAATTATATAACAAAACATTTAATAAAAGATGGTGGTGATTGAAGTGAATAATAAATGATATCCGTGATCATAATTACTTTAAAGAGAAATATTTTTTCTGCTCCTGAACACTGACTAGCAAAGATACCTGGAATTGTACAACTTAATTCTCTTTCATTTGCTTTGCTGGGTTATGTAGTTACTTGCATACTATAAAAAGGTATTAATTAAAATGGTTTGATATATTTAAATATTTTGGTTATCATTTCATTTGCATCATTTTTTATTATAATTGTAATATGACTTCTGGTCGTAACTGTTTGACATAAACTGTACTGGTGCTGGTCATCTAATACAACACATCTCTCTAGATTGCAAATATCATAACTTGGGGTCAACTGCTACATTTTAGTGAAGGTGGTTTGCATTCAGTGCAATCAGTTTTGATGGTGCATTTCCTTCACAAGAATTTGTGCCATCTAGCAGATTTCATTCATTGTGTATCTACCTGAAATCAATGTTTATCACAGTTTTTTTATCCATCTCCGACTGGCCATGGTTTTTGTTGGTCTTGGCAACACCTTGATCACACTGTCTTTTCAATGCTGGGTGATCTTGGTAAAAAAGGTATAAACTTGCCAACAGAAAAAAATGACATTGTCGAAAAATTATTAATTTATTTGAAAGTAAAATTTAAAAAAAACGTACAACAGCTATAGGTTTGTTTCACCTCAATCACCTTTCTATTCTTCAGGCACTGAGAAACATCTGTGTGTTAAGATATATGAAAGTGCTAACATCTTAGCAGTGAAGAACTTCTACAGGGAATTTTCTCTAACACATGATAGGCATGGGAAGGGCTGCCAGTTTTTCCTGCTAGCATTTGACTTTGAGGCAAGAGTTCTGACAATCTGATTTCTACGCAAACATACTCACTAGCTTCCTAAAGAAAGAACCTTCTGTTAAACAATTGTTTTTTTTTTAATTGTATCACCCCGAGCAAGGCGGTAACGCCACTGATGTGCAGGGGGCTACGTAATAATGAAAAGATTGGAAAAGAGAAAGCCGGAAACCATATCCTAAACAGGGAACAAGGGATGAGCCTCTTAACCTGTTCAATAGACGTGGGTGGAGTGTGAACCGGGCGATAGATATATCTACTCCAATAGTCAGATCAGAGGGTACTTTTAAATTTTGGCTGGGAGGGGGGTGCCAGTTATACTGAATTTTTGTTTGAGTTGAAACACTTTCAAGTATTTTATGGGTTTAGATTAATATTTTTTAAAGCCAGACATTTTTTTTCTTCACTAGACTTCAATTGGATTAGTCACTCTTCCATATTTTTCTAATATCTCTACTCCTTCACTCAGAATTATTAAGTCTCTCAATACCTCATCACTAACCATTTTGATGCACTTGTATGACTCAATCTGCCCTATTATATAATTTGTAATATTTATTGACATTTTTTACATATAGACTATTATCGTCATTTTTGTTGTTGTTATCACAAAGTTGTGCCCTCCAGACTTCATCAGGTGCTTATTACTCTGCGTAAGTCTCAAACTGAACCCTTTATTTAATCTATGGGTGTAAATTGATCTCAGTCTGCTAATCATGTTGAGAGATATCTAAATTTTATTTTATTTCAATAGTACTGCTCAGTTATTGCTTGTGAGTTTTACCCCAAATCAGTGGAAAGGGGGCAAGTAATAGGTAATACTAGATAAGAACTAGACAAGATATTTATTTGAATAACAAATGACATCAGAGTAAGCAATACAAATGTAAAAGTATTTTTCACTGACTATGCAAAAGCATCTGATAAGTTATGATACAAACACCTATTTAAACTACTAAGAAAATTTGATATAATAATAATAGATAAATTATACTAGAAGTAAACCACCTGCATATCGATAGAAAATTAGTTGAAAGTGGTGTAAGGCAAGGATGTGTTTTCTTACCAGAGTTATTTAACCTTTAGAGTAAGGTGATCTAAAGGGAACCAAAAGTCCTACCAGAATTTATAATTTGTGGAAACAATCTTAATGTAAGATATGCAGATCACAGTTAACAACAGACACAGAAAAAAAACTGCTGGAACTTTGAAACAAACTAGTAAAAGAAAGCAGGAAAAAAAGACTAACCATCAACTGCAAGAGGAAAGAATATATAGGTGTTAGCAAAAGGGACAGCCCAAGATGTGAGCTACAAATTGGAGGCATCAAAAATGAGCAAGTACAAAAATTTAAATAACAGGGAATTGTTTTAACAGAAAAGAAAATGTAAAACTGTAATCTTAAGGTACATTGGAATAGTAAAAGATACATTCCAAAAGCTAAACAAAGTATGAATAAACATGAAAATTTCATTAGAAACAGAGAAGAGTTACTCAACTGCCATGTCATATCAGTCCTCCTATTGTTACGTGTAACAAAAGGAAAAAAAAAAAAAAATGATAACCAAAACTCAGAGATAAATCACAGACAAATATTTAATTTACTAAACACACCAAATAAAATATTTACAAATATACAATTTTTGTTGCATTCAAAACAATAAACAGAGTTTATTACTGGCAAGTGTTACGAGGAAAGAAGGGGAAAGTAAGGTCAGTATGTTTACCCAGTTAAGTTGGCGAGGAAGTTAAGTGCTATACTTTTTGGAAATCCTCAAATAAGTATATAAAGAATAATTTTAAATATGGGCAATGAAAGAGTCAAAAATATGTATTTTCCCATATAGCTCCATGAGGTTCTCTTTCAGGTTTTAGTTGGTTGGCAACTTCTTATAGATTCTTTTAGCTGGATATAAATCCTTGAATCATAACTGGAGCTGATAGCATCAGCAAACCCTGGTAACAACTGACTGTTCTCTGCCCAAAACTTAATTTTACAGGGGCTAACACTTAATTTGCATATTTCTAGAACCTTTCGAATTCTCTTGATTTTACTGGAACATTCTCGACCATTCTAGTACCTTCCAAATGTTCTATTTCTAATGTCTTTATTTATTTTTACAACTACTTCATGAATTAAAACTTTTTTGGAATAACTCTTAAAAGTCAATAGAATCCATTACTATAACTTTTTATACATTATTAATATTATTTTTATATAAATGCATCCTTGTAACACTATATGATAATGAATGTTGGACAATTTCCTCACAGATGGAAAGGAGACTCCAGGCAAGAAAGATGTAATTCTAGGGAAGAATTCTGAAAGTACCATTGATGGAGCATTGAAAATGTTTTAAGGAAAATAGAAACAAAAAAATGCTTATACTTAGAATGAGAAAGGGACAATTGAAATTTCCAGGATACATGATGAGAGAAAATAAAGGCTTAGAAAATTTAATCCTCACAGGAAACAGTGAAAGCAAAAGAGACAGAGGGAAACATTGAGTAACCTATTTAATGAGATTGTGTAAATGGATACCAGAACAGGGAGTGATAGTAAAAAAAAAACAAACATTGCTAAGAGCTACAAAGAAAAGGAAATTGTGGAGAGCCATGATCGTCTATGACTTGAAGGAAAATGGCTCACAGAATAAGAAGTAATTCATTTTATAAAAGTCATTAGCAAAGCAATCACAACAAAAAAAAATAAAAATAAAACAAATGAATGAATGTTTAACTCTTTAGCCTTCAACACTCTCAAACCTGCCTTGTAAATATCAGCTCTCAAAGTCTTACTGTGTGATTTCATGCATTATTTGCAATGACGGCATCATATTATAGCAGAGTATAGATGGGATGGGTTACATTAGGAGCAGATATTTATGGGGTAGGTTTGGATGTGTTCAATGCTAAAAGGTTAAATTTGTTTTTTAAAACTAAATATGCAAATCAATTTTCTTTATTATGCATCTAAACTTATTTATAAATGAAACTTTGTCTCTGCGTATGTGTGTGTATCCGTTACTTATAGACTCCGAAACGGCTGAACCGATTTTCTTGAAAATTTACACAGTTGTACTATAAGCGTCTGCAAGTGTTCTTAGCTAGGTTTTGTGTTGGGTAACCCTGAATAAATATCGAAAATCGATAATTGAAAAAAATCGGGTTAGAGAAGGAGTGGTTTGATTTTAATCAAATTTGATACACTCATAGACAAAGACATAAGAAAAGATATTCAGAAGTTTCAAGGTTGCAGTTCTTACAATAGTGCAAAAAATCGATAATATATATATATATATATATATATATATATATATATAAAAAAGGTAAGATGTTTAATCCTCAATTTTTTATCCGATTCTCACTAAACTTCACACAAATATTCTTTTGGCTGAGTCTGAGCTCCAGAACCATGGATTAGTCTTAAAGCTTTCATTACACCCGAGCAACGCTGGGCTATACTGCTAGTATCCCATTAAGTTAGACCAGATATAAAACATAGGCTGGTAGTATACAAATGATAGATCATATTTATTTGAGGTTTCAGTGTCATAATATTTGTGCAGGTAAACAACTTTGTTTAATTTTCAGGATGTTCACACACAAACTCTGAGATTTAGATGTTAGATAACTTTTACATGTTTTCTTTGGGAAATAAATACTAAATTCTCAGTATTCATTACACAAACAGATGTATTTTTCTTTGTTAAGAAAAATAATTAAAGCTGAAATACATGTAGTGAAGCCTATCAAAAAAAAAAAAAAAAAAACACATTAAAAAAACTTTTTAATTAGAAACAAGGTAGTAAGAGTCAGGTTTGCTTGTTTTGAATATCAGCAAATGACCAAAAACTTGTAGGACTGAAGCATTACTTTCTTAAAGAGAACATTAATAAATGGTAATTCATCATGAATTTCATCTACTCATTTTGAATAAACAGTACAGAGAAAGGAAAATAGTAGTTTTTAGTTATTCTGACTCAAGGCAACAATATCATGATCATATAACTTAGTAACTGGTTCCCTCTATTTCTCTTTGTTCTGAAACTTATAGAATGAATGTGGAGGAGGCAACGTAGGAAACAAACATGAATCTCTAAAGGGAATGTTTTAGTAGAGAAAGATTACAAGACCCAAACCCACTGGGAAGGCTACAGACAGAAAACAAAAAAAAAAAAAAAAAAGAAAAATGTCTCACATCTAAGGACAGGTATGCGAATACTGAATATGTGATGACACAATAAAAGAAAAGTATCAAATGAAAGCAACCCTTGAAAGGTAAATGTTTGGAAAAGCTATTGTAGAAATATAATACAAATTTAGAATTGTATTCTTACAGAGTGTTATCACAGTTCCTTTTCTTTTTCTAGGGGAATGTACAAAATGCTAAAAATAAAACTGCACATATGTAAGTTGTTGGCTTGGCTTTGTCAAAAGTGATGAGCAAAAACTTTTGCTGTTGAACAACATGATTAAACATTCATATTAATGCTAAGTGACTTCAAAATATGCCATCACACATATGAATCTAGCATATAATGTGCAATCTTTACACCACTTTCAAAAAAAAAAAAAACCCTGCTAAAAATACCCCGCACTTTATACAAATTGAGGTGATGGTGCATAAGTGCATCTGCCAGCAGCTTTCTTTGAATGAAACATCATGTGGTAGAAAATACAGCCATTGTTTCAACAGCAAGAATTACATTTTAAGTTAAATTTTTCTTATTAATTTTGAGGCAAAGTAACTTAAGAGAAGCTATTAACTCCTCCAGTATATCTTTTGTAATGACAAATTAATTTTCATTTACATCAAAATCTTTTGGGGTTTTATTTAACCTAAAAATTAATTTAGTGATAATGATTAAATCTACAAGGACAGTTATGTGAATTTATAGAATAGATTCTTTTGCCCCATTTCTTATATATATATATATATTAGTCATCCACATACAATCATGTTTTGCTGTATCACAGCTCATTAGTGCTTCCAGGTGGGATATACCTTGAGAAAATTTTAAAAACAGCTACCACTTCTACAATTTAAGAATTACTCTTCAGTAATGAATCGAGTTCGCCCGGCAGCTAGCGTATGTATATACTGCACATATATAACATGCTAAATTTTTTCCTCTCTCAGACGATAGTTTAGGAAGTAGGTACACCGACTGATACCAAATTGGTTGACTTTCGATCACAGCTGGAAGCAAGTAGATGTCTAGTCACATGGATGAGCTTGATACAGTGAAACAGGCTTGTATGTGATGACTTATATATATATATATATATATATTAGAAACAGAAATAGGGGTTGTTCCAATGAGAGAAAGTGGTATAGAAGAAAAAAGTGTGAGAAGCCGTAAACGTTTTAAATGTAGATTTATAGTTCTCATTGTTATTAATACTACTTGCTTTTTGTAGGATATATTAAATCTTCATAATGATATTTTTTTTTTACATTGATGGAAGTAAATTTAGAGTAATGCCTATCTACCAAAATGCAGATTATGACATGCTCATGATGCAGGAAGAAATATTTATAAAAAAAAAAAATACAAGCTTTCCCTGAACAAAACAACATGAAAAACCTAAAACACACACACACAGACACACTAAATTCAAATGCGATCGAAAAAAATCGAACCATTGCAAAGAATACTATTTCAGAAAACAACAAAAAGAATTAGATGACCCATAGAGTAGAATTGAGTCAAAATTTCTGAAAATTTTGAAGTATAAAGACGAAATCAAATTTCACAAGTCAGTGTAAAAAAGTTTTTCGAGCCAATGAAAGGTGACGGAAGAGATTTAACGCATGAGCGTGAAAAAAAGACCCCAACAAACACTGACCTGCTCACAACTTATTGATATATACACAATATTTTGGCCATCAGAAAAACAAACAGATCTTGATATGTAAAGTCACAAGTTTGTTCATCTGACGAGAGTCAACTTTAGACTCAAAACACATGTAGCGGCACAAATACCATGATGGACACTTAATATATCATACTACAATATTATATTATAAAGTAATATTAATAACAATAACAACAATAAATCTACACTTTAAACAAAATGTTCATGGCTTCTCTCAGTTTTTCTTTTATATATATATATATATATATGTGTGTGTGTGTGTGTGTGTGTGTGTATGTTGAAGGTTATGGGATAGCAGTATGTAAAGGTAATGATAGGTAGAATCCTTGTATATGAGAATTCTCGGTTGTGCTCTTATATAATGATTCAGTGTGAACACTCTTGGTTAATCATAGTAAAGTGACATGACTTCTTAGAGTTAAAAATGAAGCAAAATAGATAATACCCATCAACATTGGAGAGAACAGTGGCCAGCTTAATGATTGTGACCAGAAGCACCCGGTTAGAATTGTTTGCAGTAACAAACAAATAAGACTGGCTCAAATTACATTCATTTTCAATGCATACAATTTCAGGTGTATAAACTGCAGGTTGATTCAACCATCAATCAGTTCTTCAGTTTCCCCTGGAGATGAGAGCAGAAGATCCACCAGGGTGCTCTTGTCGCCACCACGGCACAAGACATCATACTTCTACTGCATTTGTGTTGTTAATTGGACCACAGCATGTTTCAATATCATTATTCAAGTTGTTTCAAGCTGGCAAAGATTCCTTAACAGAGTGGGACATGTTTGTGTGGCATGGGTTGTGTCTATTGCTCTGCTTGAATTAACTGGTGACCACTACATTAAACAGCTAAAACCTCTTGCCAGCAGTTTTCTGACCACTTGTACAATTAATGCCCCAATGAGTTACTGCATTTTGCCAGGTGAGAGAGGACTCTACAGAATACGAAGTACTTTGCCCATGATTATTGGGGAGGGGTAACTTTTCAAACACACACAATATATATTTAAGCATTTTGCTTTTTTTTTTTTTTATAAGCGTTTCACCCCGAGCAAGGCATGTCACTGCCACTACTGCGCAGGGGGCTACATAGAGTGGAGAAAGCATGATTAAATATAGGAAATGTCAGAGGGTGGGTGATAGGCGTGTAAGGATACCGAGAATGAGGGTTGGGTAGATGTGAGTGTTCTGAGAATAATTGGGAGTTAGAGTGATAGGAGGTGTCTATTGACCCTACATTTAAACACCTGGAGATTGTAGCTGTCGGGGAAAGCAAACTTGTGGAAGGGAGTTCCACAGGTGGGAAGCACGAGAAAAGAAGATGTTAGAGTAGAATTTACGGTTACATCTTATCTGTTTAACTGTAAAAGGGTGAGACCTAGTTGCTAATCTAGTATCTCGTGTAAATTCCTGCTTAGGCGGCACCAGCGCTCTAAGTTCATCGGAGCAGAAGCCATGAAAGTACTTGTAGAAGAGGCACAGGGAAGCCACATCACGCCAGTGAGAGAGTGGTTGCAGCCAGTCTGCCAAGTCAGTATCAACCACGTTACAGATCCTTCTTTGTATTTTGTCAAGAAGCCCAAGGAGAGTAGCAGGGGCACCCGACCAGATATGGCAGCAATATTCAATACACGGGTGGATGGTAGATTTGTATATGTGCAGAATAGATTCAGGTGGGAAAAACTTCCGGGCCTTGCACAGAGAGCTGACTTTTATAGCGGCAGATTTGGCAATGGATTTGAGATAGTCATTCCATTTGAGGTCCGCCGAAAGTGTAAGGCCAAGGAAGCGTAGTATTTTACTCTCTGGGAGGCTAG
This sequence comes from Ascarosepion bandense, assembly GCA_037127315.1. Classification (NCBI taxonomy): domain Eukaryota; kingdom Metazoa; phylum Mollusca; class Cephalopoda; order Sepiida; family Sepiidae; genus Ascarosepion; species Ascarosepion bandense. The sequence goes on from JBBBDQ010000151.1 coordinate 1,576,639, forward strand.
CCTGCATGTTAGGTTAAATAAAAATAGACATAATATTTAAATTATTTTAATCCTCTCAGTCACATATTAATTTTTTTCATGCTATGATTAAAAACATGAAAGAAGGAGGTATAATTTATTTTTGTTATTTTTATTTTCCCCCCCAAGTACTTTTAATCCCACCCAAGATCATCTTCAGGGGTGAATTGCTAGGACAAAAATATTTGATAGTTATGCATTTTTTTACATGTATGTTGAACATGCTCTGTTAATTTGAAATTTAAAAGTTATGTAAGGGAGGTAACTATTTTTTAAAATTACAATTTGTATGTTTTAAAACATTGTTATAATTGTATTTTTTCCTAAAAATTACAACTTTAGACTCAAAACACATGTAGCAGCACAAATACCATGATGGACACTTAATATTTAGATATTTTAAAACCTTGTTATAGACATTTCAGAACATTGTTGCTATACTCATAGTTTTATTTTATTTAGCGTTGGTTCTAATTATTTTTATATAGAGGGCTTCAAGAATTTGAAGATTGTTTTTTATTTTTGTGGAGGAGTATACTTGTATTGTCAATTAATATTTCTGTAAATCATGAATGTGGACAGGAATGTTTCTTTAGATGTAAACCTGGGAACAACAGCAATGATGAGGTAGTTTCACACACCTCAAATGCTCCAATCTCCCAATCAGAGGCCTTGCTGCCAAATGTAGTTTGTTGTCATACCCAAAACTAGAGTGCCCTATATTTTGTTTATAATATACAATTTCATATAAAACAGTTATAATCACAATAAAAAGAAGCCATCCTCTAAAGAGAGGAAGATGGTCATTTGATGTATGCTCTACCTTGTTGTCTAAAGTAGGAGATACTGAGCAACTATGTTGCTAGGCATACAAGAGAACATAATTTTTGACTAAACACTTTATTATTTTGTTATTAATTAAAAACATGATTATATTTTTTTTGTTAATGATTTTTAGTTTTTGAAACTTGAAATCAATTCCTGCTAGACAAGTTCTGAATGCAAAACATTTGTATTAAAAAGAAACTAAGAGAATCTAGGCAAAAAGCAATTCCAAGTGAATAAAAATAGGAAGTGATAATAGCAAATCAATACCCAAAACCCTTCACTTTGATAAACATTATGAAACAGAACATATGGTTATCTATAGTCTTGTCTTCTTGGATAATTTCTATCGCTCAAAAATTATACAAAGCAGCAGTATAAATCTTCTTTTCAGTCTTGTGGACACAGTAGAAAAATTTGACTATCTTTACAAGAACATTTTGATGGAATTGTGTGTTTCAGAGAACCTATGAAAAACAATCATCTATTATGTGAGGTTTTATTGATTTCCCTTTTTAAACAACCACAGACAGAATTTGTATCAATTAAGTAATGCTGGAAATTTCTTATGAGGAAAACAGGCAATACTAGTTAATAATGGCATGGACTGGATATAAACTCATGGCCACTGGTCATTCTTTCACTGACTGGGCAGCTTCACTCTACAATGTTTTGATTTCTGTTTTCATTCATCTGAACAAAAACTAGGAATGAATCAGCAGATGAAACACTGCCACAGCAAAAGAAAAAAAAGAAAATTATATTTTCAACATAGTGGTCTCCATGGTGTCAGCTGGCATGGTGGGTAGGTAACACTTAGATTATCTTTGTTGTTACTTCTATCATGTCCAACTGAGAGACTAGATATTTTTTTTCAGTCAGCAAGAATTCTGACTGCCCCTCTGCCAACCTTTGCTTGTCACTGCCTCCAACTCCCCCCTACTTGCTGTAACCATTACACTATCTTATTATTCTGACTGCCCATGACAGTTTCTTAAATGGCAATTTAAGAATGCAGCCTCACTATATAGGCCCATAACTGGAATTCCCTACCTTCCAACTGAGTGGCAATTGATCCTGAAAACTTATTTATTTACTGTATTTTTTTTTTTTTTTTGCCATTTGTGAAGTTTTCACATCTTAACTTTTCTCTTGGCTACCATAAAACACTGGTTATTTCAGGCCAATATAAAAATCATTTACAGCTTACTTGACTGTGGGTATTCTAATCTAAAAATTTTGGAGGCCCATTGTGTTACAGTACAATTAACTGTACAATTGTTTTGATAATAATATTGAATGGGTTATCACTTAAGCAAAGATTTGATGAAGTCTTTACAAAGAGATGTTTTGGATTCAAAACTGCTTAAAGGTTTTGATACAATATTTATTATTATTATTATTAATATTCTATAAAAAGTTTTTTTTTGCCTCGACATTACCATACATTAAAACACTAATTTCTCTAACTAGTCAAATTAAGAATGCCCTATCATGAAATTAATAAAATAAAAGGTTCAATCATTGCATGATATTCAAATATAAAAAAAAAGATTAAAATATCAATTTTTAAAATTCAAGTAAAACAATGTTTTTATGGGCCAAAATAGTTAATGTAGGTAAAGACATCTTTCTGATTTGTCACTGTAGACTATAGCAGTACCAGTATTTAACTGTCTGGACAATAGGGAAAATACTTATGGAAGAGTAGTTTACAAAAGTGCTCATTTACAAACATACTTCTCTTTCAACAATTGTAGCATGCCAGTGACAAGATTTTTGTCATGACATCCCATAGTACATAAAACAGAGAGAAGTAGATACATGCTATATGCAATGGCTGTTGCTGCAATATAACCTTTAATTAAACCTACAAATCTTGCATAAGCTCGCCTAGTAAGACACTGTTAGGGAATTTGTTCATAACTGGGTGCTCCACTTTTGTAGCCTTAGTTAATAAATTTAATGCCACCATCAGAGGGTGAAGCTAAAAAAATGTTTTATTACAATACCATTATTAAATAACTTTTTAAAGACCATGAAAACGAATTTGTTATGCTATAGTAATTATGGATCATTATTTTACTATAGGAATGCAGAACAAATTATTCACTAGCCATTTATGTAAGCTTATGTCTTATCACTGGTAGAATTTATGAAACAAATCCATCCAAACTTTCATTCCCTCCAATGATTATATATATAGTGATTATAGCAAATATTAAAAGCATATATAGGAAGTAAACAGACACTAAAATTTTAACTGTACATTTCATGAGTGAGTCTTAGCATAGAATACACCAAGTGTGTTTGTATATATTTTGTTTGCAATGCCTAACTTAATATCATCAGTGAAAAAGAAAGAGTTATATCATTGGTAACACAAAATGACAATGTCTTTGTTATGACAATGATGAATTGTTTATAGATAATTACAAAACCAGGAGGTGAAAAGACCAGCTCTGCAAAAGAACCGAGTAGAACAATAATAATTAGAAAATCTATTAGGTTAAAACAAAGTACATAGCATTTTTTATTAGATGGCATATGAACACTTCTGTTTCACATGCGACTGAAACTGATTACATATATACATATTCTTTTGAGGGGATTTATGCATGAATTTTAAATGTCTTTATATTTCAAGTGACAATGGAGACATTTTTGTCATTTGATTCTACTTTCAGAAAGGAGAAAATGCTGTACAAATAGTAAAAATAAAGTGTCATTTATGGAGATGGCGCCATAGTGAAGAGTAGTGTTTGCAAGTGGTTTGTCTGGTTCAATGAACAAATTGTAACACTGGCTAAAGAATAATTCAGGTTGTATAACAGAGGACATGCCAAAGACAATACCACAAATATCTCTGATGGATGTAGTAGGGTTATTTGAAAACATTTAGGTATCTATGAATTGCTATGATGTTTAGACACTTCATAATATAACAGAAAAAAAAATTAATGGGCCACATTTTCATCCATGATTCTTTACTCAAAAGCAACAAAAATTATCCAAATGATGAAAGAGTGCAGGCAAAACAAAATGAGCCACCAATAATGGAAAGAGATGATGCTGTGTATCAGGTAGGAGTGCAAGTTATATTATGTAGTTCCTTCTGAAAAATCAGACAATGAATTCAGACAAATAGTTTTCAGTTAAAATGATTAAAAGCAGCAATTGTTGAAAAAAAGACTTCATTTGACCAAACAGAAAAGTGCCATCATCCATCAGGACAACACCAGATCCCATACTTGAGATCCAACAGAAATTGGTAAAGCTTGGCTGAGATATCCTACTACGCCTGCTGTACTAACCTGGCCTTATTGTAAATCATAAATGAGCCTGAGAGCAAAATCAAAAAGAAAGAAAATTGTCTTCATGTTAACAGAAACAAATATCAGTTATTCTCTTATTGTACAATAAAAAAATAAATGTTGGATTACGACTTATTTCAATCCTTACAGATTTCTCTGATGGGGAGAACTCTGATTCTATGAAAGCCTGTTAAAAATCACTTAGGCCATCACCCAGAAAGATGCCAACTTCTGGATGGATGAAATCTCAAAACTACCTCAAAAATGTTGAAATGCAATGAAACAAAATGACACATATGTGATTGAATAACTATCTTCTTCTATGTGCCCTGTCCCTTCAGGACGTAGGCGATCATGGATCTCCACGTCTCCCTATCCCTTGTGGCTCTTAGTATGTTTGCTCCTGTTGCTCCTGGCAACCCCCGTTCCGTCATCCACCTGATCAGACCGTGCAAGTATGTTATCCGCTGCCTTCCTCTGTCTCTCCTTCCTTCTATCTGTCCAGTCAGTATCAGGTTCTCCAGGTTCTCCTTCCTCATTGCATGTCCCAGGAACTTCAGTTGTTTCTTCCTGATGCTCAGCATCAATTTCCTTTTTGTTGCCATTCTTTCTAACACTTCATCATTGCTTGTATGCTCAGTCCACGATATCCGTAGCATCCTTCTGTAGAACCACATTTCAGCCGCTTCCAGTTTTGTCCTCATTTTCGATGATATTGTCCAGCATTCACAACCGTATTGAAGAACTGACATCACGTAGCAGTCTAGCACTCTTTTCTTCGTTTCTATTGAGATTTTCCTGTGTGTTAGTACTTTGCTCATCTTCTGGAACGCGTCCTTTGCCATGCCAATTCGCCTTCGGATCTCCGTGTCGCACTTTCCATCTCCTGTTAGAACACTTCCTAGGTACTTAAATTCTTGGACTTGTTTGATTCTGTTACCCCCCACCTGTATTTGGCATTTTGGGTTGTATCTTTTGCTGATGACCATGCACTCAGTTTTCTTAAAGTTTATTTGTAGTCCCTTCTTGTCACTCTCTACTGCTACTTTCTGTATGAGATCTTGCAGTTTCCTTTCCGTGTCCGCAATCAGTACTGTATCGTCCGCATATCTTATGTTGTTCAGGTTGTGGCCTCCAATAACAAATCCTGGTGTGTCATCTAGGGTCTTCAAAATATTCTCGCTGTATAGGTTGAACAAATCCGGTGAAAAGACACATCCTTGTCTTACGCCTTTTTCTATCTTTGTGTATCTACTGAGGTCGTTACCTGTCCGTATGCAGACCGTTTGCTGCCAGTAGAGATTCTTGATTATTCTTATGTCTTTGCCGAAAATGTCGAGGTTGCCTAGCATTTCCATCAATTCTTTGTGTCATATTTTGTCGAATGCTTTTGCGTAATCAATGAAGCATAGGTACAAGTCTTTCTTCATTTGTAATGCCCTTTCAGAGAGCATCCTAATCATGAATATGGCGTTCCTTGTTCCAGTGTCCTTGACGAACCCGCACTGTTCCTGCCCTATCTCTGGCCTGATTCTGCTTCTCGCTCTATTCATCAGGATTCTGACAATCAGTTTTGTAATGTGACTCATTAAGCTGATAGTTCTGTGTAGTTCGCACTCGTTTGCTCCAGGTTTCTTCGGCAGCACTATAAATATCGACTTGCATAGGTCTTCTGGTATTATTCCGCTGCTATAAATTTCATTTATTATGTCGGTAATCTTTTCTATGCCATATTCTTCTAAGGCTGTCAGCAGCTCTATCACTATGCCATCTGGGCCAGGTGCTTTATTTCTGTTCATTTTGGCCATTGCAGCTTCCACTTCGGATTTTAGTATTTCCGGTCCATCCATCTCCTTGTATATTCTCAGTTGTTCTCTCTTGTCGCAAAAGAGATCCTTTATGTATTCTTCCCATCGCTGGAGTATTTCCTCTTTCTCTAATATGATTGTCCCTTCCTTGGATTTTATGCATCCTGTTGAGGAACAGGGTTTTTGTCCTGTCAGTTCTCTTATCTCTTTGTGCATCTCTGCTTTGTTGTTCCTGCTCAGTCTCTCTACTTCTGCACATTTGTTGTTGAGCCATTCCTCTTTGGCTTGTCTGCATTTGTTCCTTATCTCCCTGTGAAGTTTTTTGTACTCTGCTCCGTGTCTTGGCGTTATTTTTTGTCTCCTTTGCATCATGTGGAGGATCTCTTCGGTCATCCACATTTTTCTTCTGCGTCTGATTTCCTTTGGGGCTATGTTGTTCGCTGAGGTCACCATTGCTTCTTTTAGTGAATCCCATTTTGGGTATCTACAAATATCTAAATACTGTCTTTGAAATTCACTAAAAACAAAGAAAACAAAACAGTACAGATTTTTGCTCCAACACAAATTAATATTGAAAAGTGATGATTTGATCATTGAATTTACCAATATTTGGTCTAAAATTTACTATTTCAATTAAATGGAGCCATAACTTTCAAGTTTAAAGAATATTTTACTAGTTATTTTAATGTGATAAAATCTGAATTAATGACTCGGAGCAGCTGCATAAAAATAATGCAAATCTTGATAAAATATAAACTTTAAAAAAAAAGACTTTTAGAAAATCAAAGATAAAAAAACAATAAAAGTATAAAATGAGTGAACATACACAACGTTCACACAGCAGAAAACTTACGCAATAACCACTAATTGGATTATTTCAATTGTCTTGTAAAGATCTACAGTAATCAATAGAATATGAAATCAATTCTTGTTGCCAAGAGCAAGAACTAATAATTATTTATAAATTGACATTAAGTTATTTGAACTCCTGAAAATGAAACAAAAATTCTGTTTGAAAATTTTACAAATAGTATCAAACCATTTCTTACAATCAAATATTTTTTATGCAAAAGTTTCCGGCTATCTTTGGCACAATATTAGAGAAATTTTAGAAGTGTCTGAAATTTCCTCAACTCTTCCTTATTCGTAGAATCAATCAACTGTTGAAAATTATTAACAAGCCTGAGAGAAGAATCAAAAAAGAAAAGGGTTTTTATGTTAACTGACAGAAACAAATATCAGTTTTTCTCTTCCTGCACAATAGGGAAAAATATTTTTTTTATATAAGATGTTGAAAATGGATTTATTATGTGAATACAAGATGAAAATTCTGGTTAGATCTAAGAGAGCCTTCAACATTTCAACCTAAATTGAAACAAAATGGTAAAAATGTCTTTGTGTTTGATGGGATTCAAACAAAACAATTAAAAATTGCTCAAACGTAGACAAACATATTGATATTGGCTTTCTTTGAATGGTGCATTAAAAGAGGAAGAGAAAAAAACATTTCCTGGCAAGATACTGCTTGTCACTCTATAGATTCTCCCTATTGAGATGATCAACAACCATATTGTTTATTATAGCTTCAACAAGTTGGCTAATTACACTGAGGAGACTGATAGGTCTATACCAAGATGGGGATCAGTGTTCACCCACAATCTTGAAACAGGTAAAGACTTGATATCTTCCAGAGAGTCAGGAAGGATTTCTCCTTCAAGCAGCAGTTAAATAATTTTGCTAAGATCAAAGAAAACTCCGGGTTAACATTCTTAAGGACAACCATTGGGATTTTATCAAAACCGGTAATCTTCTTAAAGTTAAAAGCACAATCTCAGTAATAGTTTTATCACAGGTTAGAAAGGCTGAAGACTTACTGACCTGTGATAAAAATATTACTGAGATTGTGCTCACTGAAAAAGAGGAAGTCAGGAATGGGATGACATTTGTCATCTAATGTTGAGTTAGAGGCAAAGATCATGGCAAAGAGCTTTGTATTATCTGATGAGGATGAGATGACCTTAGGAGCATTTATAATAGGCACTGGTGCTTTATCACTATTCGGAATTTGGTTGAAGATTTTGCAAATGTGATGCAATAAGTAAGTGATCAAGGCTTTTCACAGCCTAATGGGTGATGAATTATTTTTCCCTCTAAAACTCCTTTCTTACAAATGAAATATTGCTAAACTTTCACTACTTCACCATTTTCATGGCAGATTTCAGATGAGCTACATTTATTAACTCCACTGAAACAAACTTTCACAGATGGGACATACCATATAACCTAAACAAAATTGACTCATCCTCATGTATCCTGTTAATAAGTAGGAAGTTATAGTTTCTACCTAGAACTGTTATACTGCAAAACAGACTCCCAAAGGGATGCTTCCTCAATCACTACAATCTTAATCTCTTCAAGTCTAGGGTCAACCATTATGTATCCTACATATCCTTACTTCTTTTTTATACAATTACAACTTCATTTAGTAATCCTCTACATCGAGCGACTCTTGAACCTTGAGTGTCGAGAACAATTAAAAAAAATATGGGGGCTTTTTTTTTTTTTTTAGATTAACAATTGTTTCACTTCAAGCAATAGTCTTGTCTGGATGCCATTTCAAAAACTGATTGTTTTAATGGCATATCAACTCTGGAATAAATGTTTGAAAGCTGGCATAGAAAGCCAGGGAAAATAAAATGATGAGTGAATGAGATTTTGTTAAAAAAAAATAAAAAAATGTCCCTAACTTTTGCAGTAATCTAATATTTTGTTCTTTAATAACAAGTGTCAAGTGAATAATGACAGGATTTGCAAAAGAATTACTTTTAATTCAAGGACAGTTTTACAGTGATAAAGATAATTGTTTTCTTTTCTACAGCAGAATGAACAATTACAAAAATTCAAATGTTAAGATTACATGATATACTGACTCATTTGTATAATTACCATCTCAACTCGAAAATGAAATCCTTGTAATACAAGGATGGAAAATAAAATTGCAACACTGAGGAACAATGCAGATTTTGACCCAAGTACAGTCATGGGTAAACACCAGGAGAGACTGGGTCTTGTATCCTTCACTGGCAAATGATCTAGGAGAAGGTAACTCTGAATTTAAAACCTCAAACTATGGATTAAGTAGCATCACTAACCTGAAATTGGTCAACTGTGGTGAATACGACTACATCTCTAAAGACAATGTCAATCAGGGGAGGGAGAGGAATGGTCCTCAAAGGAGTGAGAAGGCCCTGGATATCTCATGCCAACTGTGAGTTATCTTGTGCTTAGTATTTTCTGATACATTTTCATCTGCAGGCACCAAAAATGAGTTTATTCACAATAATACTTTTAGGATGAAAACAATATTTAAGATTCCATTGAAGCTCTACAAGGCGCAAATGAAAATACAGATATCTTGTTTTAACATATATATTTACCAAAATTATACAAAAATATCTAAAAATAGTAAGGAGTAAACTAATACAATACAATTGCTATTGACTTCAACCACAGCCTCCAGACAACTTTAGAATCTCCTGCAATTCTTCTGGACAGTCTCCTTGTTTAAACTGGTGAATGCTGCCATAATCCTTGCCTTCAGTATATCTTTGGTGTAACAAGGAATTTTGTTGCTATCTCGGCCAACTGTGTGCCACACATAATAATCAAGAGGATTGCAGTCTGGGGAGTTAGGTGGCCAGATGTAAGGGGTGAGGTGGTCACAGAAATTTTCTGACAGCTATGACGAGATTCCCCTGCTTATGTGCAGAGTCTGTTGTTAGATATAGGAACTACCAGTAGCACTACCTCCTCAGGGTACTTGATGTGGGCCTCTGTGTTGAGTATGAGGACATAGCTAACAAATTCAGGAAATGGTTATATTGAAGGTTCTGGTATGAATGCCAAGCAGCACAGCATGCAATTTCCACATTTCTGGTGGAGTTTTCTCATAGATGATACCCAAACAATGCATATGAATGAAAATGAAAAATATAAAATGTCAACAATTTACCGATCATACTCCATAATTCAAAAAATAAGTTCTTTTATTGTTTAAATTGGCATTTGAAATCAGATTAGCAGTCAGTGTGTTAAACATATTCAGGGGTTGCAATTCTATTTTCTATCAGAATAGATGTAACTTGTTTTACTAGCTACTCATCAAAACCGTTACATTTCAATATATATATATATATATCCAGAAATTTACAATCTAGTTTCATTCTTTGTGTTGGATAAAATAGCATTATTTCTGCTAAATCACTTAGAGAATGTACTCAAAAGAGGAATCCTTCAAGGTATTAATCTATAGTTAGATAATAGCATTAGGTAGCTGATTTTTTTTTTTTCTTTTTTTAAACACTAAACAACTACTTTCTGAGTTTTGTTTAACGCCATATCAACCTCTGTGGATTATTTAATACCAAAAAGGTGGGGTTTTAAGTTTTTTTTAATGTTTGTTAATAGTGAGAAGGTTGATTTAGTCAGATTTCAATGAAAAATTAATTAAAAATTTTTTTTTGAGAAACCTAATACATTACTCAATAAGTTCCGGGCCTGATATATAGATGGCACTACTAATAAAAAATCCATATGATTTTTATGAAGTACTAACCTTCAAATGGCATGTGACAAAATTTGGATTATTAGTTTACAAATAACAGTTATTTAAAATGTGCATTGTGATGCAGTGGTTATCGGCTTGGAATGAGAAATTGGGGAGCCGAGTTTGAATTCCTTGCATTCACTTATGCAAAAATACTCTTGGGAAAGGTTAATCCATCTCTTTGCTTCAGATATGGGTTAAATAACAGGATAGATTGGGTTCTATAGCCTTGGCAGGCAACCAGTCTACCGCAGAAAGTAATAGCAACTTACTGCGGGATAATCTACCAAGTCAGTCATGTCTCTTTTGAGACACGATTGCCCAAGCATGTATCCCGTATGGCACTTAACTGACTGAAGTGAAGCTACAGTTGCAAATTTTCAAAAAAATCTGAACTTTGTGTGTTGATAAAGCATTGCTTTCTGATGAGAAAAAACACTGTTCAAGCAAAGCAAAGACTTGATAAGTGTTATTTGGACTCTACTCCAACAGAAACAACAATTAAGAGTTAGTATACTGACTTAAAACACACACAAAGATGATGCTGAACACTCAGGTTGCCCAAAATTGACAGTTGTCCCGAAAAACATCCACAAACTCATTTTGTCTGATTATAAATTAAAGTTGAGTGTGATAGCAGAGGAGTTGGACATATCAGAAGACAGTGTATTTACCATTTTGCATGAACATTTGTTAGTGAGAAAGCTGTGTTCTAAGTGGCTTCAAAGTGGGTGCCACATTTCCTCACAGTCGATCAAAAACGTGTTGATGATTCAGAGCATTGTTTGCAACTGTTTCAACGCAACAGGAGTTTTTGCATAAATATGTGACAATGGATGAAACATGGATCCCTCACTTCACCCCAGAGTCAAATCAGCAGTCAACTGAGTGGGCAACAGCAAGTGAAAGCTGCCCAAAGCAAATAAAAATGCAAACATCAGCAGACAAGGTTTTGGCGTCTGTATTTTGGGATGTGCAAGGTATTTTGTTCATTGATTACCTTGAGAAAGGAAGAACCATCAATTGCAAATATTATATGGCATTATTGGTGTGTTTGAAGGTTGAAATTGCCAAAAAATAGCCACAAATGAAGAAAAAAGTGATCTTTTATCAAGACAACACACTGTGTCACAAATCAATCACAACAATGGCAAAACTACATGAATTGCACTTCAAATTGCTTCTGCATCCACTCTGTTCTCCAGACCTCAAAAGAATGCGCCAGAAAGAGAGATTTGGCTCCAATGAAGAAGTGATATCAGAAACTGAGGTGCATTTTAAGGCCAAAAACAAATTGTTCTTAAATAAAAAAAGGCATTGAACTGTTAGAGAAGCATTGGAATCAGTGTATCACCCTAGAAGGAGACTATGTTGATAAATAGAGTCAAATTTTGCCTAAAAGTTGTTGTTTTATTAGTTAGGCCTGGGGTTTATTGAGATATGTGTTATTTCCCTTTAAAACTTTTTTGATAGAAAGATTTTAGAAATTTCAACCCTGGCTGCTTAGTCAATCAATGATGAACGTTTCCTTATAAGAAAGTGGCTAATAATATTACCATCATCATATTTAAGTGAATCAGATGAACATGTTTTCAGAATCATTAATTTTTAAAGTGATTTGACTTCTTTTTTTTAGCATTTTTGCTTTTTAATTTCAATGCTAAGGCATGCGTGTGTGCCATGTTGTGTGTAACAAAAATAGTTTGGTAAATAATTACAAACGGAAATAAAGTAAATGAAATATATTACTGGAAAATAATATGTACAACAGAATTGTTAGTATAATACAGGAACAATGGTTTAGTAAAGTAATAAGACGTAGTCCGTGTATGGTACACTTCAGGTTCGCTACTGGAAGTACTCGACCAACTTGGTATAGAGCTGAACAGTCAACACGACGCACCACGCTACAACCACAACCCTTAGGTCTTTCTACTACCTATAGTAGTAGGCACAGTCCATATTTATAACAAAAGTGGAAAGCACCCTAACAATATATATAAGAAATGTTTTTATTTATTTATTACTCTAGCATTTTTATTACTTTAAACCTTATGTTTAGTAGATACCCATATTTGTGCATATTTTTTTTTACTTTTAAACAGTACTTTGTCTAGTGGCCAGAGTATTAAAAAAAAATGTGCCCTCCTAGGATTCGAACCTGCATCTTTGCAGTACAGACTGTCATTAGATCTAATGTTCTTTAACCAACTAGCCTATGTGATTAATTTTTTTTATTTTGCCTTTTAAGCACATCACCCTCCCCTCCATTCAGATCTCCAAAAGTTTGTAAGTGCACAGTTTCATACCAGAAACAAATGTACACACTAAAGTTCTACAAGTTCATTTAATTAATTTTTGATTTGTCTGTTTTTCATCTTATTTTATGCTTTTTTATGACTATTCTTGAGTTTTTTTCTTAGATTTATTTTATGATTATTAAATAGGCCTGGAATAGAAATAAAGAGACATGCCTTTCAACAAGCCTGGCTTTTGAGGTTCTTAAACAACAAATTAAAACTAAGAAAGCAGCTACTTTGAGCCTTTTAGAAAATTTAACTTACCATCAGCAACACTTAACCAACTGGATCACGTAGATAAATAAACAATAAGAGCTTGAGGAGGATAATAATATTAAGTGTAAAAATATTAAAAGGGATTTTATAAATCTCTTCCCCTGTAATTACTCTGATACCATATTCATGATAATCTTATTAAAAAAAAAATTACATTTAATTGGTGAACTTCATCTGAACTTCAGGTAGTGTATAGTTTTTCATTAAGAGCTGTAATAACTGCTTTTCTATTTACTGTTAAATGTCTTTTTTATGTTTGAAATTAATTTTCTGATTCTTTTTACCCATGTATGATTTTCTACTAAAGAAAGAAAGAAAAAAAAAACAAAATTCAATAATTCTGTAGAGAATGATTAAAACATGAAATTAACTTGATATTTTATTTATTGTAACAAATTCCCAGCCCCATTGGACCCTGGTAAAGGTCCTGTACAGGTTTTGTTCACACACACCAAAAAAAAAAAAAAAAAGCAAGAAAAAAAAAACCCAATATCAATGCATGTGCCATGCACATCTGTGTGAGATATATATATATATATATATTGCGATGGACAAATTCTCGTCTCAATGCTGCAAAAATGAAAATAACATGGAGATCTCATTTTAACGAATATGGACCAAAGTTATACAAAAATGTCTTGAAATACTAAAGAACAAATTTATTCAATAAAATTGCCAGATAATTTCCTGCAACTCATCTGGACCTACTATACTGATATATAGAAGTCTCTGAAATATTTTAAGCACTCCAGGCATAAAAAGAGAAAGCCGGAAACCACATCCTAAACAGGGAACAAGGGATGAGCCTCTTCACCTGTTCAATAGACGTGGGTGGAGTGTGAACCGGGTGATAGTTTAGTCTATCTACTCCAATTGAAAAAATAAATAAATTAAAAAAAATAAATAAATAAAAGAAAAGAGTGAAAAGATTGGAAAAGAGAAAGCCGGAAACCACATCCTAAACAGGGAACAAGGGATGAACCTTGTCACCTGTTCAATAGATGCCCAATCTTTTCACTCTTACGTAGCCCCCTGCACATCAGTGGCATTACCACCTTGCTCGGGGTGATATGATTAAAAATAAAAAAATAAAAAAATAACAGTCTCTGCAAATTCAAAACTTGCCCTTGGGCATGGTTTTTTGCCAATACACTTCAGGTGCACCTACTGAAGACAACAGTCACAGACTACAGAATCCATGTGGTTCAAGTCTTATTGACACAGCTCGCACAACCACTGCACTGACAATCTCAAATATATTCTAAGTTCTAAAACACTATTGATATTTGCCAGCAAAACAACCTATCCGATTTATATTATTTCATTGTTATTCTCTTTTCCTTCTTGCTGTATAATGAGAAACAATTTTTTGACTCATGATACAAAATGAAAAACCATCTTATATGATGAAAAATAGGAATGACGAAAAAAAAATGATGACAGAAAAAATAAAATATTTTTGGTTTACATAACCAATCTTAGAATCAGATCTCTATCAGTGTACATGTATGGTCAAAAATTATTTTTAATTATAGACATATTGTCTCACTCTTCTTTCATCTGCCCACAAAATAATTTATAGGGGTTATGGGAAATGCTTAATTTCCCCAACACTATATTTTTTAGGCACACAATTGAATGACGAAACTTGCTTTTAGAGCAACAACAAAGAATGGTTTATTACATAGTAAACGTACAAGATTGGTAGTATGTAAGTGTCCATGGTGAAGCTAGCAGCAGCGTCTTCCGCGAAAGCATTCCATGGGAATCAGTGGCAGCGGTATGAGAGAGACGTCCGTTACTCACGTTGGCTCGTGGCTCTCTCTTTTTGTCCGTTCTGCAAACAGGACTAGGAAAAATAGTTCTAGAGAGGAATCAATGCGCTCCGCCCGTTGATTGGTCAGTGTGTGACCGAATCTCTCGTCGGGGGCATTGATTCGCTAAAGGAAATAGATCTGTGGCTGCTACAAATTTATCAGTTTGAAAAGCATTGATCTACCTCATCTTGATTAACAATCTTTTGCATAAAATCAAACAAGCAATTAACAAAAAATAAATAATTGTATGTTTTCTACCAGTTTCTTTTTTTTTTTTAAGGGAGGGTAATCCAGAACATTTTCATTTGTTGTTGATCCATGCTAATCCAATAAGTGAGATGATCCATCTAATAGATTTAAGCAGATACACAGCAATGTGGTCTTAGTAAAATACTTGACACTTATCTGGTTTTAAGTCTTCAATTGAGAAAAAGGTGATTTTCTATGTGCAGCTAAATGTGGTAAAAGGCTGAAAGTATGGGGTACCCAGTGAGGATCAAACTCACATCTCAATTGTAACGATTCCAGTAAGACAAGCTTGCTAACCATTACATTATATCAAATACCACCTTCTAAAAGTAACATGTGACCTTTAAAATTAGCACTTCTTTCTTATTACAATTCATAACAGAATGTAAATTACTTTTCAGGAAGGTTTAGCAAACAACGAGATTGTCCTGACTAGCTTCTTAGTTTCTATCACACTTTTCTTATCAGTATTGATTTTTATCAATTTTTTAAAGGATTCTGGAGTGATAAAATGTCCTTGGTCAGAGTGAAAAGTCTTTAAAAAAAAAAAAAAAAATTTGATGATTAGGAAGTGAGCCAAACTGAGAATTTTTTCACCATTAATTTGTAAGTTATTAAAAGAGAACATTTTTGAGATGAAAATACGATTGCACATATAAAATCATGCTGTTGAGTGTTGAGTAAGAGTTCAGGAAAATTTTACATTTTCATCAATTCAGCTTCAGTTAGAAAATATAGCTAAATACAATAAAACTGGTTATGATTAAAGACTAGTTTTTAATTCAATCCGATAAATATTTCGAAAACAAGTTTTCATAGAGAACCTCCCAAACTCACACACAAAAATTTATTTTTAAACTTTCCCATTATAATTTTGATAAAAAAAAAAAAATTCTATTTACCAGCAACACTGAATAAATGTTAAGTCAACTAACCAAATAAATTGCAACATCAGATGCTCAGTTGATTGATATAGTCAAAAGGTGTTCTGTGAAAAAACTATGACATTCTCATGTACTGTCTAATGGTTGAGATGTTTATGAATTTGCAACCAGGAATCTGTATTGAGGCCAAGGTAAAAAATTTCAAATGTTAATTTTCTAGGCAGACAAGGTATCTCCACTAGTAAAATTAACAGAATACAATCTTCCTACCTCAATCTCCTGAGGGTATATAAAGTATAAATAAGTAACAAACATGTTTAAATGAAGGATTGCCTTTTAAAAAAAAAATAAATACTTTGTATTTAGCATTAGTGAATATTTCTTATAGTTGATAATCCTATTATAATTGTGCTTGTCCCAAGCTTTGTTAGCACAACCATTATGTCCTGCCAATACTTAAAAATAATGAACTATTCTGTTTTGATCAAGGGGAAAGAAAGAAAAAGACATTACCTGGTTTCAGCAAGAAAATGAAAGGGAAGATATAAGTATTTAATGGCTGTTTCAGTGAATTAGAAAAGTTGTCAATTCCAAATCTGTCCATTTGTACCCACTTCTTAAAATGACAATCAGCATTCCTATTTATTATTGCAATATTTTTTGAAGTTGTTAAGCTCAAATATTTAACCATGTGATAGGGAAATATTTCGAGATCTTTTATTGTAAAACTTGGCAAGAGCTTATTCAATCAATAACTTAAGAATTAAAATTCATTAGAATATCAAAATAGAAAAATTGAAATTTTCATGGGTTTAAAACAGTTATTACTACTACAATTACTATTAAAAAATCTATGATGAGTTGATATAAACAAAGTAGGAACCAGACTAAGCCTCTCCAGATGATATTACAAAACAAATAGGCCTTTCAATAAATCATCTTTGCATAATCTTGGTTATTTTTGGCTCTGATCCAAGGGACAACTGTTCAGGTTCAGCACATAAAATTCCATTATTTTTATTAGACACTGCTTGCTTGCATTAGTATCCTTATCTTTGTTATTATGTAACCCTTTGGTTTTAGTCTTCTGCAATTTCCTGTTGTTGTAATCTTCTAGAAAATTCAAACTGAACTCTTTATTCATTCAACATGATTTGTTGATTGTGTATTTTGAAACAACCAAAATATGAATAATTAGAATTGTTAAATTATATGATAAGAAAAGACTGGAAAGTTCTCAGCTCAAAAAAAAAATCTTATACTGATAACTTTTTTTTACACTACATTTGTTGATTTTATATAATTCCAACCAGACAGAAATCAGAGAAACATTGCAACTAAAAACAATCAATATATAAGACACAGTATAGCTTCTGAAATTGTAAGAATTATTCAATTGCAGAAATACAAGCAGTTATTTTTTTTGGCATTTATACCAAGAGTAAATTCAAGTAAAATTTTAATTTATTATTTACTAAATTATGATTGATACAGTTTCTACAGCTTATCAACTCTTTGCAGGTTATTTAAAATCATAAAATAGTTTTAGATTGTGAGGTGAGATAATAATGGTTTAGTGACACAAATCTTACTAATTAACCTGTAGCTAGAGGGAGAAGAGGTGGATTCCTGCTTTTCCAAAGTGTATTTGCACACAAGTGAACATAAAAAACCTAACAGGAATTGGAACTTGGCTCTCTGATTAACAGTTCTGAGCAATTATCCATTACACCACCTACATATACAGGCTTAGAGATAAATTATCAAAATTGTGTGTGTGTGTGTGTGTGTGTGTGTGTGTGTGCATAACCTATGAAAGAGCTTAGCAAACGTGTCAAAACTTATTCATACTAATGCTTGCATATATTGTTACACAAAGTCTACCAACAGAAAAAAAAGCTATAAAACAAGAAGTCAACTCTACTATACAATTTTCTAATTCCCCTCATTCATATTTATGCTACACTAAACTTTGCCTCATCAATATTGATAAACATTAACTTCATCTTCAAAGGATCATTATATCTTGTCTTGTGAGTTAATAGCATTGAAATATATTTTTAATCATTAGAAATGTAGGCAAGTAATTTTGTTATAATTCAATAAATTTTTATTATTTGTTTCAATGGTGATAATGAAATGAAGTAAGAAAGCTTATCAGAACAAAATATTTAAAGAGTTCTGCTTTCTTTCATTTTTATTGATGCCCACTGACTTTACTGCTACTCCTCCATTTTCTTGCTTTGCTTCAGTCATTATCTAATCAACCCAGTATTTCTGGCAATAGAGAAAAAATATAAAATAATGAATTTTACAACTTTTGCTTTAACATTTGCATGAGCATGTTTTACTACAAACCTCAATATTGCATATGAAGAATGATGAATAAAAAAAAAAGGATCATCAATGGTCAAGAATTATGGCAAATGTTACTAACAGAATAAGATAATGATGTAAGCTATTGCGATGACCTTTCAGTTCAGTTTCAAACTAACAGCATATTCTTACTTTTTGATAACATATCATTAATTAGAATTGTCTGTGATAAAGTATTTTGTTCAGAATACAAACTTTTAAAAACACTTCATCTTTAATGCACAAGTTACTGTCTTTAGTTGTTTCAAAAACTTGTATTGTTTTCTCCTCAGTAAAACATTTAGAAAAAGACACTTGGTAGGCAAGACAGCACCAGCTTGAGTGTTCAAGCTGAATTAAAATTAAAATTAAAAGCAAAGATATTGAAAGCTGATTTTAGAGATAAACAACTTCATAATACAATCCTATAATTCCCTCCATCCATATTTATGATATACTAAACAGTGCCTCATCAGTATTAAGTATTGAGTATATATTCAATGGTTCATTATATCTAGTCTTGTGAGTTAATAGCATCGAAATATGTTTTTAAATCATCAGAAATGTGGGTAAGAGATTTTGTTATAATTCAATAAATTTTTATTTTTTTTCAATGGTGATAATGAAAGAAAAAGTTATTATAATAAAGAAAGCTAACTTAAATTTCCTTCTACATGAGAGAAATGATGTTCTTTACAATCCAAGCCATTTACTAATTAAAGTAAGCATTTATATTACCGACTAACCTTCCATATTAAAAATATAGGGCAGAAACTTGTTTTTGTAACCTGATTGCTCCCTTACGAAGCATGGATGTGAATCCATTCAATGAATTAGATCTTTAGAAAATAAATAAATAATAAAAAGCTATGGCTCACAATGCAGAAAATAAAATCAGCAAACAAAGTTCAAATTCCAGCTGAGACAATTTATATTTATTTTTAACTACTACTCTTAGAAAAAGGCTTGAATCCACCTCCTCCTAGATCTGGAGTTATAGCAAGGTAAACTGGTATTGGCAACCACTCTTTCAGAACAACCCTGAATTGAAAACTGGAGAAGGCAACAGGAAATCACTCCAATATATTTCCCAAATACAGTTGTGATAGTGCAAAATTTATAGATATTAAAAGAAGGAAGCTGGGAAAAAACCATTATTTTGAAGAAACATGGCACTTGAAGAAAAGGAGGACTCTCTTGAAAGCTATGCAATTTCAAAAACCAGGACACAAAGAGCCCTTTTAGAAATCCCTTAAAAAAAAAAAACAGGACACAAAGAGCCCCTTTTAGAAGTCTCTTAATAAAACCAGACACAAACAAGGTCAAATAGATGCACAACCACCCACTAAAAAAATAAAAAATAAACAGCTGGAAGAAAATCCATTTTTACTACAACTATTTTCACATTTACAGGCTGAAATCTAGCATCAAATTGTACAATGAAATTATAATAGAATTTCTAAAACAGAAATAATTTTAATCAAAACAGTTTTTCTGATTCTCAAGGAGGTAAAAAGGAGGACTTATATTAGCTATATACTTCAGCTTATCTTAAACACAACAACCACAAATCTTGAATCAAATTGTTCAACAGATATGTTCTTTCAAAAAGAAATTTCAGTGTTTTTTTTTAATTATAAATAAAACAATCTGAGTGATCAATATCACATCTTCCATAACACTTCCACACCCAGCATTAAAGCTAAATTATAAGACATGCAGTTATTTCAATTATACTCTGACTAAATTGGGGGTAGGAAAGTGCCACAGAGAAATCGTTGGTGAGTTTGTCTTGCAAATCAATTTGCAAGCAGAGCGAATTCAATTCTTACGAAAGTGCTATATAACTGTAGCTATGTGAACTGATTTTATATGCAAAGCCAAGTTGGACAGGAAAAAGCAGCATTGATTTTTCTAGTTTTCTATGGCTTATCAACCCTTTAGGGTTATTTAAAGCCAGGATTTGTTTTTATTTTTAGATTGCAAAAATTATTTTTTTGGGGGATAACGATTTAGTGACAAGTCTTACTGAGCCATAACAGGGGAGAAGAGGTGGATTCATACCTTTTCTAAAGGTATTTGCATTAAGTGAATAAGAAGCTCAATAGGAATTGAAACATCTATCTGATTAACAATTCTGAGCCATTATCCATTATATCACCCTCTCATCCAAGCTTACGGCACCTGGTATTCCCAGGTGGTCACCCTTCTAGGCACTGAGCAGGCTCAATATTACTTAACTTTGCTTATCATATAGGAACTGCTGTTTTAATGTGATATGCCACAAAGCAGTGAGACCAGATGGAACAGTAACAGATGCGAAAAAAGATGCCTATTTTGGTATTGATAAAATTACAGAAATAAATGATACAGCAGTGATATACCAGAAATCCTGAGTCCATCCATTTTCATGACTCTACCTAAGAAGCCATGTGCAAACGAATGTGAACTCCATTGAACAATCAAACTAATGATCCACATCATGAAACTTAGCTGAATTCTGATGAATAGAACATGTAACAAAATTAGACCAAAATAGGACAAGAATAGTGCACTTTGTTAATGGTGCTAGGACAAGGAATGCAATATTTATGACCAAAAAGAGAAATACAAATGCAGAAGGATGTATACCTATGTTTATAGATTATGCATAAAACCTTTGCTAAAATATGCCACAAAGAACTGCTTGAACTGCTAGGTAATCTTGATTTATTTGGGATATTAGAATAATCCAAAATGCATAGTGGGAGAAATAACTCCTGAATATAGATAGAAAAATGAATTCAGTAAATATACAAAAATAGAAATGGACATAAGACAAGGATGTGTCTTCTTACCAAACTTATTCAATCTTTACAGTGAAGCAATGCTGAGAGAATTAGAAGTTCTAACAGGAACTATTATTAGCAGCCATAATCTTGATAAGATAATATATGCAGATGTCACAGTGTTAATAGCAGAAATGGAAAGAAAACATGAACTACTATAGAAGGTAGTAAAGGAAAGCAAGAATAAAGGACTAAACATCAACTATAAGATGATAGAATGTAAGGTTAAATGATACAAAATGTGAACTATGAATTAGATTTGTCAATATCAAGCAAGTACAAAAACTTAAATATCTAAGTGTTTTAAGAGTCGAAAGTGTGACACTGAAATCTGAAGGTGAAAGTTATCTTCCAAAATTTAAGCAAAGTATTAAGAAACAGGAAAATTTTGCTGGAAACGAAAAAAAGTGTACTAAATTGTTATGTAGTATCAGTCCTCCTATATAGCAATGAATACTGGACAATCTTCTCACAGATGAAGAAAAGATTTGAAGCAACAGAAATTTCTTTCTATAAAATGAGAATTTCATGGACTGAATATGTAAATAAAGGAATTTTTTTTTTAAATCATTTTATCCCAAGCAAGGTAGTAAAGCCACTAACATGCAAGAGGTTACTGGAAGCTAGAGAATATGAATAAAAAAAAAACTATCAAGGAATAAGAACAATAAGAAAACAGGAATTAAGATAGAAGATAACAAGTGACATTGTATTTAAATTTTTGAAGATCAAAGTTGACTGGGAAGAAAGAAACTGGAAGACAGTTCCACAAACAAGAAGTGGCATAAAAGAAATTATCAACATAGAATTTGAGGTTACATCTAGAAATTTCAACAGTAAAATGATTAAACCTTGTCAATAATCTAGTACTAGTTTATAATTCATAAATTCTATGTACCATAGAGGAAGGTCCATCAAAACAATTACCATGAAAGTATTCATAGGCACAGAGAAGCTATGATACAGTGAGAAAATGACTGAAGTCAAGATGTCAGGTCAGGATCAATAGTATTGCAGATTCTTTACATTTTATCACAATTGAAACAAAAAGTCACTTAGAAACAATTGAAATTCTAGGACACAATGAAAAAAGAGTGCTTGACACTTACAAGACATTAAAGGCAAGGGAGACAGAGGAAAGCAGCATAAATGCTACCTAATGAGTTTGCGTAAATGGTTGGTAGAACAGGGATTAAGAGAGGTAGCAAAAAAAAAAAAAACTTACTAAAAGCTACAAAGGATAGAAAATTGTAGAGAGCCATGATCATCCACATTCTGAAAGGACATGGCCCATAGAAAACCTAGGCATTGCAGACTACCAGTACTTGTACCTACATACCATCAAATCCCACAAAAGGTCATAAATTGGTAGAGCTTAACTAGTTTGCTGGTTCAATGTTCACCAAAATTGCTTCAAAGTGATTTCAGATCAAAATAATGTAAGAAATTTCAGGTAGAAATCAAGAACAGCTTCCTGGCTTTGTGGAATAATGAAAGTAACCAAGAAAACATTTGATAAATAGGATAATGGAAGCAGCATAGTTAGAAATTAGCAATTGAAAATAGGAACAAACAGATATGCACAAAGTTAATGTATGAATTGATGAAAAAGTAAAAATGGATATAAAAAATGACAAAACTGAAAGCACAAAAATAAAGACCATGACAAAAAAAAAAAAAGAAAAAGATGAACATGAAAAATGTAGAAATAGTAATCAATAAAGAGAAAACTTAAAATATATTTTATCTACAGCTCGCATTAGCAAACAACAAATGCTTGCATCAAAAAGACAGAAATGGTAGAGTTACTAAATACTGGAGTAAGATAAGTATTATTAAAAAGCACATACTTCTAAAATATGAATATCAGCAAATATCACTCTGGTACTCAAAAAATTCTACTTGTAATAATAAATTAGTTTGCACAAGAAAGTGAAATGTGTAAAAGCATCAAGCTAAGATGGTATAGTAACAGGCCTTTCGAAAAAATTAAAAATTTTTTTGGAAAATTTCCAAACAATGAAGAACTGGAGGAAGCCCAGGGATAGATCTGTTTGGGCCAAGTGACAATAAAAAGATCATGAAAGTGAAATAAAATAACAATGATTAATTGGAAAGTATATTGTATGACAAACCTATAAAGCCAACTTCAATGCATGTGAAATACAGAAATTTAAAAAAAAAAAAGAAAAAAAAATTACTCAGAGTCACTTAAATAACAATAGAAAAATGCAATAACTCAGATAGAGGTCGATATGGCTCCATGATCAGACAAAAAGATATAAAAGTGATTAAGAAACAAAAATCAATATTGGTAAGACACATACTAAGAAGTAAGTGTAACAGAGAGGGTAAAAGGATGGATGGTTGATACTCAATGGATATGAAACAGAAGACTAGATGATTTGCTCATAAGTAAGAGAATAGCATAGTCACAGTTGTCATGGAAGGTAATGAGAAAATCCTTTATTTAGCAACAGACTTTTAATGACTGATTATGATGATAATAAAGAGTGAAATAAAACACTGTCATCACAATCTGAGAAATAATAAACAGATGATATCTGTCATTAAGAGTTAACAAATGAATTCTACAAATTATTAACCAATGATGCATAGTAAAATTCTATTTGTTCTTGAGTTGGTAAAGAATCCATAAGATAAAAATGTGACAACTGCCTTAAGTTATCAGGAAATTTTGATACAATCCTTTCATTAATTCCTTTCTACATCCTTTTTCAAGTTGACCCACTATTCAATTATGAAAATAAATAACATAAAATTAGAATCAAGAAGTAGTTTTCTATTGCAACAACAAGGCATATTAGGTATGGTTTGTTGCACATGAAATTCAGTTATAATTTTGAAAAGAGGTCATTAATATAACTGACATTGTCTAATTACTCTTGTTAACACATTTGGGTCAATTCACTTTTCAACTGTTGTCAGGTATAATCCATGAGAACTTTTAATTTTGAAAAAATCAACAGAAATGAATATATTTGACAGTGTGAAAATGGCCTAGTCATGTAAGTACATGAATGAACAAAATTCATTGCTTCTTATTTGGGTAAGGGTGGGGGTGATTATGCCTAACACAAGCTGAAGAATAGAATGGGTGAAATACTGTATTAACAACAGCAGCTATACAAAGTGATTTGAGCATCAAAACAATGAAAGATGCTAAAAAAATGAAAGATGCTAAAAAAATGAAAGATGCTAAAAAAATGAAAGATGCTAAAAAAATGAAAGATGCTAAAAAAATGAAAGATGCTAAAAAAATGAAAGATGCTAAAAAAATGAAAGATGCTAAAAAAATGAAAGATGCTAAAAAAATGAAAGATGCTAAAAAAATGAAAGATGCTAAAAAAATGAAAGATGCTAAAAAAATGAAAGATGCTAAAAAAATGAAAGATGCTAAAAAAATGAAAGATGCTAAAAAAATGAAAGATGCTAAAAAAATGAAATATGTTAAAAAATGAAATATGTTAAAAAATGAAATATGTTAAAAAATGAAATATGTTAAAAAATAATCTGTAATATTTTTTTTCAATCATGGGACCAAGGCACTTTTAAACCACATTGTTACACCGGATTAAGACTAGTAGCGAGGACTAACATGCGATAGGTTCTCACCTCAGCCAAGGCAACCTTCCTTCTTTAAGTCAGGCTGCCTTTCTGAGTTAGTCTATTTACCCATAGCCAGAAGAAGTGAATTCGTGCCTATTCAAAGTTCAATAGTGTGAAATGTATGTAAAAATGTAAACTGCTTGAACTAGAATTTGAACTGTCTGTTAATGTTGATTCAATTCTGAATTTAATTAACCATTAAACATCTGAACCTCCCCCTTCTCAATGGATATGTCTAAATCAATGTACAAATTTTGTTTGTTCAAATATTTTCACAGCACTACATTTATAAGACACAGAAATAAAGACAGACATAACCCTCACCTCTGCAGAAAGAACCACAGGGAGATAAACCTAAAATATATTTGATCAAATTTGTGGAAATAATAAGAGCATGAATAACATTTTTATAGTTTCTAGATATTTCATTCTAATATCCAAGTATAGAGAAGGTATGGATGGAATAAAATTCCGTATTCAAAGAAACACTATATAGTATAGTGTACGTCAATGTCTTACTTGTTTAATATCTAAATTTTATAATAATCTAAATATAATGCTTTGTTAAATTTAAAATTCGTAATAAAAATAAAGTGAATCTAATAGTCGATTAATAATGCTGATCTCTATTTTAATCAAACATTAATGGCCCAATAAATTGTCTTTAGAATCTGTTCTCATATTCTTCAAATTAGAAATTACTTTATTTTGATTGGTCCACTCTGTCTATGTAACAATGCCTCCCTGATTAATGGGGTTTGGCTAGTCTTGAACCTTTTAACAAACTTGAAATAAACCTCATCACTTGATAAGACACAGATAGTGTCGAAACAAAATGGCTACTTTTGTAGTCATATTATAACATATTTATGTTATAAATTCTAATTAAATATTATTTCATTCTAATATAACAATTATTTTATGAAACTGTAAAATAGCCCAATTATAAATTAAAAATTATGCAATGTTAAGTTGATTCATGAGGAAACAAGAGTCTTTTGTCTATTGGGAATCAAATTTAATTTTCAGCCTGCATTCAGATGCATACAATTAAGCATGTGTCATCATGAACTAAGTGTTGTAGATATTAAACTACAGAGTCACGAGTTAAGAACTCAAAGCAAAATGAATGCAATGTTTGGTATTTCTATAGCTATGAGTAAGAAATGAAGCTATAAAGCCTGGTTTTTAAGACCAGTGTTTTGAGGTTCCACTCTTAGGCCACATAACAGTATTTGAGAAGAAGTTATAAGATGATAGCAATATTAACAACAAAGATGAACATTAATGTGACTTTGATGTCAATAACATGTTGTGAAGATGTACACACCTCTCTAGAGTGTGACATGGACTTGACCAAATGTTATAAAACTGACACTGAGAATCATCATACAAGACTGTTATGATACAATCAGTAGACAACTACAAGACTGCTAAACTTCATATACTACATTGTGTTGTCTTTATTCAAAGCAACTTCAATCCAAGGGAAAAAAGCAGGAAGGTAAATTCCAAAAAACCCGATCCTAATTAATATTAAAAATTTATTTTAATATTAAAAAATGATACAGGAAGAGAGCTCCATGTAATAAAATATTACAGAGCAAAAGGTTTTTTTCTGTTGCTGAGGTGATGTGTCGTCCCCCGTGGGGATCTTCATATCGAAATGGCCATTCAACATCTTTGAATTAATCCTTTTAATATATATATATATATATATATATATATATGTATGTATGTATATGTATGTATGTATGTATTAGTTGGGTTTTTTTTTTAATAAAGATTCTTTGGGATTCTATAACTTCTTGGTTGCTCAGTTCATTTAGTATCTCTTCTGGTGAGGCAAGAGATAATTCTCTGCTTCTAATTATACCTTTGGATTGGTTTAATCTTTTATGGTAGGTGGGGTCATTTTGACCTTAATATCATGGAAATTTGATATTTTCTTTAGTTTTTCACTTTTTTTTTTTTTTTGGTCTATTTCAATCATCAAGTTACCATCTCTAGTTTTCTTAACATATTTTGGTTTGATGAAGTTGGATAGGCCCTTTTCTATCAGGAAAAATAAATCCTTGTTTAAGGATTTTCCATTTAACGTTTTATTTTCGTCTTATCTTCCAAAAGTATTTGGAGAGAGATGTCATGTTTTGTTTTTCTTTGTTATTGAAGGATGAGAGGTGACTGTAAAATAGCTTTTTAAATATGTTCATGGTATTTCCGATATATGACCCCCGCCCAGCCAACATCCCACACACAACTGACCAAGTATAAGAAAAGAAATTTAAAATTAAAAATTTAATAGAAAAAAATCGGTTTCCAAACTGTGATCTAATTAAAATTTCAAATTTAATAGGAAAAATCTATTTCCTAAATACAAAATTAAGATTAAATATATGAATTTACATTAATTATAAAGATTCTGCTTAAATACAAAAATATTCTGTACAAAATAAGCATCCCACCCTCTAGTCGCAAGATAATAAAAACTTACATTCTAATTGCCAATGTTAAATCTGTCTAGAAATCTAAGACTCAATAATCAACCATTTTAACTACCCACACCACTTTCTTGGTCAATACACGAGACTTGTTCCCTTATCACTAACCCCCACCAACATCCCACACACAACTGACCAAATATAAGAAAAGAGGCTTTCCACTCCTATCCACACCACCTGATGAGACATTGAAGTTTCAATGTCGAAAAAAATGTACGATTTGTAGTGGATATATACATAAAAAAAAAAAATTATGTACATGTTCTAAAATATAATTTATAATAAATATTCACAGCTCTATATATTATATATCGAGCACTGTTTTAAATTAAAGTTTTGGACGTTGTAAAAATTCTTTCTTCGTTCTGTATTCACTCGTGTGTGTGTGTATATATATATATATACATACATACATACATACATACATACACAATCCAGAATCATATTTTTTTTTTTTGTAGAGATATTTAAATATGTTAATTTTGGGGTTACAAAATGATATGAATTTTTTCTTTTTTAAACATGTAACTAAGAGATAAGCAAGTGAGTGTTTAAACCACTGAGTCACCAGATGTTAAAAAAAAGAAAAGAAAAAAAGAAAATTGATAAGTTTTGGTTTATCAGCAACAAATGTATTGTTAGAAATAATTACATTCTTTACAATGTAAATATTTTATGGAGATGGCACAAATCTGAAACCAGGATATTTCTTATGACAATTTATTTTTCTTATGTTGTTTGAATCTGGTTCTAAATTCTGGAAACTTTTCATTTTGGAGACAAATTACTTTTCAAGTGAAAGCAAGTGAATTAGCTCTAAAATGGAAATTTAATTTACAATGTACATAAAATGCAAAACTGGGCCCTTTTTATATGTTTACACAATGAAGAAAATCCTATATTATAATGCTAGTTACCAGGTGCTAAAACCTGCACACAGTTATTTTTTTTTTAATAAATATGTATATGCAATTTCTTTCAACTTACAAACTTTCCACAGTTGTTCATATACATAATTCTGACTTTGTTTGAAAAAAAAAAACAATGCAGGAAACCTTAATTCCAATTTAGATTGTGTTCTAATTCTTAGCATGACAATAAGAGCATTTATTATTGTTTTTTCTGGTATGGTTTGTTGAAAAGGATGAAATAAAAAAAATAAAAAGGATCATGAGAGAAACTGTGTAGAGTGACTAATGGTGCAGAAAATAGAATCAGTGAATGAAGTTTAAATTCTGGCTTCAAGACAGTTTGCATTCACTTCACACACACATGCTCTTGGGAACATGCATGAATCCATATCACCTCTCTCCAAACAGGGATTAAAGAGCATGGTATATAAAGCTCTCTATAGACTTAGCTGATAACCAGTCTAAATCAACTGAATTCTAAATAAAAGGAATCTGTGGAGAATCATGATATCCTACATCCTGAAAGGATATGATTTTTTTTTTGTTTTTATTTTATTATATTCCATACAATAAATCTTCCCTTTAGTAATTCTGCTGAATGGTGTACTTGACTTATGTGATATTAGTCCTACTACATGACAGTGAATGCTGGACAATCTCACAGGTGAAGAAACTTGAAGCAACAGAAATGTGGCTCTACAGAAGGATGCTGAGGATACCATGGACCAAACATGATCCGTGACAAAATTTTAGAGAAAATGGAAACAAAAAAACTTATACTTAAAAGAAGAGAGAGTTGAAATTTCTACAAAAAAGGTAAACAACGCGTAACCTACCTAGTGAGCATGAGTCAATGGATGGCGGAACAGGGTTTAGGAGAAATAACAAAGACAAATTTTATTAAAAGCTACAAAGGATAGGAATTTGTGGAGAGCCATGATCACCTATGTCTTGAGGGGACATGGCACATGAAGAAGGTGTATCTGACATTGAAATCCTATTTTCATTCCATTTTGTTAAACAGAAATTTCTAGAATTGTTTAATTTTACTTGAAGAAAATAAGTAGTAGCCATTTGTACATTACAGATTCTTATGTTATTAGTTTCTGTCAAGGTATTTTTTGCTGCTACTGTCTGAGAAGGTAAGGGAGTGATTTGCTCAAGTGTGCACTATCATTGAGATAGACCAGAAGGTGCAACCCAAGGTCATGAACCAAGTGAACATGAGCAGCTTCACTTGAAACTTAATCTTTGTTAGATGACTGTCATCTGAAACTCCAAAGGGACAACCTAGAAAGCTTTTGTTGGCAGAATATATTTGCCTTTTAATGATCTTTGCAACCAGATGGTTGAGAATTAAAAAATCCTATCAGGATGAAAAAGAAAATAAAAAATAAAAATAAACTACTGTTCCTTTGAATTATGCATCACAAAAGTATTCTTCTTCAATGCTTTGTAATAGTGTTCCATTATTTTTTATTAAAAATATAAGAAAATTCTTGACCTGGCCTACTTCCAAAAATGATCAAACAAAAAGAAAAGGGAAACAGAAAGGGAACTTATACTTAACATCAAGAAGTGACCGCTCAAATTTCTAGGGCAGACGAGGAAGAAGGGCTTGAAAAATTTAATATGCACAAGACAGACTGAAAGCAAGAGGGACAGAGGAAAACAATGCAGTGATCAGTCTTGGCATAAATATCAATGAAATAAATGTTTTTAAATCTATTTCCTCTAATTACACCTGTATTTGTTACCTGTAGAGTCATCAACTCATACTAATTTTAGAAGAGCAGATTCCATAACAGCAGTTGCCTCAACCAGTTAATGTCACAAAATAACATTTTCTCATAACAAAGGAACTAACAACAATAAAATTTCATTCACTTTAAGAACAAATATATTTTATGAAAAAAAAACCCAAACAAACACAAAACAACAACTCTCACGAACCAATGAAATGTAACACTTGAAAACTATCTAAGAAACAATGCATATCTTTATACAAAATCATCTATCAACCCATAAAAATTATTTGATAATGGCTTATGAAAGCTGCAATTACTAAAAATGACATCTTGAACAATTTAAATTCTACCTGGAAATTAGAAAAATCATTCTGACGAAGGAAAAGAGAAAGGGGAAGGAAAGGAAGTAACCTAAAGAATTTTGGTTGTTTTTCAATAACACCTACATATATACATATGCATCCACACACACACACACACACACGCAGAAAAGGGGTGGGGGAGGTGAAAAATCCACAGCCTTGCCCACTTTCCTAAATCTGACCAAATGAAAAAACATTGAGATCTGTGTGTGTGTGTGTGTGTGTATATATATATATACACACACACACACACACAAAGTTACTATTCCCAAATTTGATTAGTTAATGTGCAAAATAGCTCTCCCTCAAAGAAAGAAAAAAATGATAGAAAATGATATGTTTTGGTTAAATGATTTTGAGCAACACATGTTGAAATTCCCTGAAATTTGGGGTAGACCTTTATAGATATGCATGTGTGCAATATAATTAAGCTCTTTGAAAGTTTCTTTGCTTGCACAAATGGAGGAAGAAAAAAATAAATTATGTAATTAATGTGCAAGAAAGAAAATCAAGATAATCTATTGGACTTGTGAAAAAACAATTCTATTATTATATGAATTGGTTTAGCTATCAAGGAGAAAAGTTTTGTTTTCATTTTTTTTATAACACAGCATAACATGATTTCTGTCCTTGGCTAGCAACTGTTATTTCCTACATGCTTATATCGAGAAAGTATGAAAAGTGGTTAATATTTTCTTTAGTCTTTGCATTTGTGACCAGGATAATATTTCTGAAGTTTACCTATTTTCATTTGAAAATCAGCAAATGTGAAAATTCTTGTTCACACAAAGAAGGAAAAAAAAAAAAAAAAAAAAAAAGGATTCAAAATTTGTATTTATTTATTCTAAGACTGCACAAAAGAAACCATAAAAAATTTAGAAGTGAGTAGTTTTTTTTGTGATTTACACTAATTGAAAGTTATTTTCATAAATCAGCCCCCATATATAGTTTCCCCATCATGATTTCATTATACAATACTTGGAAGCCAGAAAATTCTAGAAAATTCTCCTTCAGCAATTCAGCACTGAATCTGTCTGAAATGTTATGAAAAATAGGTTAATTTCAAAACATCGATGATCAGGTCACAAAAGCAAAGTTTGATGAGAATAATAGTCATTTCCTTTGCTTTCTAGATAGAAGCAATTAGGAAATAACACTATTGACCAAAGACAAAAATGAAGTCAAAACTTTGCTACACAGTGTAATCAGTGAAGTCCTTTTTTTTTTATTATATATAAATATTATTTTATTTGCTTTGGATTACTTGTTTCAGGCTATATATATATATATATATATATATATAGTGACATAAATTAATATACACATGACGAGGATGTACATATGTATAGTATAATTATTCAGGTGTTAATAAAACAGTGTTCAATATATGAAGAGAGCTGTATTAGACTCTGAATCATGCCATAGACATAGGATATATATATATATATATATATATATATATATATATATAAAGTAATGGATTTTTTAAAAAAATGTTTTATTTATGAATCCACTACTCAGATATGGGTATCCACCAAAAAAACATTTAAAGTCATTATATATATATATATATAAATTAAATGAGACATATATAATGTCTTATAACACTGAAAAAAGCCTGAATTTCTGGGATGAGGAGTTATTATTCACACTATTTACTTTAGCTATTGTTAGATACAAAATAAGACATTTTTCTTTTACCCAAAATTAAATACATTGTGCTATTTTGCATTAAAAGACAGGTAAAAGGCTATGGGGGTAGAAGTACTATCTTAACACATACCTAAGTCCAATTCTGTAACAATCTATTTTAGGACAGCAGTAATGTAGTATGAATAGACGAAATAAGAGCCAATGATGGTTCTCTCTTTCTATAGAGGCAGGTAACCTATGAATGCAACATTCAGATCTGATTCTGTACCCATCTATTCAAGTACAGCAGAAATGTACTGTAGAGAGTGGTTCAAAATCCACTTTAATGTGGCTACAAAGGCAGGAGTTAAACAACTTTATACTTTCCTTGATAATGGTGCGTCCAAAAATCCTACCAAAAACTACGAGAGATGCACATGAATTGCAGAAAAATCAAGTGATGAAAATAATTCAAACTATATTAAATTCTATTGACCAAAACTTCTCAAGTAAGCACTCAGCACATTTTATATATATATATATATATATATATATATATATATATATATATAAAGTAAGAAAATTAAAATTTTTTTTTTAAACCAGTATCTTCATTTTTTATTTCTAATCAATAGAAATCGGAAAGCCGAGTTCAAATTCCAGTTGAATTCGTTGCAATCATATACGAGCAAATACCCTTGGGAAAGGTATTAATCCGTCTCTTCCCTCCAGCTATGGGTCAAATAACAGGACAGATTGGGTTCTATAGCCTTGATTGGCAACCAGTCTACCGCAGAAAGCAATGGCAACCTACTGCAGGATAATCTTCTGTATTGTATGTATGTATGCCGCATTCACCCTAGTCGGGTTGAGCGGGCTTCCTCCCTGACGGAGCAAGTCTCATTGGGATTTGTTTAAGGGCAGGGTCCCAAGTCCTACCCTGAATCTTCTGCCCAGTCAGTCAAGTCTCTTTCGAGACATGATCGCCCAAGCATGTATCACATATGGCACTTAACTGACTGAATCAATAATAATTAGCAAGATAGCCACACAAGTCAATCACTAATATAGTGACTGAGCGTACTTATATATCTCTATCACTGTAACCTTTTACTAGACTGAGGTTTATAACTATAAAAAAGTAGTATAATTGAATCAGAGCCTGCTTGGGAGGTAAGAAAGTTTCATATTCTCCTCTCTGCCATTAAGTTTTGTAGTTGGCATTTGAGTTCAGGTAAAAGCTCAGTTTTCAAATATTCTCAGTAAATTAGTATAAATGAACTAATAATTTTCTGCCACCCACACATGGAACTTAATCTAATCCATCAGAACTGAATCTAGAACCAAAAAGTATACTTTTAGTAATGACTTGTATTAACATGTTTTGCCACAGGAGTTTGCTATTTATCATAAAAAGGCTTACATCAAAAGAAACCAACAAAAAAGTGAACAGAATTCA
Organism: Ascarosepion bandense; assembly: GCA_037127315.1. Lineage (NCBI taxonomy): Eukaryota > Metazoa > Mollusca > Cephalopoda > Sepiida > Sepiidae > Ascarosepion > Ascarosepion bandense. The sequence goes on from JBBBDQ010000151.1 coordinate 1,610,162, forward strand.
TTTCTCAAGAATCCAATTCACTTCTGCTTGTTTGTATTTTTTCTCTTTACTGACTTTTATAAAAAAAAAATTTTGTATTCATTGTATTTACATTTACTTTCAAATTCATACAATTTTTAATTTGACATTCAAAATAAAATGGTTGAAAAGAAAAGGTGCAACTTGTAAACATTTTAGAAGTGTTAGTAGTAATAAGAATGTTTTTATAAAAAATTACTTCATATTCTAACATTTGTTGTGGTTTTATTGTTATATTTATAAATATAATACAGATGAAGAAAGTTCTACTTAGTATGAGGAAATTAATTTTTGTAGACCTATGTTTGTCGGCTAAGTTTAATTACTAATAATGTCAGAGATTTTGGAAAGATTTATAATTCAGCAACCTGAACCAGAAACTTAAAGCGTATATGTAATAAAGACACTCAAGAAATTTTATCTTCAGGCTAAGAAGTCTGAAGCAGAACTATTAATAAAATTTTTACACACACATATATATATATATATATATATATATATATATACACACACACACAAGCTTAAGGAATCAGCACATATGCTAGGCCATAAAAAATCTCCTAAGCTGGCCAAGTATAGAAATTAATATAAGAACCAGTAATACAGAGTGCTAGGGAAAATCATTAGTGTGAAAGATTGCAATATGAGCTCTGGTGAAAAATGGTTACCGAGACATTAGATTTATAAGTCCTAAAAATTCATACACTGATGTCCTCAAGATTGGAAAGTTCCAGTGACTTGACTTAAAGAGTTGTGAGTTCAATACCAGGCTACAGCAGAAAGTTAAAGAAGATAACTACATGGCTACTGGAAGTGTCATCGTACATGGAATGAGAATGATGTACCTCAGTGATTGAAAAAAAGGATTCAGTTTGAAATTCTTAGCACCTGAAGAAGGCTGGAGCATACAACAGCCAAAATGCCATAAACATGGCAATAAAGATGAAGACAACAGTCATACAATGTAAATAATGTTGATATTTTTATATATCAAGAGACAGTGATGATTATATTTTAAGACAAAATGGAAAAAGTTTACTTGTGACACGTTTCATCCACTACCCAATCTGATGAAATCCTAATGGATGTAAGGTGCTACAATATATATATATATATATATATATATATATATATGAATAAAAAGTGGGAGAGAAAGAAAGATAACATAAGAGAGAGAGATATACAGTAAATAAAGAGAAAAAGATAGCACATTTTAAATATTAAAATCTATACAGAAGTTTAAATTAATAAGTTCATATATTAATATGCAATTCAGCACTGAATTAATATATTAATACCCACTGTACCATTTTTGGGACAATGAGCTACATATACTGAGTTATAGGTAGAAACCTATAATTAATACATTTTTTAGAAACCTATAATTAGTAATTAATTTGGAAATGTGTGCTGTGGTGTAATGGATAACAGCTCAGAACAAGAAATTAAAAAAGCAAGTTCGAATTTCAGTTGAATTTCTTGCATTTACTTACACACAAATATCCGAGGGAAAGGTATGAATCCATTTCTTTTCCCTCCAGCTATGGTTTGAATAGCAGGACAGATTGGGTTGACAACAAGTCTACTGCAGAAAGAAATGGCAACCTACTGTGGAAAAATCTTCTGCTTAGTCAGTCATGTCGTGAAAGAGACATGATCGACCAAGCATGTATCACATATGACAATTACCTGACTGGCTGATAAGTAACACATTTTTTAGAAACCTCTAATTAATAACAGATTCTCTATTTTATAATACTGGATTTTACAGTGATGTTCTTATACAGCCTCATCAGATCAAGACTTTCATATGGATGTTATGCATCGCACCAAACTTGTTCTTAACTGTCAGCCATATACAACTGCTTTGAGTGTGTGAATGAAGAGTGTAGGCCTCAGCAAAGAGGTCTACATGCTTCACTGAACATTGCGGACTGACATTACAGAATCACAAAAACTTTATGAGATAACAGAGACCACATAACTTGAGAACTTTTAACAGCAGCAACAACTATGGAGGACAATGACATGATCAAGATATTGACGTTCACACTACCCTAAGTGAAAAGCTAGGAAGAAAACCTCTATCAATACTAGAAAAAGCATTAACAGCAACTGAATTTGGTAAACCTATTTTCCTGAAAAATTATTTTCAGAGAAAGATTTTATGAATTTCAATCAGCAACAACATTAACTGCTCGACCAATGAATGCCAAATGTTTCCGAAGGAAATATTCAGTATTACGATTAAGTGTATTGACAAATAAAAAGATAACATTGAAAAATATTTGTTTAAAATAAATGCTTTTTTTCAGGCTTGAGACTTATAGCTGTACTGCTGTATGACTAATAGTAATGATAACTGTGTCAAACCAAATATTTCAGCTCAAAATTTTTATATTAGTCATTTTCTACTAAATATGGCTACATATCTTTTAGATATATGCTTTTGTTATCTATACACACAGCTGAAATAGATCCGCAATAGTGTCTCCTCTAACAAAGCCTTTATCAGATGATGACTCAGAAGAGTCAGGCATGATTTCAGAGCTGAAACATCACCACTAATCAAGGTGGCACCAGTATTGACTCAAAGTTCTCCAGACTGACAATTGAAATGTTCAATAGTAGAGATCAAGGGCAGAAAGTGAACAGAATAATCAATCTATTTATTAAGTTACACTGTTTCCCATGTTTCACCAGTTATTTTACATATTGCTGAGAATTACCTCATAAAATTACCATCATTTTTAATCAATTTCTTTCCCTCTTTGAGAAAGCCATTTTGCACCTTAAGTTCCTGAAACTTGTAATGTGTATAAAATTAGATAGGTTCTGGAATATGTATAAATAGAATTGTGATAAATTTTACTTAAGAGTAAATAAAGAAACTTTATAAAAATTCCATGTGATTTTTGCCATCTAAATGCCACAAGTTTCATCAATACAAAGTGGTATAGTTTCTTTAACAAGATTTTTCACTGTCCAAGTCACTGAATGTTAATTATTAATTTGACTCTTTAAAAAGTAGTGGACATACTCAAATGTGTATGTCCTCTAAAAAAAAAAAAAAAAAAAAAAAAAATTATAATCATGAAAATTTTTATATATATATATATATATATATATATATATATATAAACACATTAAAAATTTATATGTATATATAAAATTTGATTAAAATCAATTAACTTCTTACAAATTAAAGTGATTACTGCATCTACTGATTTGGGGAGAGGGTTATTTTTTAAGCATTTTCCTAGTAAATTTAGTAATGCTAAGAAATAAAAGAGCCAACAAGGACACTACAAATTAACAGCATACATGGTACCTACAAAGATTCAGTAAAAAATTAGCAGATATGATAAAAAAAAAATGTTCAAAACTTGAAAACAATGTTTTATCATGAAAATATTTGTGTTATTAAAAGGAAAGACCAAAAGAATATTGATTGTCAATTTTTTTAATCCTTTTTAGAATGTTCAAACTTTTTGATAAAAATCTTGTTTCTCTGGTGTCAGTGGGGGACAATAAATTTGAATGGAAAATTTTAGGCTTTCAGCAGCAAAAAACACACTGCTTTTGAAATTCTTGCAAAAAATCTGATAATTGTTAAATTTTCATGACTTATTCACAAGCAAGTGAAATTATTTTTTGGAGGTTATTTTTTTTAAACATATGTTACTACCCACTAAGTTTTATGAAATTTTCACAAATTCTTTTTTATACCACTTAAAGTTTATATTAGCTAAGAAGACAAGTTCTCAGGACCCTTAGTTACAAAAAAATCTCTGAATTGTAAAATAAAAAAATACAATTAAATTAAGACATTATTTAGTTGGAAAAGCTTTGGGTTGCTTTTATGAATAAAATATATTATGGACACTATTGTCTTGTTTAACAAAAAAAAAAAATTTCAATGAATAATGCAAAAATTGTTTTCATTTTTTTTTTTTACCAGATAAGATATACAGAACTAATCTATTTAATCTTGCCAAGGATATATTTTTAAAATGATTGCTGGCACATTAGTGCCATCTTAGTATTTTCACTAAGATAGCACTAATGCTAACAGCAAAGAAACTATGATTCACACTCATGCAAACTCCCATATATACCCAAATTTATTTATTTTTTTTTTTTTTAAACATATCAGTCAGGTGTCCTGTTACTGTTAAAAATAGACAATCAAACAAATGTCTTTTTGTACTGCATTTTCAGATTTATAGAGCAGAAAATGGGTTTTGACTGTGTATACAAATCTGGGTCATTTTGTTAACTATTAAACCTTCCTATTTAAACATTTAATGATTTAAAACAAAAAAAAAAAAAAAGAAGAGAGAGAGAGAGAGATGTAAACACACTTGTTTAAATCATGATAAACTCTCAGGCTATTTAACCTGTCTAGTACCAAAAATATATTTTGACCTCACTAAATTGTTACTGAAATGATTTTAACATATTTGACACAATTATCATTGATGTAACAAATAGTTACTACCCACATAAATTACTTTGAGAACTTATGCTTTGTGATACTAGGAGATAAAAATTAGGTTTAAAAAATATATTAAAATGTCTTCAAAAGTATATATGGCAGGTAATACTTAAATTATTTAATATATAATTTTAATTAATTTTATTTTAAACATAGACCCAGAATATCTTGTGTAATAATAATTACCAGGTTGGTCTCTTAAATCATTAATAGTGATTTTAATCCTTATTGGGTACCCTATACTTATGGCCTTGTGCTAAATTTAAGTTACGCTTAGTAAATAACTATATATGAGGTAGTCAGAGGTAGTCTATTGTTACTGACAATGATGCCTCCAATTCCATATTGTAGTTCTTGAATTTTGGTATTGAAACATTTTGTCATTACTAAATAACTCATATGATTTCTCAGCCCAACTCTGAGGTATAGTATTTTTCAGCCAAGAGTGCTCACAAAGCAGTGGACTAAGAATCTTCAGTGGTAGATTGTCCTGAGTGTTTAAAGCCACCCTCCTTACAAGATAAGCCTGGGTGTGAAGACTAGTTTAACCACCTATTACTCATCCATGAAGTTATCAGTAGCGCTCTTTAAGTGACCTGACAAATATATAATAATTACTTAGAAGTTATTTTTAAAATATATGCATTTATAAGGTACTATTTATCTTTGCTTGATCATTTATGCACACTGATGCTGAGATGGCTTAAAGCACATCGGATCTAATGACTGTTTTTCCTGTCAAGAGGGATGCCAGCTTGAATCCTGCCTGAGAGCGCATATTTTTCTTTAATAAGATTTCTAATATTCAGGCCAGTAAGCAAAAATTATTATACTGTTTAATGAATAAACGGAATATCTACTCAAATATGAATAGACACAAAAAATAATGTTCAAGTAATAAAATCTACTGGATTAATAAAGATTCCTTATATATCTGTATGAAAATGGGAAGAGGGAGCCTGTGAAGCTCTTTCATATTAAACCTTCACGTTTAATAAACATACCTACTAGATTTCACGAGAAAAGGCAATGTCTATCTCAAATTCATATGACTTTATATCAGTAACAATTATTGTTAGTACTTCTTTTATTTATGTCCAGAAAGAAATACTTGAGAAATCACTTTTATGTAGCAATTTCTCCTAGGTATATTTTCTAACATTTTTAATTTCAGAAACTAACCAACAATGAATGGAATCTAGTTTGTTTCACTTTTAACTGTAAACAAAAACATCATTCATATCCATGACTGGTGTTGAGAAACAAACCTTGAACAACCGACAATTGTCTCACATCCGACAGGATGTTATGTGAGACAAATTTTAAAGACAAAGAATTAATTTTTTTTAATTAATTTTATATTTTGATGTGCGTTGTGGTCCAGTGGATATCGGCTCGGAACAAGAAATCGGGGAGCCGAGTTCGAATTCCAATTGAATTCATTGCATTCACTTATGCGCAAATACCCTTGGGAAAGGTATTAATCCGTCTCTTCCCTCCAGTTATGGGTTAAATAACAGGACAGATTGGGTTCTATAGCCTTGGCCAGCAACCAGTCTACCGCAGAAAGCAACGGCAACCTTCTGCGGGATAATCTTCTGTCCAGTCAGTCATGTCTCTTTCGAGACCTGATCACCCAAGCATGTTTCACGTATGGCACTTAACTGACTGAATCTAACCCAGAAGTGATGGGTATGACTAATTAATATAAATACCTATATTTAACACATGAAAGTGATTTTATAGAGTTAATGGCTGAAGTTAACATTTATCATCAGTTGCATTCACTTGTAAAGACAAAAACATTCTGCTTAAAAGCCTCTAATTATTTTATTATTTGATGGGAAAAAGAAGAAAATGAAACACGTTTCATTAAAAAAAATATTCGTTTTACAATCTGCCCACTTATTACAGCAATTATATTTTACATTTCTCAATCAATACAAGAAAAAAATAGTAAAATAATTAGAAACAATATGGTTGTTAGCCATTTACAAGATTGACTTTTATAACAACACTGCAATGTAAGTAAAAAAACAAACAAACAAACAAAACAAAAAATGATTTATATCAGAGGAAATTAAGTATATCATTTAATTCAGCTCAATTATGAATACATCTAAAAAAAAAAAGAATCCATAATGATTTGGACCAATTTGTCCAGCAAAGTCAAATTTAAAATTATCTGAAGCCTGGTTACATAAGCAGAAATTCAATACTGATTAAGTGATTCAGTTGAGACAACTCAAAATTTCAAAAGATCTAATTTAAAAAGAAATCTGTCTCCATGTAAAATTTCTTTAAAATAACAATTTGGAAGATACAGAAAATTCATACAGATTTTATAGATTACAAGCAAAATGGGAACCTATCAAATATCATGGAAGATGCTGCTTATATAAGAAATATGTATGCTATAAAACACAATAACTTTATATATTTAGTGGCCATGCAGTTTAATATTTACTAATATTTTGCTGTTATAGCATCAGGAAACATTACACAGTGCAGATCAGTGAATATTGGTACCATAACAATGAAATATCTCATAAATAAGGAGAACAGCCCACCTTCAGTCACTTTCTCACTGACCTGATGTAGCTTCCCTGTCTTTTCTACAAATATTTTCATGACAACTGCTCTGATGAGCTTTTTCTTTGGTTCCCTGACCACACGTATTTATGCATGCAACTAAATTGACATCAAGGTTCCACTCTTTTACCATAAAACAGTTAAATGTAATCACCTCTTCTACACTAATAGATTCTTTTCTCACACTTCCCTTTTGTGAAACTCCCATTTGCTTGCTTTCCTAATAACTACAAATTCCAAAAGTTTAAATGCAAATTTAATTGCCAACTTCTCTCTTGAATCCTGTTTATCCCTTATCCTTTCTTTGACATCCTGTTTCTTGTTTTTTCTTTGACTGTAATCTCCTGTACACCAGTGGAAGTCCTGCCTGGCTAGGGTGAAATGATTAATTAAAAAAGAAAAGATTTCTAATACAATACTTTTTTTTTGTTTTTCTTCAATATAATTATATAGATAAAATTACTAGATTATTCATGCAGAAAATTTAACCAATGCAATTACAAAATTACTTTGATATTGTCATTTTAGATGGTGTATGTAAACTGGCTGTAATATAAAAGGGGATAGGAAAACATGAAAGAGAAAGTTTTAAGGGTGCTTATCAGGATTACTAAGTTATTCAAGTTGGTCTGCACTTGTAGAGTGAATTTGAGTTTCACTGGATGTCTTATAACATGGCTTTGCATAACACATCACTCAATAAGTCTCAAGCCTGACATATACATGGCACCACTAATAAAAAAAAATCCATATAATTTTTATGAAGTACTAACCTTTAAATTTGACAAAATTTGGGCCCAATCAGATTATTAGTTTACAAATTACAGTTATTTAAGTTACTGCTGCAACTTTTCAAAACAATAGAAAAATCTGAATTTCATGTGTTGATAAAGCATTGCTTTCAAATGGGAAAAATACTGTTCAAGCAAAGCAATGGCTTGATAAGTTATTCGGACTCTGCTCTATCAGAAACAATGGTTAAAAGGTGGTATGCTGACTTTAAACACAGTCGTACAGATACAAATGATGCTGAATTCTCAGGTTGTCCAGAAAACACCAAAGAAATCCACAAACTCGTTTTGGTCGATCATAAATTGAAGTTGCCTGAGATAACAAAGAGGTTGAATATATCAGAAGGCAGTGTATTTACCATTTTGCATGAACATTTGTCAATGAGAAAGCTGTGTTTAAAGTGAGTGCTGCATTTGCTCACAGTCAATCAAAAGCAACAACACGTCAAAAATTGAAAGTGCTGTTTGCAACTGTTTCAACAACAAGGAGTTTTTGCATAAATATGCGACAATGAATGAAACATGGATCCACCACTTCACTCCAGAGTAAAACCTGCAGTCAGCTGAGTGAACAGCAGCAGATGAAAGCCGTCCAAAGCGACCAAAGACTCAAACATCAGCAGGCAAGGTTTTGGTGTTTGTATTTTGGGATGCATAAGGTATTTTGTTCATCAGTTACCCTGAGAAAGGAAGAACCATTAATAGCGAATATTATATTGCATTATTGATGCGTTTGAAGAAAGAAATCGCCAGAAATGGCCACAAATATAGAATAAAAAAATGTAATCTTTCACCAAGACAATGCACCATGTCACGAGTCAATAGCAATGATGACAAAACTATATGAATTGCATCCACATCCACCCTATTCTCCAGATCTGGCCCCCAGCAACTACTGGCTGTTTGCAGACCTCAAAAGAATGTTCCAGGGAAAGAGATTTGACATGAAAAACTACTCAATTTTGCATGAAATGACCCATGAGGTTGATGTGACAGTGAATAATTTCATGCAAAATTGAGTAGTTTTTCATGCCAAATAATTTTTAATCCTTTTGATTTTATTCTGTGACTGCTTTGAATGTGAAAACTTTATATATACAAATATTTTGGGGAAATTTTCTTTTTTGTGTGTGTGTGTGTGTGTGTGAGAGAGAGTTCATATAGACATATTTCCCTCAGGAAAGCTTAGAAACTGAGAAACAGGTGCTTTTTAATAATATTATCTCAAGGACACATGGCCCAGTGGATATAGATATAGGCATTAGTTAGTTCTAATGACTTGACCCAAAGAGTTGTGAGTTCAATACCTGAATACAGCAGTGGTGAACAAATAACTTAAGAGAGTTGAGTTAAAGGGAGATAACTACATGGCATCCGGAAATGGCATTGAATAGAATGAAAATGATATACCCCAGTGACTGAAATACTTCTGAGATGAGGTAGTATTTACATTGTTCGGACGATTTGATTTTCTTTATTGTCATATTTCAGCCATTGTACACTCCTGTCCTTCTTCAGGTGCTAGGAATTTTTAACCAAACCCTGTATTACAATCACTGGGGTATATCATTCTCATTCCATGTGCGATGCCACTTCTAGTAGCCATGTAGTTATCTCTCTTTATCTTAACTCTATAAGTTATTTGTTCACCACTGCTTGTATTGAACTCACAAGTCTTTGGGTCTAGTCACTGGTCTAGACGTTGGTTAGTTCCAGTGATCGTAATAAAGGGCTACATACACCTAAACCTTCTTTAGGTGGTAGGAATTTCAAACCAAACCCTTTATTACAATCATTGGGGTATATCACTCTCATTCCATGTGTGATGCCACTTCGGGTAGCCATATAGTTATCTCTCTTTAACTCTCTTTTCAGTCTAGAACACACCAAACATCAGCACCAAAACAAAAGCCAGCATCAAGTTGCAGTTATTTTATATTAACAATTAAAATTGAGCAAACTTTTGCAAGGATCTGATATAAAGATTAAAATGCTAAAAAACATTTTTCAACAATAATATCAACAAAAAAAATGATTCTTAATTTACAATAGCACAAGTTTACCAGACAAATGGAAAAAATGATATCTGTCTGCATGCCCACTCAAGCAGAATATGGCTTGAGGCTGTTTAACTTAGAAATCCCATCGACTGATAACAAAACTGCTCAAAATTTCTCAGCATTTCCCCTTTAAGTTACCTATGACTTCAGGAACTCAACCTGACTATCCCACTTTTTATGAAATGAAAGAGATATTTCTAGTGGGAAGGGAAGACTCCCTGGATCTGAGAAGAAATGGTGAGGGCAGATTGCAAAAAATGCTGACCAAGATAGAAAAATTTATTTATACATTCTCAGAGGAAGTGTCCATTTATTAAGAAATGGGATAAGCATTTAATTTGGTAGGTTCCATAATACTCTCTCTCTCTCTATATATATATATATATATAGATAATGCGGGTAATTGGCTGGAAAAAGATGCTGTTAATGGAAGATATTTCAAAAGATTACTTGGCATAATGTAGCCCACGTTTTCAAGAATAACTTTCTGTAGAGATTTGTTATCCAAGATGAAAGATTTTGACTTGGCCTCAAGCAAATCAGCACATCACATAGTTTGGTCATTAGTCTGATGTTCTAACTTGAGCAGATCAAAGACATCAACTGTGTGAAAACGGAAAAGATTAGACTCTTGAAGAAAGCCTTTTACAAACTGATTGGGCAATATGAAAAAGAAGAAATCTATCTTGTTAGTATTATATAACTAAGAAAAAAACGTATGTCCAAATTTAAACAAATTTGCTCTTCTAAAGTTTTTCAGATATAAATCCCTATTTACATCATTTATTTTTTTGACAAAAAGATCATTAATAAACTTAGTAAACAATACTGTTTTTTTATTGAGTTGTTGAGCTGAACAAAGAATTAATTATATTTTATAAGGGATTTTTTTTTTATGAGAAATTACTGAAGGAATATAATTTCATAATGTTTTAGGTAATAAATTCTTCAACCTTTATCAAATACATGTTTTCAGAATTTTTTTTTAATGTAGAACATTTCAGTCCAAGTGAATCATAATTGTTAATTAACAACAGAGCACAATAGTCTGACACCCATTGTAAACCAAATTACAGGCTTATCCTTTCAACACATGATCGATCATGGCTTGCCATAGCTTCCTGTTTCACACTTTTAGCTCCTATTTATCTTTGCAGTACTGGTTTCTCCATTTTAACAAATTTATCAAATGGGTTACTCCCTGCATTCCTATTCTTGTTTTGTCTTTGATGAGCCGTGTGAGTGTTAAATTCATTCGGTTTATTTTCCACACAGTGTCCCTATAATTGAAGGGGGTTTCCAGAGTTAGTTTCTTCCTATTCTTAAGACTTCCTGGTTTCTTACATTTGTCAATACAATTAAAATGTGATTTTAGCAAGTCTTGTTTTCACTTGCAAAAGAAGTGCTGAGATTTCATTGTCATATTCATATCATATAAGGTGGATACCATATTAATAGCAAATGAAGATGATATGGTATAAAATACTGAAATAATACATTTAATAAACATTTTCTGAACAAACACATTATCAACCCATCATCAGTGTAAATTAATTTAGCACAACTTCTGTAGGTTAAAAATACATCAGACTTATAAATGATAGAATTGAATGAATAAAATTTAAATAAATCTTTTATTCGGTTATTTTGTTTTTACAATAACAGAAAGAGAAATGTGGACAATTATGAAGAAACAATTTTGTAGACAATGCTAACTAATGTAAAAATTAAAAACATCAGTAAAATAATCCGATAAAAGGATCAATTAACTGCAGATGAGAAAAGCAAGCTATTTGTTTCAATTTGTCAAGTTGCTTTTGCAAGATCTTGTACCAGGTCCAAGACTTCCAAATTTGGAAACCTGTTCTAAAGCAGCTGAAGAATGTCAAGTACTAATGATTTATAGAGTAAAACTGATTCACACACAAACAGCACAAAAGTTGATTCATCATACATACTGTCAAGCATAACTCAAAAGTAAAGGCATTATTAAAAATCATGTTTCAAATCTAGTTTCTCACCGAGATTTAATTAAAGATGTAATTTAGTTTCAGTAAATTTATGAAGAAATTTACCACAGGTTCAAATAAAATAAATGTAATGCTATAAATATTGTTTTTACAAAGGGGTGCTGAAAAGAATCTTGAAGGATCAAGAAAGGATAAAGAAAAGAAAAAAAAATTAAAGTTTTCTCAGAGTTTTGGGGAAGTGGGTTGGGCCAAGAACTTTTCATTCCCAGCCTATCATGAAAGCTCATTCTTGACTGATTAAATATACTCACTAAAAGCGATTTGCACAAACACAGAATTGAAACCGCATTTGTGCTCTCTTATTTTAATTCCTGCTCTTATTTAGAATCAAACTTAATGGCAAAGTCTTTAATTTCAAAAGTAAAACTAATTCTGTACACTTATAATGCTGGATACTATCCAGTTCAGCATTTCAAATGATTTGTACAAACCAACCTTGATTGATCTGCCTTATACTGTATTTTAAAAAGAAACTCATATTTGGAAGTAATGATAGAAACACAAAACAGAAGCAAAAATTATATTGAAAACAAATAAGCTGACAACATAAATACAATTATTTATTGACAACATGGGTTCAAATCCACTAATCCCTTTTCCCCCAGAACAGATTAACTACATAAGATTATAATGTAAGAGTTACCGGGTTAGATTTCATAGTAACTTAAAACAAAAGACCACCTCAGACTCACTTATTACACACCCATCACAGGTTAAAAGTCATGAATTAATAGATGTGGCAAACGTGGTTCAATATAAATGCAATAGAGGCCCCAGGTAACATGCAGACATGTCTATTAACATCAGTTACATCTGATCAGGCTATTGTAAAAGCAGAGGATAGCACAAGGTGTCAGGTATTTACTAGAGTGGTGCAGGAAACCAACCATTTTTTCTGTATACTTAGCAATGGGTTGTATCTAAAAATTCCACAGGCCTCCCTTGGGAACACCCATTCATCATGACTGGTGGTAGTTTGGGATCCAATTAACAACGATCGAAGGTAACTAGTCCCATTTTCATGGTATTGAATGTAACTAGCAACCCCCCACTCCGAAGTTAGAGTGAGATCAGTTTAGCAGCCAATTTCTGGTCATTACAATATCATTGTATCATAGGCATAGATATACACAAATGAGTTGAGTATACTCTTAGGCAGACCATTTATGTAAAGTAAAAAGGGCACCGGTTCATGAAGTGATGCCTGTGTCAATTACTAGAGCCCCAGAAGACTGGCCATTAACAACTACCTTCAGGACGTACCTGTTAGGAAGGACTTTATTATTGAGAAGATTCTTCCAGTGATTCCATAGCTAGAAAGTTTGAGAAGGGCTGAGAATATGAGTTGATGACCAAATATTAGTATATAAGAGACCTAAGTCAGTATTTGAAATCATTTGAAATACTAAACTGGACAATACTCCAAATGCTTAATGCTATTTACAATCATTATGTTCCTCATGCAGAAAAGTTCCTTGCTAAAGAATTTTTTTCTTTGCCATATGAAAACAACATAAAAGAAATTCTAAACAAAACAAATACAATATGCTTTAAACCAGTGATTCTACAAGTGGGCCTGAGAAATTTTAGAATGGGCCTGAAGTTGGCTCAAGGAAAATTTATTGCAGGCTTAAAAGAGAGGAAACTTATGCCTGAAGCTAAATTATGGCTTGGAAGTTCAACTTGACAAGCTGATAGGTAGACAAAAGGCAAAAGGAGTAGTGTAAGTCAGAACTGGTATTTTCTACTACATTTTGCTTTTGTTAATAAAAAGTCTTTTTTTTTTTTTATTATTATAATCATTTCATCCCAAGCAAGACAGAAATGCCACTGGTGTGTAGAGGGTTACATTGAGAGAATAAAAAAAGGTACAGGGGATGTTGATGAAAGATGGCAATAGACATTGCATTTAAACTTATGGAGATTGTAGCTATCAGGGAAGCAAGTTCTACAAACAGGAAGTGTGAGAAAAACTATTAGAGTAGATGATATGGTTAAATATAACTAGTTCTACAGTAAAAGGGAGGGACCTTAATGCCAACCTAGTAGCACAAATAAATATATGTGATCGAGGTACCAGGATAAAAAAGCCCATCAGAGCAGTTGCCATGAAAATACTTCTGGAAAAGACAGAGGTAAGCCACATCATGTTGGTGAGAAAGTGACTGAAGGCTGGTTGCCAAGTCAGGGTCGATTATATTACAGATCCTTCTTTGGATTTTGTCAAGAACCTCAAGAAGAATCGCAGAAGCACCCAGATCTAGATATGACAACAGTATTCAATCAATGAAGGAATGATAGATTTATGCAAAATGGATTCTGAAGAGAAAAACTCCCTGGCCTAACAGTGAACCAACCTTTCTAGCAGTAGATGCAGCTATGGATTCAATGTAGTCATTCCATTTGAAGTCATATGAGAGAGTGAGGTCAAGGAGACACAGTGCGTTGCTCTCTAAGAGATTAGCATCAACCATTCTGATGGTAGGCAGGAATGTTTCTCTATGGTTGTTAAAAAAAGAGCAGCTTTGTTTTGGAGGCATTTAAATTTACAAGCCATTTTTTACCCTATTCAATCACAGATTAGAGGTTCTTTTGAATTGCAGCAACCAGCCTTGGCAGATTTTTTATTAAGTCAAGTGTAAATGGTGGTGTCATCTGCATAAATGCGTACTTGGGAACTGATTACATCAGGAAGATCATGGACGAAGATCAGAAAAAAACGTAGGAGCTAGGATAGTGTCTTGAAGAACATCCTTGTTTGTATAAAAGGATCTGGAAGCTTGCCCATTCAAAACAACCTTCATTTTATGGTTTGATAGGAATGATTAGATTAAATTAAACAATCATCCAGAAATACCATAGCTCTGGAGCTTGCACAGAAGACCAGCATTCCAAAGCCTGTAAAGTACTTTCAAGATATTAACAACTGTTTGGTCTTTGCTGTTCTCATCAAGAGCTTGGTGTGTGTGTGTGTGTGTGTGTGTGTGTATATATATATATATATATATATATATAAAAATAAAAACCAGTGATGGTCATTAGCACATCAGTGGTAGACCTGGTGAAACGGAAGCCATATTGTTTGTGAGAGAGAAGGTTGTGAGATGCCTAATTATTTCAGCATTGATAATAGCTTTGAATATCTTGTCAAAAAGAGTTAAGAGGCTAATAGAATGATAATTAGAGGGGTCAGAGGGCTTCCCAGAGTTCTTAAAAACAGGAACTACAGAGGAAGACTTCCAGCAATCAAGAAGGAGTGAGGTAATAGTTATAGCTTAGAGAGGACTGGAACTAGCTCAGGGGCACATTTCTTTAGAATGATAACAAATTCCATCACCTCTATTTGCCTTATGGGAGTCAAGCTTAGAAATTACGTTAGAGACCAGAGATGGGGGCTTTATAGATATTTCTCAGTTAAGCCTCAGTTTTAGGTTGGAAATTGGGTGTGGGTCTTTCAGACGAATCAAGTGTAGAGCTAGATGAGAATTTGTGAGCAAAGCACTCAACTTTGTCTGCTGCAGATGTGAGAACTTCCAATTGATTGAATAGAGGAGGGATTGAGGGTTTTCTGTTGTTTATTTAGCACACTCTTGTAGAGCTGCCAGTAATCTTTGGAACCAAACTTGCAAGATGCTATACGCTACTTCATTATATCTGCAAATGACTTAGCATCATTTAGAACATGCTTACAGTTATTACAAGCAGAGACAAAGAGGTGTCTATTGTGATCAGACATGTCACTTTGGTAAAGCCAGAAGTGATTCCTGTGGGTGATGGCAACTGAGCAAACAGGAGAGAACCAAGGAGATAAACGAGGTTTAAGCTGAAATTTTCTAGCTGGGATGAAATCATCAATGCTGGCTTTCACCCAGGAAGAGACTTCAGAAGTGCAGTCTTGAAGAGGAGACTAAAAACTTTTGTTCCAAGAAACATCGCAAAGGAAATCATGGAAAAGTCTCAGTCCCCTTGTTAATTGCAGTAAAATATTTTGCTCGTAGGAGGAGGTTCCTGGATGGCGTGGGGAGTAGATAGAGACATTTATTGACACCACAGTATAATCAGAGTTGCAAAGAGGCTAGAGCGGCATAACATGGTAAGAATCTGGAATAGAAGTAAGGAAGAGACCTAGAAGAGAAGAAGTGTCCATTGCGATTACTGAGGAAATGCATAAGGAAATCAACCACTTGCATATTTACATGGAACTTTTATTTCTTTTTAAAGTGGGCCTAAAATTATTTTAAAACCAAAAATGGGACACAAGAAAGAAAAGGTTGAGAAACACTGCTTATAAGCAGGGCTTCTCAAACTATCAGATGTGACATTCTGGTAGTTTTCTTTTTTTTTTCAATGTGCAAAAAACCAGCAAGCAAAGCTTTTCAAATCAGCTGGGGGGGGGGGTGCTGATGCGGGGGTTCAAGGGTAGTACATGCCAACTCTGCTGCATTCTACTTTCATAAAACAATTTTTTGAGGAATATGGTATGACTGGTGGTTAAAAAGCATAATTCTGGCAATACAAGGGGCCACTACTTCTGACCCTACACACTAGCCATGCTTGTAACCTGTTAAAGGCTTACAGTGAAATTTGAAAATTTAGGTAGCTAGCTTATGATTCTAAGGAATTAAATGCTAAATTTTAAAAATTTTAGCTAAAACCTATGTGGCCATTCCCTTTTTTTTTCCACAGTCAGGTGAAATTTTTAAAGGTCAAATCAGAAATATATGTCCATGAAATTGGTCTTTTGTACACATAATCACATGTTACATTATCAGGACAAAGTTGTCATACGTATATCAGTTTACTGGTTTGCTGTTCATTATATAGTATTTGTTAGTTATATAGCAATGACTTACATGAATAATTGAAAAACAACCATAATAAATATAAAACTAAAACGAAAATGTTAAACATCAGATATCCTGGCAGTTTCATGTGGTGTGGAATGCAATTATTGTTTCTTTGTCTTCCTGAAAACCTTCCATGTACCAGCAGAAGGCAGCATACATACCACACTTTGAGTAGCACTGCCTTAGAAGACTTCTTTAAATTCTCAACTCAAGAGATAATTAAGTCAAAAAAGTGTTAAGATTTAAAATTGATTTTTATTTTCACTAAAGTCAATAAATAAGAGGTCAGTAGAACACTAAAATTGACGCAATGACTGGTGAATTCATTCAATTAGCTGCTGAACTGCAAGTAAAGTAGCACAGGACTAGAGAGAGAATTGTTCATTTATATTTGATTTATTTTAATAACCATCCAATGTAGGCATTTATATTAAAGAGTTAAAACCATTTTAAAACCAGGAGTTAAAACTAGAAGTTTTCACAAATGAAAGCAACAAATTACAGACTACAACAAAAATCATAAAACTGACAGATTCAAAGGTTGTTTTCTTTAATTATATTAAATTATTGACATTCATATACAAGATTTAGCTTCTCCTAACAAAAGCTCCCAATCTAGAGTTATTACTCAAACGCTAAATGAATAAATGCTAGAATTAAGTTTAGAAAGTCCGTATCTTGCCATGATGCAGTGGTTATCAAGCCGACCATTAATAATGTTACGAGTTCAATCCTTATTGGATACTCAACCTTTGTGTATCAATTATGTGGCTTGCTTTGCTTGTCATGACTACTTTGTAGTGAGTTTAATGTTCATTGAGTACTATTATAACTTTGTGTTTGACTTCGCAAAAACTCAGTAAAGTTTACAGAGAAAGCATGTTGTTTATACTTAAATGACCAAGTGTTCAAAATATTATATAAAAAAAACAAAAGAAAAAAAACAATCATTTTTTTTTCATAAATAATAGATTTTCCAAAAACATTTTCTGACATTATTTATTATTACAATAAACTAGGTACCACCAAGCATTTACTAGAAAAAGGACACATGATTTAAAAAGGTTAAAACACAATAATAAAACTTTATAAAAAATTTGTGTCATTATTAAGAGGGAAAATCAAAGAACTTAAAAAAAAAAAATATATATATATATATATATATATATATATATTTTAAATATTGTTTGTTTTTTTTTTAAATCCTAAAAATTTTGGTTACAAACATTTTCTTGATGTTATGGCTGGACCTTACATTTATATGGAGAATTTTAGCATTCTATATTTTTAGCTATTAAAAACATTAAAAATCAGATGATAGTCAAATTTTAATGAAACTTTCAAAACTTATTCAGAAATAAATTATTTTTGAAACGTTCCATTTTTTTTAGAAAACCATAGTGAAATGTTATTTTCCATGTTGCCTTTGTGAAGTAATTTCTTATGTCCACTTTATTTAATTTTCCCCAACAGTGAGCTATCAATAAAAAACTCAGTGTCAGAAAAACAACTATGCTAGATAAATGCTTTTCTGCCATATTCAAAATTAAAATTAATATTTGTTTCAATTCAGATTAATTAAACTTTTTAAGATTGGATAGTTTTCATAAAATAATATCTCATAAAAACATATTTTGTTTTTGGAATAATATTTTTTTTTAAATTGTCTTGACAAATTTAGAGTAAAATTTATTTTACTAATAAGGAGAAAAAAATCCAATCAATTTAAATTGGGTATGAAATAAACCACAGTATGTGGCTTATTGGGAATATCAAATTTAATCTATTAGTATGAAATTTAAACTAAAACTAAAGCTTCTTAAATGCATTTTAAACTTCAGCATCACATTTTAGGGAGGGGAGATGTACTGACCATAAACATATTTAGTGGGTATATGTGTCAAAGCAGACAATGTTTAATCAATTTTTGTTTATTCATTATTTTTTTTTTATTTTTAACACTGAAATTGATATCAACCTATATTAACAATCAAAAATCATACTAAAGAAATATCTGAAAAGATGTTTCCTGGGAATAAAGAAAATCTAAGTACATTTTAAAAATAAAACTTTCAATTATCCAGGCCAGTAGATTCCAATTTCACTGTATATAAAAAAAATCTATTCTAACATGTACAATCACTAAATAGAAAACATATATGTATAAGTCTAGTGTTCCTGTTATTCACCTCGAGCTCCTTGATAAAATCCAGAAAAGAATCAGCAAATTATTCACTCTGTTCTGGTGTTTCGACTTCAGTTTCTTTCCCTCCACCATAAGGTTGCCTCCCTATACCTTTTCTATAAATACTTACATGGTAATTGTTTAGTTGAACTCTTTGAATTTAAGTGCAGTACTAGACTGGCGATGAAGTCTCATCAATTTACAGTTGAGTTAACATAGAATTTATGGTTACATTTAGCCAACAGTTTTTCTCATTTGTGGAACTCTTCCACTGTCATGATTCCAGCCAGCTTTAATCTGTAAAAATTAAAAATGCAATGTCAATTGCTATCTGCTGTTCTCCTGATAAACCTCTCTTTGTTCTTGCTCCTTAGCAATGTTTCTGTTTCTAACTCTTTCAATGACCAGTAACCTCCTTTTGTCCAAGTGGCTTTACTACCTTGCTTGGGGTGAAATTAATTTGAAGAAAAAACAAAAAGTGAGGCTCAAAAAGAAAAAAAAAAATCACTGCTGGCGTATTTACACTATGTAAGAACATTACACGATATGAAATCTGCCTTTCTTTGACTTGTGTCAATGGACTGGTGGGTGAATCTTCGACTGCTGTCAAATCAGTCGGGTTTCAGTCCCGAGATAGTTAATCTAACAGCACTGAAGAGCTGTGATACAGCGTAACAGGCCTGTCTGCGGATGGTTTTATATATATATTTTCATTTTTAAACGAGTTATTTCACTACCTTGGTTTCCACCATGAGTCGTTTCTTCAGGCGATTTTTAATATAGATTTTTAATCTATATCTCTCTCTCTCTCTATATATATATATATGTGTGATATTAAATATATATATATATATATATATATATATATAGATAGATAGATAGATAGATAGATAGATAAAGTATAAGAATAATTTGTTCAATATACATAAACAATTTATAATTAGAACCCTTAAATTTGATGTGCATACTTATTGAATTCAGAGGAGAGTATTTTTTTTTGATATTATAGTTAATTAATTTCAGGGAAGAAAAATATTTGTGCTTTAAAACAGCAATAACAAAAAAAAATTACTCCCTCAAAAATATTTTGCTTTTTATAGTATCCGTCATTAAAAACTTACCAAAAACAAATGCTGAAATCTTGACAATAATAAACTTTTAACCAACACCTGAAATTGCTTAGAGACATTTCAGAGTTATACATTAGTTACAACCTGCTATATGCGGAGTGTATTTAATTATACTTTGTTTAATTAAGGAAAACCAAATCACAATCAGCATTATTAGTTTTCAAGTATTTACTCTTCAGGAATGGGTACTTCTTCTAGTTGTATATTACTTTTTCTTAGCAGAAAAATGTCTCCAGCTTGTAATTGTCACAGATTTTCTGAATGCTTTAAATACTCAAAATGTCAACATTTTTTTTTTTTTTTGTGGATTTGAGAGATTTTGACAGATCTGTTTTTCTCTTGCTGTTAATGACTTCATTTAGATTTCATTTGAAAATATGCACAATTGAAAGGAGTTGCAATTAAAAATAGATGAATAAAAAATATAAACAAAACCAATTGGAATATCATAAACAGTTTTGAGAGAGAGAATAACTTGCAAGTAGAGGTTGTCTTTCTATGCTAATGTAAAACTGTATTAATTTATACACACACACACACACACACACAGAGGCTGTATCAAAAATACTTTTACAAACATTTGGGGCAGGTTCCTCACACAAAAACAAGTACAGAAATCCATATAAACTTATGTCTGCAAATCCTTTATTCTTTTAGTATTTTTGTTTTAAATGATCATTTCACCCCAAGCAAGGAAATACTGTCACTGGTATGTAGGGGATTACAATGAGAGAAGACACACAACAGAAAATAAAATATTATAGGTGATGTTGTAGAAAGGGTAAGAGAGTTAAGTTTAAAGAAAGTTTACAGTAGACGGTGCTGTATTGCCATGTAGACTAGGTTACATTTGTCATTTGTGGCTAGTCTGTCTTCAGCATTTAACAAATATAGTAGTGAGTTAAATGATAAATGTTCTATTTAACAATATTTGGAAAGAGATGAAATAACAAATTTACAAAAACCAACATTTGTGGGCAAATCAAAATTCCCATGGTAAAAATACAGGTAAGTGTTTGGTAGGTTTACGTGTTCTCCCATCATGTCTTACAGGAACTGTTTACAGAGACTATTTTGAACACACTTCCAGACCTGCTAGAGAATGTACCCCTGCTAATACAAAGATGCATGTGGTTCATGCATGATGGGGCTCCAACACATTTTAGTCACATTGTTCACAGTGTACTGGATGATATCTACCATGAAAGATGGATAAGTAGAGGAAGACCGGTTCCATGATCTGCATGTTTTAAACTTCAATCCTTTGATTTTTTTATCTGTGGGGTCACCTAAAACGATTTATACAGCAGGCATTAATAATGCAGAGATGCTTCATCAACGTGTCATGGGGGCCTGCAAAACCATTCAACACCATGTGGGAGCATTTGAAAGGGTCCATCAGTCAATGATACAATGGGGACATTTATTATTTACATTCATTATGAGTTGCTATGTTAAGATACAATGATGGTCTTTTGGACATATGTCTATATGGACCTTTTACCTTGTTTTGGTATCAAGAACCTGC
This sequence comes from Ascarosepion bandense, assembly GCA_037127315.1. Lineage (NCBI taxonomy): Eukaryota > Metazoa > Mollusca > Cephalopoda > Sepiida > Sepiidae > Ascarosepion > Ascarosepion bandense. Next base: position 1,631,841 of record JBBBDQ010000151.1, read on the forward strand.
TCACAAAGTTTGTAAAAATATTTTGATACACCACATATATAGTTATTACCGCGATAAACAGACAAAAATATTTTTTGTTGCTACCCATAATGATGGTATTTTCTTTAAAAAATAAAATTTAAAAGTGGGCTGGCCAACCAGTTTCACACATTGCTAAACAGAGCCAAATTGAGGTGAGTTAAGAAATTACCATTAAAAAAAAAAAAAAAAAAAAAAATGATGTAGAGAGGGAAAAAAGAGAATAAATGGATATGAGTTGGAGGCCAAATATATGCTCATTTACACAGAGAGGGCTTTAAAGATTAAATGTAAATGGCCTCTAAAACTCTGAGGTGGGACCTGCTTAAGATAGAAAATGTGTCCACACTAAAGCTAGCGGCACAATCATGGCTATTAATAAGGAATTCCGCGATAGAAGACTCATATGTATTAGTCAGCCTATCAGGCAAAAAAACAGTCTAAATTCTGGATTTTTGTGGGGATGTGCTGTTTAATTCTAGAATCTAGTCTTTGTGTAGTTCTCCCTATGTAGTTCGATCCACAACTACATTTAAACAAATAAATCAATTAGCTATTATGGTTTAGGAGGAGAACATCCTTCTGTATAGAAGGAAAGACAGATTTAGAAGAAATATATATGTGTGTGACAGAGCAACCTTGATTCTCGAATGTCTCACATGTCAAACCAGTTTTCAAACAGAATTTTGATTCATGAATGACACTGTCGAACCAGTAAACCCATATGGAATAATTTCTGAGTTGACTGCCATGTTGTGTACATTCATGTAATATATATGTGTGTGACAGAGCAACCTTGATTCTCGAATGTCTCACATGTCAAACCAGTTTTCAAACAGAATTTTGATTCATGAACAACACTGTCGAACCAGTAAACCCATATGGAATAATTTCTGAGTTGACTGCCATGTTGTGTACATTCATGTAATGTGCTTTTCATTTCCAATTTTATTGTGTTGCACCTTTTTTCCTCTTCATTAACCCTTAATCATGGCTCTAAAGAAAACTAACAGTGATACTGATAAAGGAAAAAAGAGCAGTTGAGAGAAAAACAATTGAAGTGAAGAAAGAAATCATCATAAAATACAAAAATGGCATTAGTATGTCAGATTTCACTATGCCTAAATCAACAATACCTACTATTCTAAAAAATAAGGAAGTCATAAAAGCAGTTGTTGTTGCAAAAGGAGTGACTGTTATTAGCAAACAAAAACCAAAGATACTCAAAGAAGTGAGAACGTTATTGCTTCTTTTTCTAAATGAGAAACAGTAGGTGACTATCAGGCGAACATTTATTTGTGAGAAAATGTTAGAAATTTATAATGATCTAGTAAAGAAAATTCTTGAAAGTGATACTTTTGAATTCAAGCTAGTAGAGGCCAGTTTGAGAAATTTAAGAGGGGGATGTGAAATACACAGTGTAATTAGGCATGGAGAGATCAAATATTTGCTAACACAGATCTTCTACATGATCTACATTATTCAGAATATTGTACTCATCTAAACTTATTTATAAATGGATCTTTGTCTGTGTGTGTGTGTGTCTCCGTTACCTATACATTCCGAAACAGCTGAACCGATTTTCTGGAAAATTTACACAGTTGTAATATAAGCATCTGCGAGTGTTCTAAGCTAGGTTTTGTGTTGATGTACCCCCGATAAATATCGAAAATCGATAATAAAAAAAAATCAGGTTATAGAAGGGGTGGTCCGATTTTAATCAAATTTGGTACACTCATAGACAAAGACATAAGAAACAATATTCAGAAGTTTCAAGGTTGCATTTCTTACAATAGTGCAGAAAATCGATAATATATATATATATATATATATATATATATATATATAAAAGGCAAGATGTTTGTGTGTGTGTCTGTTTATCTGTCTGTATGTCATTTATCCACAATTTTTATCCGATTCTCACCAAACTTCACACAAATATTCTTTAGGCTGAGTCTGAGCTCCAGGACCATGGATTAGTTTTAAAGCTTTCATTACACCCGAGCGATGCCGGGCTATACTGCTAGTTTTATATATTTACAAAAATATTATGTAAAAGTTATATTACAAAAAATGGGAAACTGCATATCTTGTTACTAATCAAAATAATTCCATCAAATCTAAACTAGTGATGATCAGTATAGTCTATCAATTACACTGCCTGGTACAAGACTGTGTTTCTTGTCAAAAATAAATAAGTGACATCAGACATAATATCACTACCTTGAATAGACACCTCACATGTCACTTATCAGGTCAGATAGGTGATTTTTATAGCAATCTGTCTATAATTTCCAAAACCTTTCAGAAAAATTCTTGCTGAAAACACTAAAGTTCCATATAAATCACATTACAGAAAAGATCTTGCTTGAAGAGAGGCCCTGGATATTAAACATTTCTTTCTCATTATCAACCTTGCCTTATTTAACAGTGGGGATAGAGTTTTGAAAATCTTTTTTTTTTTTTTAAATAGAAAGATGCTCAATCAAATTTCAGCCATGATCAACATGCAAAGGCTCAGAATAAACCCTCCTACTAGTATTCAAAATTAATATAAAAATACATCTTAAATAGTTGAAATATGAAGAGAAATTAACACCTAAAAGAAACCCTCTTGAAAATGGCTAAAGACGTGGCTGAAAATGCTTGGAACAACATGGACAATTTCTGCACTCCCTTACTCCCACCAAACAAAAATGGAAAAACGCTGAAAAAACTAAATAAAAAATTTTCTTCATTTCATTTCTAAAGTCTGTTTGTGATCCAAAATGTTTGTAAATTGGAACTATTTTCTCCATAGGAATCAATATAAAATAAATTCGTTTGATTTCTTTAATTAAAGAACTTTGGACATCCTCCTTCTTCCTCCACAGAAATTTCCTCAGCTAAAGTCTTTTGCTGTTAAATTTGAAGGTATACAAGTTCTTTGGCAGTAAGCTCAGTATAGTGGTCTTCCACCAGCTCTTCAATATCTTCACTATCAACATTCAAGCCCAGTTTTTCCTATAGAGAAAATATTAATAGCAATTTCCTCGATAGCAGCAGTCCTTGTAGCTGTTTCAAACCCATCAAAGTCTTGTTCTGGTACACAGTCTGGCTAAAGTTTCCTCCATGCTCAATTCATGGTTCTGTAATTCGCTTAGTTCCATGCATTATCAATAAGATTATCAGAATTCAAGATATTGAAATGATTATTCCAAAATTCTCTGAGTTAACGATTTTCCTAATTATCTCCACTGTTAACTGTTAAATAAGGTAAGGTTGATAATGAGAAAGATGTTTAATATACAGGGCCTCTCTTCTAGCAAGATGTTTTCAGTAATGTGATTTATATGGCATTTTAGTGCTTTCAGCAAGAATTTTTCTGAAAGGTTTTTGTAAATTATAGACAGATTGCTATAAAAATCACCTATCTGACCTGATCAGTGACATGTGGGGTATCTATTCAAGGTAGTGATAGTATGTCTGATATCAGTTATTTATTTTTGACAAGAAACAGTCTTGTACCTGGCAGTGAAACTGATAGACTATACTGATTATCACTAATTTTGATTTGATGGGGTTATTTTGATTAGTAACAAGATATGTGGTTTCCCATTTTTTATGATATATCTTTTCCATTATTTTTTTTTTTAATTATGGCAGAAATATTATGTTTAATGATTCTTTGTATATTGCATTCATCCTAGTTATAATTATTATACATCTGATTTGAGTAAAATATGTTGATGTTTCATTGTATGGTACTTTTATTACTGGTGCTGTGTATTTTTTGTAAGAATAATTTCATTTGTTTATCAATGATGTAGCTGAAAAACATTATTGTTGACTAATGTTTGTTTTATGTGTTTCATTTCACTCAAATATTTTTGAGAAGAGAAATTTAGGTGTGCTCTATTTAGGAAGTGTTTTTACCACAGTTATTCTGTATAATTCTGAGCATTGGCTATCATAGTTTAGAAGACAAAAGTTTACTAGTGGATTTTTTTATACGGGTAAATACTTTGGATTTAATTCTATATTGACGTCAAGGAATGATATTTTGTTATTAACCATTAATTTGTACACAAATTGTAAAACTGAGTTTTTTTGTTTTTTTTTCTAAAGTTGATTTTAGAGTTACAATTTCATCCATATTTTTTTCCTCAAAATAAAAATGTTGTCAACTACCTTGTGTGTATTTGTGGTTTGTCAGTTGTTTTAAACATATTGTTTTCAATATAAGACACATGAAAGTTAGAGATAACAGAATCTAATAGGTTTCCCGTGCTTACACACAACCATCATGCCATATCTACATGGCCTGACAATTGCATTTAAGCATGAAACAGACTGTCACTTCTGGGTGTTGATTTTAATGTCCACTTTTACACTTTTATATTTACATATATCCTATCACTGATACTGAGCACTTTTAGCCCACAAATATAACAACTTAAAACATATATATATATATATATATATATCTCTATGAAATCCATTATGAAATGAATTAACTCCAACATATTTTTAATTTATTCGTTTAAACATTATTTTTAATGGATACTCATATTTGAATAGATAGTTTTTTATTTTGCTCTTTTCTTATAATTAAACAGGATTCGAACCGGCATTTCCAGGGAAAAATCTTAAACCGTTTGACCATGAAAAACTTACAGTCAAGTTAAGCCCAAAATAATTGACGGCTTCCCCTAGGGGATGCAGGTATTTTTCTAATAAGATTTTTTGATTATTCAGGCCAGGAGGTATAGTTTAATTATAAAAAAAATTATCTGCTCAAATACAAGCATACATTAAAAATAATGTTTAAACAAATATATATATATATATATATATATATATCAATTTATGCAGCTATTTCACATATTATATTAACATATACCAGAATTGCTCTAAAACATCTGGTACACAGTATTAATATTGCTTTAATTTACAACAGAAACAATGTGCTAAAATAGAGGGATATCAAATTGAATATCTGCCACATTCCTTTTACGGAGGGCTTGGAATAAACACTATTATACAATATGTATCACAATTATATCTTAAAAGACACCCCTTGAAAGAAATTAATAACAATTAATAACAAAACTCTTGAAAATGGCTAAAGAAGTGGTTGAAAGTGCTTGGGACAATAAACATTATAGACAAATTTTACACTCCCTTAACCCTACCAATTAAAACAATTTAAGAATACGAGAAAAGTCAATAAAAAAATTAATCAGGTTTTCTGTCATATTCAACAAAACACATTTAAAAAAAAAAAGATTGCTGCCCATGTGTGTGTGTGTGTGTGCATGCACACACTGGGGAAATTGTTGCCATTTTACATTTTTTATTTTGTGCACATGCATTATTTTTGATTTTGTAGATGGCACATGCTGTACTGCTTGGCATTCAAGCTGTAAGATCTAATATGAACATAGAGTGTTTGGATGTCAATCTGAGGACAGTGCAGGAGATTCGGAAAGAGTCTAATTGTGACTACAAAGGTATCTGAGTTGATCACTAGTGATGGCAGCAACATGCCTCAGGCTCAACATGGAGACCTACATCAAGTGACTTGAGGAGGTCGTGCTGCCCTCAGTCAAGAGGGTGACTGCTGGAAGACCCTAAGACTGGCATAGGACTCTGCACCATACATAGGCAAGAGAACCCAGTCATGGCTGTCAGACAATTTCAACGACCACATCACCCCTTACATCTGACCATCTCCCCATTCTGCAACCTCCTTGATGTGTGGGGTGCAGTTGAGCAGTTGAACAACAAAACTCCTTGTAACACCAAAGATGAACTGATGGCAAGGATTATGGCATCATTCACCAACTTAAACAAGGAGATCATCCAGAAGAGTTGCAAGAGATTCCTAATCATCTGGAAGCAGTGATTGAAGCCAATGGCAATTTCATTGAATAAGTTTACTCATTAGTATTTCAAGATATTTACCAATATTACACAAATATATCTGTTAAAATGAGATGTCAGTGTTATTTTCTTTTTGGCATAATTTAGACAGTTTATCCATCATGTCCAGTATGTATGTGCATTTTCATATAAACGGCTGAACACTCGTATCCAAGTATTACTGTCTGCTAGCCAAACCCTGTTGCAGGCACCTGCTCAGGCACATTTGTGTTTTGTTCAACATCCACAGAGCTCACCTGCAGCTTATAATGCATCTGTGCTGGGTGAACTTTAGTTGCTGTTTCTGAGAGAAAGGGAGAGAGCGAGTGCATAATCTAGCACACTCAACAGTTTGAACACGGCAAATATGCTTAAACCCTCAGTAGCAAAAACTTGTGACTGTGTTAGTACAACAACTAATGAACAATTCCACTCACAAAGCTTGGGTCAACACTGGATTGTTTTTTTTTTTTCAAGCACTTTCCAACAGTGTTGCACATCTGTCTTTCTAGGCTGATAACAGCCTGACAAATCAACCTTGGCAAGATTTGAACACGGGTCTCATGATCAGAAAGCAACTATTCTAATCATTACAAGTTCATGAGATATATTTTAAATGGTAAAACAGGGATGGTAATATAAGAATTTTTAAGTACAAGTGAATGGCAAACTCTTCAAGTCAAGTGGGAGACATACCGGATTTTATTTGATTGAAGAAGAGGGTCAGGCCACTTGTAATGAATAAGGTAGATATACTCAGTTTAAAAAGCCCAATATCAAGTTTGCTTGAGTGACAATTTCCTCCATAAAATTCTGACCATTTATCTACATAAATTCCATTTCTATTATTTTGCCACTGATAATCTCTTGCAGTTCTGAAAGGAATTCTATGTTTGTTCACGATTAAACTCTGAGGGTACAATATTGTCAACAAGTTTTTTGAAAGCTTTGTTTGTATTTGTAAAGAAACATTTAAAGAGGACAAAACAAGAACGTTGGATCAGATAAGATTGTGACATGATATAAAATTCAAATTATTATGTTTATCAAATACACCCTGAAAAAATAATACAGCTAATAGACATTTACCTCACAAAATGTTTGATGCAAAGGCACTTTATATATAGAGATAGAATCACCGACTGACGCCAATTTGGTCAGATTTCAGTCCTGGGTTTAAAGTAATTGGAGTCTAACCGTACTGATGAGCTGTGATACAGCGAAACAGATCTGCCTGCAGATGACTATATATATATATAGAGAGATAGATAGATAGATAGATAGATAGATAGATAGATAGATAGATAGATAAATTTGTGTGTATGTATATGCACACATACAAAAATAATGGATAATTCATTGCTGAGCAGTCCAATTTGCCAGCACGGCCAGTAGATTTCTATTACAGATGCCTACTTAACTCATCTGTGGCTTATACTGCAACTAAATAGACTGTAGTTACAATTTCTGGGTGAGACTGCATAATCTGGCATGATTATTATATTTTTATAAGCAAGGCCAGCACGCTCAAACCCTCAGTGATGATGACTGGAAACTTTATGCTAGCACAACCATCGATGGCTTTCAAACAGTTCCATCGAGCTAATTTCACTTAGCAGGCTTGGGTCAACCAAGGGTATGGTTTCCAAAGATGCCACATGCTGGGATGATCAAGAAGTCACCTTTTTGACATAACCATGGTAAGATTCGAACCAAATCACATGGTCAGAAAGCAAACATTATAACCACTCGCACACACACACATTTTTTTTCAATACTATGATCTTTCAGAACATAGGCAATAATGGCTCTCCACATATTTTTTTTCATTATCTGCGAATTACTATGATTCCTTGGGAAATAGAGTAGAGTGGCTGCCACCACCATAAAAAGTCAGAATCCAGTCTACTGTGTTATTTAACCAAAGAAGAGAAGAAGTGGATTCATTAATGCTTTAGGTTGCTGTCCCATGGGACAATACTGAGTCTAGGACTTGAAGCTTTAAACAGCTTTTTGTCTACTGTTGGCATTGAAGTTGATCACAAGCAAAAGTTGCAGTTAAGACAGCCAAGACTGTATAATGCTTTAGCTATTTTTTAAAACAATATTTGAATAAGTAGAGAAGAAAGGGCAATACAAATGAAGAAGGATACCTGTGCTTTATTGATTATGCGAAGGAGTTAGACAAAATATGCCACAAAGAATTGATGGAGATGCTTGGCAGCCTGGACATATTTGGGAAAGACTTGAGAGTAATCAAGAATCTATACTGGCAGCAAACTGCTTGCATATGGACAGGGAATGAATTGAGTAGATATACAAAAATAGAAAGGGGTGTAAGACAAGGATGTGTCTGTTCAACTTGTACAGTGGGAATATTTTGAGGACTGTAGAAGTTATGCCTGGATTCGTAATCGGAGGCCACAATTTAAACAACCTAAGATATGCAGATGATACAGTGCTGATAGCAGACACAGAAAGGAAACTACAAGACCTCCTACAGAAGGTAGCTGAAGAAAAGACTAGAAATAAACTGCAAGAAAACCGAATGCATAGTCATCAATAAAAAGGGCAGCTCATTATGCCAAATACAGGTTGGGGATACTAGAATCAAGCAGGTACAAAAATTTAAATACCTGGGAAGCGTTATAACAGAAAACAGAAGACAGAAGACAGAAAGTGCGACACAGAGATCCGAAGGCGAATTGGCATGGCGAAGGAAGCATTCCAGAAGTTGAGTAAGGTATTAAGAAACAGGACAATTTCGCTAGAAACAAGGAAGAGAGTACTGGATTACTACGTGCTGTTCGTCCTTCAATATGGCAATGAATGCTGGACAATATCATGAAAGATGACGAAAAAACTTGAAGCAACTGAAATGTGGTTCTACAGAAAGATGCTGCGAATATCATGGATCGAGCATGTGAGCAATGATGAGGTCTTAGTAATGATGGAAACAAAAAGAAATTAATACTGAGCATCAGGAAGAGACAGTTGAAGTTCCTGGGACATGCAATGAGGAAGGAGGGCTTGGAGAACCTGATACTAACAGGCAAGATAGAAGAAAAAAAGAGACAGGGGAAAGCAACGGATAACATATTTGAAGGACCTAATCAGGTGGATGATGGAGCGAGGATTGCATGGTGTAACAAGAGAAGGCATGTTCAGAGCCACCAGGGATAGGGAAACGTGGAAAGCTATGATCGCCTACATCCTGAAGGGACAGGGCACATAGAAGAGAAATAACTATAACCATTTGGAATTAAGTGGTTATAAATTTACCATTTGTCTGTTACCATATTTGGTAGGGTGCTCCTGCAATTCATCTTGAGGTTCTTGACAAAATATAATGGGGCATCTGCAATATAATTGATCCAGACTTGGCAGCCTGTCTTCAGTTACTTCCCTATCTTTTCCATGGCAACTGCTCTTACATGCTTTTCTTCCCTCACCCACATGTAGATTACTATCAAGGTCCCACCCTTTTACTGTCAAAATAGTTAAATGTAACAGTCTCTTCTACTCTAATAGTTTCTTTTCTCCCACTTCTTGTTTGCGGAACTCCTTTCATTTGCTTGTTTCTGATAGCTACAATCTCCAAAAGTTTAAATGCAATGTCAATTGCCATCTCTATCTCCTTGATTCCCATCCATCTTTTCTCCTTTCTTTGACATCTCCTGTACCTTGTTTTTTTCCCCCCTCACTGTGACCCCTTATGCACCAGTGGCAGTTCTGCCTTGCTTTCACTGAAATGATCATAAAAAAAGAGAAACTGATATTTCATGGAATCTCATCAACACTATCACATTGACGGGTCCTGTCATACTTAGGCTCAATTGAAAATAGTACAATTTCTCCCAAACTTGTTCAACTTGATTTCTATGTATGTAAATAAAGTGGTGAGATTTTTTTCAGTTTATATGTTTGCAAGTTCTGGAATATCTTAAACTAACCGTGAATTAAATAATGGCTAAATCACAACAATTTGGAGAGGGTAAAGATCACTAAGTGAGGATTATTTTGAAATGACTGCCGAGATATTTTACTGATATCATACATTGACTTTGCTAGTATACAGCAAATGCCGAGAAAAACGGCATTTTTCAGAAGAGAAAGTAAGATAAATACATTCTAAAAATGTATTTTAATATAAAATTATTTTTCTTAACTCTTGTTTATATATTATTAATCTAATAATGACATCATTTATATATTACACACACATGTACAGGTGTATCCGCACATACATATGCACACAAAGAAAAATAATCAGCTTAACACCAATAAAAACTGTAGAAACTATTTTTTTCAAACTTAGCTGACTGAGTAAAGTAAGCTCTTTATATGCCTTTCAGATACTCAGCTTGGTTGTTCAACTCACAGTTTTGGTTTTTGTATCCCTTCATCTGCTTTAAGTGGACTGTCCTCAGTAACTTTGGAATTTGGAACTAAGTCTTATTCAATCCTCAAGAGTAGATAGTTCTCCTTCTGCTTTCAATGCTTAGGGGAGAGAACTCTCCAGTTCATTTACCAGTGTGGTGATTGTCTGTTTCTACCATTGAACCAGTGTATGACATTTTTGTAATACCAGAATCAGGGACTGAACCCACAACTTTTAAAGGACCAGATGTGTTTTTAACCAAAAGTCTATGCATCTCTTGAACAATCCTGTGAGGTAATTTTAGAGCCTTAAATTCCATCATCTGAATGAGCTTTTCTTAATCAGAGTCTCCCAGATGTCACATTATAATAGAAATTATAAATATTGTACTGTAGTTGGTTCACATATTTTCGTATACGTGAAAATATAAAAATATTCTTGTAAATAAACAATTGAATAAAATGAAGTGCTTAATTCTTTTTTGTCAATTCTTAAGAAAAAAAAAAGAGGGAATCAATAAATTCAGTTTCATGCATTTAAGTTTTTTTTTATTGTAAAAATTGTTTTAAAACAATATTTCAGTCAGTCAGTTAAGTGTCATACATGATACATGCTTGGGTGATCATGTCTTGAAAGAGACATGAGTGACTAGGCAGATTTTCCCGCAGTAGGTTGCCATTACTTGGTAGACTGGTTGCCAACTAAGGTTATAGAACCCAATCTGCCTTGCTATTTAACCCATAGCTGGAGGGAGAAGAGATGGATTAATACCTTTCCTAAGGGTATTTGTACATAAGTGAATGCAATAAATTCAACTGGAAAATTGAGCTTGGCCCTCTGATTTCTTATTCTGAGCCAATATCCACTGCTCCAGAACGAGCATCCAGATTTACAGAGCAAAAAATGTGGTGTCAAGAAAAAAAAAAAAAAAAAAAAAAAAAAAAAATCACCTGTCTTTTTGAACTTTGTTTTGGATATGAAAAGTTAAATTTCAGGTTTATTTTATTTTTATTTCAACCCACAACTATAACACTACTCTACCATATAACCTATCATTTTCAGCATTAAACTATATACATAATGGCAAGGAAGGAAAATGATTAAGAAATTTAATTTTTTTTGGTTATATAAAATTTGCTTTTGTGATCAATTGGTATATTGTGCATTGAAAATCAAGGTAAAAAACAAATTTCAGTGGTCAGGAATTAACATAAGCATTATTGACAGAATTTGAATGTTATACATTAATGTAAATAGATTGCTAAAGGGTTTACTATAAAAGATACAATGTAATTCAGGAGGAAAGAGACCGTCAGAAATTAAGCAAGCATTTATAGCAAAATAGGGCTATTTTAGGCAAAATGTAAATGTATTGTGGATAATTTTACTATTAGAAAGAAAGGGATTGTCAATGATCAGGAATTAATGCAAGTATTATTGAAAGAATATATCTTTTATATGTATAATATATAATGACTATAAAAATGCATGTAAATCAGGAATTAAGGAAATATTCACAGACAGAACCAAGTTATTATAGTTAATACTTAAACAACAAAAATAAAAATACTGTTTTTTTTTTTTATTGGTGGAGAGGAGGGTGTAGGTTGCTTAATCAGCTGACCTGCAAACCCCTGATGATTACGGGTGTCACTGGTTTAATATTCCAAGTCAGGCATATTACAAATGGCCTGTGCCTTGAATGGAAAGCAAGTTTTGTTTTGTTTTGTTGATTATGGAAAGGCAAACTACTTTTAATTCACTCTTCTCAATTACATTATTACAAAGACAGCATGCTTATCACCTTCACCCTTCATATGCCATTGACAAAAAATAAAAATAAAAAGAGAAGGAAATAACACACATTTAGACTAGCAGTTTTCATTTCTTTTCAACTCCAATTAAGGCCTTAATAAGAGTTGCAAATAATAAAATGATCAGAAAGTAAGTAGCAGTTTGAGAACAAATTATTGGTTTGTGGTCACCTAATCATATGTAATGGCAAGGAAGATATAAAACAAGTATACTTAAGAGAAGATCTAATCATTCAATACATACTGGCTTTAAAAGGACAATAAGCTTCATTGACAATAGTAGAGGTACAGAGTCACCCCTCTTCAAAGTGTGAAGAAAAATATTATTTAAAATATTCAACTGGTTATCATAAACAAACCTGGAGTTAATTATGTTTCAACTTCAGAAAGGACCACATATGAAATACTTTATCATGCCTCACATTGCAAGTCATCTCATTGTTTTTGTTGTTTTTTTAATTCCTTGAAAATAAACTAGCTTACCCATACTGTCAAAAATTAAAGCATTTATTAAAATTTAAGTATCTATTTTTTCATATATGATATAATTCCCTGTATTCCTTCACTGAGCTTGTTTGTTTGCATATACGTTACATCCTGTCAATACCTCATAAATAGAGAAGTATTCCCTTCTGATCAAAACGAAAGACAGAAAACATATCAGTGATGCTGTTTGGTTTCAATGAGAAGATATAGATGAAGCAAATATGCTTTCATATGTTTAATATCTGCTTCTGTGAAATGGAAAAACTTATTGTATACTGTTCTTTCATGGTATTGGTTTTGACTGCATAAACTTCTTGGAATATTCTAAAGTTGCTATGACAAAGACATTGCTACCTTGAAAAATCTGAAATTTATAGCAATGATGTATAAAATTTCCATTTTTTTAAATTTCTAATTTATTACTGTTTTAATATAAATTAAGATTTCAAATCCATGATTAATAAGCATAAATGCATGCATAGGATTTTATTGGTTTCTTGTACAAAAGTATACAGACACTCATCTATAAAAAAAAAAAAAAAAAGAAGAGAAAGAGCATTATTTAAGACTGTGTTATAATGGATATCATCTTGGAATGAGAAATCAGAGAGCTAAGTGACTTTCAATCAAGTTTGTTACATTCACTGAATGTGCAGTGGAGTAGCGGATATCAGCTCGAAACAAGAAATCAAAGAGCTGAGTTTGAATTCCAGTCAAACTCGCTGCATTCACTTATGCGCAAATACACTTTGGAAAGGTATTTATACATTTGTTCATTTAGCTATGGGTTAAATAGCAGTACAGATTCTATAGCCTTGGTTGGCAACCAGTGTACCGCAAAAAAATAATGGCAACCTACTGCAGGAAAATCTTCTGGTTAGTCAATCATGTCTCTTTTGAGACATGATTGCCTAACTAAAAATAATAGGACAGACTGAATCCTATAGCCTTGGTATAGGACCTATTTTACTACAGAAAGAAACAGTAAACTACTAGCCAGTCATGAATTGAAAAAGACATGATCACCCAAAAGTGTATCACACATAGTACTTAACTGACTGAGGTAAGATTACATTTGCACTAGCAATTATATATATATATATATATATATATATATATATATATAGGCAGTTAACTATCTTCAAATAGAAAAAAATTCTCTTAAATCCTTAAAATAAAAATAACCAAAGGCAGCTAATATAATAGAAGCCTGATTTCCCCTACTTACTAATGACCTCTTCAAGAGGGTCATCTTTTCTCCATATTCTCATCTTCATTCTTACCACACACTTCATTCAGCATTACCATTTTGACTGTCTCCGTGTATTTTGAGGGACTCAAACCTTGTATTAATTGAAATTTCATGTAAAGAGAAAAAAAAAAAAAAAAAAAAAACAACAATTTAGTTTGGTTATTGGTATCAAGTAATGCCTCCTGTTTCCATAACAATGGAATATCTCATCAGCATAAAGTGCAGATAAGGCTGTATGACCGATAAATATATAAAGTCAGTATGTCTTATATTACAGAACAGAATAATACGAGACAACGATGTTCATGGATTAACAGATAAAAGATAATCTACAGCTTTTGTTAAATAAGCATGATCTGCAGGCAATCTCTTAAAAAAAAAAAAAAAATATATATATATATATATATATATATATATATATATATAGAGAGAGAGAGAGAGAGATATATATATATATAAGAGAGAGATAGATATATATATATATATATACATATATATAGAGAGAGAGAGATAGAGAGATAGAGAGATAGATAGATAGAGGTCGATTTACTGATGGCTTAATCATAATTTATTGGATTGGACACAGCAGTTCCAAGACAGACAAATTGGTCAGATGTTCAATTGATTCAGTAACTAATTCAAATCCTTTTGACATAAGATCATCTTTTACTGAGATTTTTCAATTTATAAAAAAGAAAAAACAAAAATACGCATTACTACAGGCTTGCTTGAGTTTATATGTAAATTCATTAGTCAGTTAATGTAATGAAAGTGTTTTCAACAACCTTCTTCCTTCAACCAATGTTTCTCTGTTAATCACTTAGAGCAAACACAGTGAGAATTTCAGGCCAAAATGAGTTATTGTCAGACCACAAAGTCATTGATCCATTCTTGTAAACAAGAGACATGAAAACTTTATTTTACTCAAATGTTCCCCTCTCTCCATCTCAAAAGAGGAGTAGTTTTGTATTTTTCCAAGTTTTTAATCATTGAATTTCTGAATAATGTATTTGACTTAAAAATAAAATAAAAAAGTTTGGTACAGAACACAGTGAAGAATATACAGATAGTGCTATTAGTGCAAAAAGAGGAATTGGAAAGCAAAGTTCAAATTCTGGCCTTGTTGCATTCACTTTCACACATGCTTTTCATAAAGAAATGAATTAATTTTTTTCTCCACTCAGTTATGGGTTAATTAGCATAGTAGACAAAGCTCTCGCTAATCTTGAGTGGCAGCCACTCTAGAAGAAGAAGAATAACTCTGAATTTTGGCTTTAATTTCAGTTGAAAATAAAGACAAAAATTCTCCAACATTTGGATAATTTTTTATTGACTTGGTTCTAAGCTTTCAGCTCACATGAGCCATCTTCAGAGAGGTTATTAAGACGGTAACACAATAACATCCACCATCAACGACGATTTTATTTTGTGTTGACATAAAACTCCGCTAGGCAACGGCAATAGTTACCAAAAATAACAAACACAGTTCTCGAATTTGCAATGCAGTTCTATGACGTCACACCGCATGAGAGCATGAAATGACAACAGAAGCATATATTCAAATGCGTTCATGTAATTTTAATAAAATTTGGCACTGCAATTGACCAATATCCTTCTAAATATGCTGCAGTTGATCCAATATCCTTCTAAATAAGACCAGAGAGAAGTGTGAACTGGACTTTAGACAAAACTATCCACTCTTATTGAGGGAAACAGAAAGTAAATTAGTTCAGAAGAATAGATTTGAAGTAGAATTTAAAAGGAGCTGGAAACCTAATCCTATAACAAAAAATAAAGGATAAACCCCTCCCTCTATTCAAAAAGCTGAGGAATAGGGATAACATTTTTCTTCTGTTCCTGCAGACTTGTTAACAAGCTTATGACTAATTTTGCCAATTGACACTTTCAGTAGCAAATAAATTTTTACAAATCCAGGCTGTAAGCCCAAGCTGGACTGCCTAACAAGAATAAAAGAGATGGGATGGGAATGGGCTCATTACTGCAAACTGTCTTTGGAGTTTGAATACTGTCTGTCAATTTAATTCTTTGTCATTAACTGTTAGGGTAAATCTGCAATAGGCCCTCCTCACAGTGTTTCACTGACTGAATGAATAAAACCTTAAATTGCATGTTGATTCTCATTTGTGTTGGTGTACCTCAGCAACTGAGAAAGGTCCCTTGCAAGCTCACAATAATTGAAAACTTGAACCTTCTTCTTCAAGATGTAGGTGATAATGGCCTTCCACATCTCCCTATCCCTAATAGCACATTTTCTCCTGTTACCCCTTTCAAACCCTGCTCTTCCATCTACTTGCTCAAGCCCATCATGTATATTACACATTGCTTTCCCTGTCTTTCTCTCTATCTGACCTGTGAGTATCAGATTCTCTAAGCTGTTCTTTCTCATTACATGTCCCAGGAACTTCATTTGTTTCTTCCTGATGTTAAGCATTAGTTTCCTATTATGTTTCCAGTATATTGGATTAATTCAAGAATTCTCTTGCAGTATCTGGGTGGGGACATAGGTGACACTTGGACAACTTTTCCTACAGCATTTTCTCTCAAATCTTTTTGCTCAACATCACAACACGCAGGTAGCAATTTTAACAGATGGCATCAAAACTACCTCGAGAGACAGTTTGTCCCCATTAATGAATGGTCTAGAACTTGTTTACTTTAATCCCAACTGTGACTGTTAATACGGGGTGTGACAGAAATGCCTCCCACATAATGGTAGGACTTTAGCTAGATGAATAAAGTAAATCTTTTTTTTTTCCCCTTCTACCTAATATTAAATTCTAAGCTTTTCATGTTTAATTGGTTTTCTTTAATTCTTTTCTTTTGATTTTAACAGAAATCTCTTGACTGGACTTTCACTACCATGTTTTTTTTGTTTTTTTTCTTCTTTCAATTGGAGTAGATAGATCTATCTATTGCCCGGTTCACACTCCACCCACATCTATGCAGCCATAGTAGAAGTGTTGTTTCTTTGGGCATGACAGAGCCCAACCTTCTTCATGCTGGCTTAAATGTAGTTTTCTTTCTCCTAGACTGGTTGCCACCCAAAGCTATAGAACCTAGTCTGTTCTGCTATTTAACCATAGCTGGGGAGGAGAAGAGATGGGTTCATACCATTCCCAAGTGTATTAACACGTAAGTGAATGTAATGGATTTGACTGGAATTCAAACTTGGCTCTCCAATTTCTCAATCTATGCCACTATCCATTACTCCACTACACCTTCTTTAGATACCATACAAGGCACAAATGTGGAGCACCCAGTGAAGATCAAACTCATTACTCAATTGTAATTAACCTAGAAAAAACACCTTGCTAACCATTGCACTTCATGGATGTGCCCTTTATTTACTAAGCATAACTTAGATATAACACAAGGCTGCAAATATATATCACCCAATGAAGATCAAAGTCACTGCTCAGTCATAACTGATCTAGCAAAACAAGCTTGCTAACCATTAAACCACATCAAAGTATCCAAATATTTGTATTTTATTGACATGTAACTAACAGCTGCTATACATATACTCAAGTTGAGTATAAATTGACTTGTAATCTAGAGCCAAATCATTCATTCAGGTGATGATTTGTGTATTGACTGATTTCAGTTTTTAAGGAGTTGAATCTCTAGGAAACTAAGGAATCATGTGATAATTTACCAAATATTTAACTACTTCTGCAAGGTTAGGCAAGGGGTTCCGTTTTGGCAACAGTGCCAACATTCAACAGCTGTTGCCGCATCATCTATGTGAGTCTAAAATTTAGACTCTAAAATAGTACGAAACAAATTTGAGTAATGAGTGTGGAAAATATTGAAAGGTTTTTGTTTTTTTTTCTATGTCTACATTAACTACTATGAAATAGAAATAGAAAGTTAACTCATGTTAAGTATTTTTTAACACAAACTACCGAAGAACATCGCAATTTTGCTGAGTACAACACATTCTCCTGGCATAAATTCAAACTGATTGCTTTGTTTTTTTCGGGGTTTTTTTTTTTCATTTAAAAACAATAATTTTGGAAATTTTTCAAGTTTTCCTCTGAAATCAAGAAAATATTAAATGAACTTTAAGCAAAACAGTCACAGTGTATGTGGAAAACAAAATGTGTAAGTTTTTTGTTTTTTTTTACTGATACCAGGATACGTTTTTAAAATGTGATCAGCACATGTTGAAGGCACTGCACAACTTTTCATTTTACACGTTTCCATGTAATTAGTGAATTTTTTAAAATTATTTTTAGAGCTAATAGCTACTCCCAGTGATTTGAGTTTCCCCAAATTGTCAAATCCTAATTTCACATTCGGTATAAATATTGAAGAATGATTTTACGTTGTGTAAACGAAACCAAATGGCGAAAATTTTGTAAAAAAAAGCAAGATAACATCTAGAAAAATTCTAGAGACAATACAATAAAAATTTAAAGATTTTTAAAACATTTTCTGAATCAATTTAATGATTGTGGTCATTTTAAGTGAAGTAATAATAAAAGATTGTTGAAGTTGAAACTTACTCAAACAAAATAACAAACGAATTCTAGTACAGAATTGTATGATCGCAAGTTCTTGGAAAACTAAGTTTTTTTTTGTTTTTTTTTAGAATCAATTGTTGTTACTTGTAAGTGAGAAAAGACGTCCTCAAATAATAAACAAACAATAATCAATTGATATTTCGCAAAATATTGCTCTTCTTAGGTTGTATGGTCCATTTAAATATCTACAGTTGGTTGCAACCTGGTTGAAGAAATTTTACGGGATTTTTAAGTTAAGCAGCGATTTTTTTCCGAGATTTTAAACTAATTAACGATGAAAGAAAAAAAAAAAGATTTGTTTGTACAATATGTAATAAATAATATGTGAGACGACTTCAGATCGATACCAACTCCAATCGATCTTAAACGCCCCCGAAAAAACCCTCTTACTGTACTCATCATTAGCGTCAGAACGAAGAGAGATCGATAAAGATATGTGTACACACACACACACACACACACACACACACAACCAAATTTTGACAAGCGAAATTCAGATTTCTAACGTATCCAAAATTTTATAAGCTAGATAAAGACCCGCCTGGATAAAAAGGTTATTTTAAAAATACTGAGTTACTAGATTTTAAAAATAGAAATTTTATCATATGTTATTTCATATTTAATATTAATATTTTTATTTACTTTTAAAAACATATTTGTGTTTTTGTTTTCCTAATTCTAGTTTAAGTGTTGTACACACGAGTTGTCGACATAGCTGAGGAAAAAAGGTGCCAAAGAGTCTGTTGGGGTGTCCAGCTCACGATTTTAACTTTTTCCATATTTCTGAGAAATTGAAAAAAAAAAAAAATGAAACTAATAATTGGATTTAAAAACAGTGTGCAAACAAATGTTGTCATCATAAGAAATTCGTCGATCGAAATATAAACTTAAAAAAAAAGAAAAATATATAAAAATTTATTTTTCTAATGATGAGATGAGCCTCATCAATTCCCCTTTCGGACGTTTAAAGTAAAGTCTGATTAGATATGAATTGAATTTTTTTTTTTTATTTAATTGTACATACATTTTTAATTTTGTGAATTTTTATTTTTTTTTAAATTTATGCAAAACATCAAAAAGAATGTAAGACGCTATGTTTAAGAATTCATAAATTTTATTTTTAATTGAACAAGTGAATTTTTTCTTTAAATAAATAAAAATATCTTTGACAAGTAATTGTTGTTCATCAGGTGTCAAACCAAAGGGAAACACGCACACAGCAAATATGGTTTTTAAAGAGAGAGAGAATGACCTTAGAACAGAAGAAATTTTTAGCTGTAGATTTTAACGACATTTGATATTTATGAAAAAGAGAGAAATTTTGCAATACAACACATGTTACAAGTTAATCTTTCTTTTTTCATATATCGATTTCAACCTCATTTCTTAAGAGGAGGTGGGGGTCTTCTTTTTTTTTTTTCGTTAACTTGTGTAGTCAAAAATTAACGGAAAAATGAAACAACGAGGGTGGGGTAATTAAATTGTGGGTCATTGAATTCGAAATAACAATAAATAAATCTTAAAGCTAAAAGAAAGTTAATTTGATAGAGATAAACTAAACAGTTTTAATTTCCAATATCTTTCTCAAAAGCTTCATGTTGAATTGTTTTTTTGTTATTCCAATGATTTATCATCTAAAGTCAATTAAATAAACTAAAAAGATACTAATTAACTTTTTGACTCAATCAGACGTGATTTTAGGTTTATATTTTAAAATTCAGATTTTAAAAAAATCAGCCAAAACTGAAAAAAAATTGACAGCAAATAAAAACTAAAAGTTTAAAAAGTAATATTGCTCTAACTAAAAAAAGACAAAATATTTTTCTGTAGTTTTTTGTGATATGCAATGAACTTTTGTCGTATTTTTGCTACTAGTGAAATAATTTTTAACTTTAATGCGGAAAAATGAAGTTTAAATTTAAAACAAAACACGAGAAAAAGTTTGTGTTGAGCAAACAATGTGTTTTAAATTTAAGTTCAACCTAAAAACGGTACAACAAAAAGAGGAAGAAATGTCAAAGGTCAAAAATTGAAACAAAGCATTTTAACGTCCAACAATGAAGTTTTTTTTTTACTTGTAATTTTTTTTTATATTTGGTTACTAAGTGTCAGCATTCAAAACTTGACAATAAACGAAAAGCTTAAATATGTATTTGATTCAAATCAATTGAATGGTGTATCATCATTTAAAAACGATTTATTTAATTTTCAGCAAGGACTACTAGGTTCGTCTATTTCCTTTAAAAGAGTGAATTTGGGATTAAAAAAAAAAAATTTACGTTGGGCTACAGATGCAATCAAAATTTTCTTACAAAGACAAAGTGAAAGAGGCCAACTTGAAAGAAATTGTCAAAATCATAATTTTTAAAAAATAATGTTTTAAAAACTATTACAAATTGATTTTTACAATTTTCCTTTGTTCCCGTACAAGTGAAAAGAATTTTCTTCTTACTACTTGTAGAGTCTTTGTAGAACGTATTGTAGACGTAGCGGTATTTTCAGGTCTTGATTTTTCCCTTTAAAAACGGATTCTCTTTAGACGATGGATATGAAAATTAGCATAGGAAAAAAATCAAGCACATTGTCCTTATGGTAAACAAATAGGAAATATTTTAAATATTTTCTTTTTTAATAATGTGAAAAGAAAAATAAACCAATTATTTATTGAATACTAATAGCATTGTTGAAAGAATTCCCAAGAAACGAAAAGGGGCATTTACCAGAGACTGGAAGGCATGTCTTTTAGTTTGTATTAATTTGCCTGATTTTTCATATTTTAAGGATTGAAATTAAACCATTCAATTTTTTATGATGTAAAGAAATAAAAATGGTTCTTTTTGCAGTCAATAAATTGAATTCAGTTTTAAAACTTTTTTATTTTCCATGCATCAAAAAGTTTTGTGTTGATAACGGGGCAAAAATCTGTTTTACTCAAAGAAAGAGAATAAAATTCGATGTCAGCTTGGGAAATATTTTAATTGATGTTGTTAAAAAGGGGGAAATTTGTCATAAAAATAAGAGAATATTGATAACTTGAAAATATAAAATATGCTATGTTTCTGAGAAAAAACTTTTGTTCGAATCTGAACTAATTGAAAATAAATCAATTTTTTAAACATCACCTTAAAATTTAAGGGGGTCATAAAAAGAGGGCTCGGTCCTAAATGTAACTAACACCAGAGAAAAAAAAATTGGATAAAATTAAATCAAATTTATTTAAAACTGTGATTATTTCATATTCTTAATCAATCTATTCATTGTTATCTTTAAAACAAAAGTAAAACAACTATTGCAGATCTTATGTCTAAGTTGTAAACACCACATTTATACTCCAATACGTAAGCCAAAACGAGAAGTACTAAAAATTTCATATTGCAAAAACATTTTCAAGCAACACTGGCTTTTTAGTTTCTTACACAATCTTGTAATAATTTTACATGGAAATATGGGGAACAGGTGTTTTTTAATTGCTTCAAAAATCATTTTCAAGTTCATGATCTAAAAAACGCAACATTTTTTTTAGCCCCATGCTTTAAAACAAAAAAAA
Source organism: Ascarosepion bandense (assembly GCA_037127315.1). Taxonomy (NCBI): domain Eukaryota; kingdom Metazoa; phylum Mollusca; class Cephalopoda; order Sepiida; family Sepiidae; genus Ascarosepion; species Ascarosepion bandense. Next base: position 1,653,790 of record JBBBDQ010000151.1, read on the forward strand.
ACTTAAAATGAAAATATTTTAAAAAGCGATCATGAAAGAAAAAAAACAAAAAAAATTTTTCACTTTATTTATACTACTTTAATTGCAGAAAATTGAATCAAATTTTAGTGAATTTAAATTTTAAAAAGGCTGATGTCAAAAGTTTTCATAAATTACATATGGGATACAGCCTAGTAGTAAGAGAAGAGGTCGTCTGAAATTCAAAATAATGTAATTTAAACATTTTTCTGTTATTTCAATATACAAAAAAATACTTACCATATCGTAGACATTTAAGACAACAGGTTCTCGAGCCATAATTCAGAGAAGGGTCTTTTTTAATCCTAATTTGGATTTATTTGCTTTCAAAATCAGATAATTCATGTAAAAATCAAAGAAAAAATGTATTAATTATTATTTTAAATATATACATAGGTGTATGTATTATTTTGGTTTTGGTCTGTTTCAACTTTACCATGAGTAACAACAACAAAGCTTGGATGTTTTTTTTTTAATTCTAAAAAAAGAAGTATGATCTTTTTTTTTTAGTCTTTTTTTTTTTTCGTAGTGGAATTTTGATGGGTGTTTTAAAATTAAATAGAGAAAACAGCAGCTTTGTAAGATTTTTTTCAATATTCCAAATTTAAGTAAAAAAAATAAAGATGTGGGTTTTTTTTTCTTTTTTCCCCCTTTACTAAGATTTTTTCATTAAACTGCAGGCAGTGAATAAAAAAGAATTGTTTTTTAAAGAAGAGATATGTACCTTTTTTTTTTTTTGTTTTTCGGAGGAAGAATAAAAGAGAAAGTGGACGATTTTGAAATTAGTGATAAACAGATCGGGACTTAAAAGGGGAAAACAAGAGTGGACGATGGTAAGGTTATAGAGATCAAGGTTTCCATGCAAGCAAAGAATAAGTTTCCTCCGCCCATGAGGAGGAAAAACGGGTTCCGAATGCCAATGAATAAAACTTCTTTTAATTTCACAAAAGAATCGTATCAAGTGAATGGACGACTATTATTTGGATGTCCAGACTTCTCGTTTCTTAGAATTAACTGCATTTTTAAATAAATGATAATTCGTAATAAATCCCATTTTAAGAATAGAATAAAATTTGGATTTCCTTGTTGCTCCCAACAGACATTGTAAAAAATCACCTTTGTTTTCTTTTTTAAATACGATGATTTCAAGATTATTTTTTTTGTAAGCAGTCAATTATTTTTTATTGTTTTTCTTCTTTCATACTATCTTCTTTTTTGTTCCGATTTTTCAGAGATGTTGTATATTGTTGTTGCTATGTTTAGTTTTTTTTTTCTTTCTTTTTTTTAAGAGGTAGCCGGAACCACAACAACTCCTCCTCCTCATATAGAAAAAGCGAAAAAGGCTGACACTCTAAAACATTAAGAACAGCAGCAGCACCATCCTCCTTCTCCCTCCACAAGTCGCCGTATGCGTTCTACGTCATCGAAACCAGCGGATCAACATTATAGTATTACACGGCGCAACCTACGTATCGTGCGTTCTACGTCATCAGTTTACGGATTTCAAAGTTTGATGACGTAGAACGCATTGTACCTTCCTCGCATTGGTGTGTGCTTGAAGGGGCAAAAAGGCTTCTAGCATATTATTATTATTGTAGACCGAGAAAAACGAACTTTAGATTACTTTTTATTATTTCGTTTTAAAGGATAATTGTTTTGGTACAGATACAGTTTTTAACAATGAATGCATGTTTTGCCAGGAGTTTGCATCGTGTATTTTGCACGCGGTTGCTTAATAAAAAGCATTATGGAAAAGCTCCACCCTTACGGCTCGGCTTTTCACGTAATTTTAGGACTGCATCCGTAAGTATTTATATTTTTGATGGTAAAAAGAAAGAAAGAAAGAGAAAGATATTTGTGTTGTATTGTATTTTGAATAAGCTTTAAAACTTTCGACTATATTGACTGTCTTTCCAAGGTCGCAGTAAAACGATCGTCCACTGAAAAAGAGTAAGACACTAATTAAAAAAAGAAAACTTTTCATTTGAACCAGAAATCGTTCCGCTTTGAGTTTTATTATCGTTCCCTTACAAAATTACATTTATATAAATTGATGTTACAACCGCCAATATATTCTGAAAATTCATCTCTATTTCTGGTCTTAGAAATTGAAAATATTGGGAAATATTCCTTAGCCATGATCACCAATGTTCTGAAGGGACACGGCACATAGAAGTCGCAAGTGTGGTGAAGAAAGGATGGTTATCTCTTTTTTCGTTTAAAGAGGAAACTTCGGAGCTGGTAGATGGGGAAAGTCAGTTACACACGAATTGGAAAATAAATGCGAATAATCAAACAAAACAAAAAATTAAGTTTGAGTTTTTCATATTTTTATTTGATCGCAATTTAAAATTATTTTTTTTATTCTCTTAATTTGTTTGTAACTGATTTCATTCCCACTCTTAAATGAAAAAGGAGTCAGTTAAAGTGCCATACGTGATACACGTTTGGGCGATCATGTCTCGAAAGAGACATGACTGACTGGGCAGAAGATTATCCCGCAGTAGGTTGCCATTACTTTCTGCGGTAGACTGGTTGCCAGCCAAGGCTATATAGAACCCAATTTGTCCTGTTTAACCCATAACCGGAAGGGAGAGACGGATTACCTTCTTTCTCAAGGGTATTTGTGCGTAAGTGAATTAAAGGAGTAACCATCCTTTTTCACCACATTCCTATGTGCCGTATTCCTTCGGGACATTGTCGATCATGGCTCTAAAAAAAAACAACAGGTGTTTTTTTTTTTAGCCAACAAATAAGTTTTTAAAAAAGTGTGGTTGAAGGGGTCACAATTACCGTCACACTAATAATATGAAACTAACAGTTAAAAAAAAGGGAATAAAAAATTAGATTATCTTTTTTTTATTAATAGCATAAATTATCAAAAAACTCATGAACTTTTTTTTTTGAACAGCTGTTTTCACTCCCACTTAAATTTTCATGATAACGTAAGTTATAAGTAAGTCATGTTTTTTACACAAACTGCTTTTTAAAACTTTTTCTGTATAAAAACAAATTACAATTAACAGCTATATTTTATTTACTTGTTTTAATCAAAGCAAAGATTTTTTCTTTTTTCCAATTTGGTAAATTTCTTGAAATAAAAATCTTAAAAGATCCATTTGTTGATAAACAATTCTGTTCATCCCGATTAAAAAAAATCCTGAGACTACTTAAAACACACACACACGAGTTTTACAAAATGCAAATATTTCAATTTAAAACATGGATATTTTATTCACTTAGTTGCATTGTGAAAATGTAACTAACAGAAATCCACGTGTGATTTTTAAGTAGAAATTTTCGCATACCAAATAATGAATTACCTCCCTTAGATTGGTTTATCTCACCTACTCTGAGTTCATATTTTTCTCATTAATAAAATAGGAAATATAATTTAGTTCTTACAATTTGTAAAACTAAGTAATTAAAATAAACAAAGGTCTGGCCTATTTGAGAACTGAAAAGTTTTGTATTAGAAATAAAACAAAAGTACAATTAAAATACAATAATAACTACATAATTTCTGGAAAAATGTAATAATACTCAGAATCTCTAAATTAAAATAGCATGTAAGAATTTCAAAATCATATCAAAAAGCCACATGAAAAGAATGATCAATGTGTCAGTATTGCAGACTAAAAAAAATGGTCACCAAAAATAAAACTTAAAATGAGATTAAAAATTTGCAGATGTAGTGGAAAACAGAACAGAAGGTATAAAAAGAGAATTTTTAATCATTTGGTTTATGTAAATTCAAAACCTTTTTGCATCTCTTGAAAATGGATAAAATATGAGACTTTGCAACAGGTCATAGCTTAAAAATGGCAACTTGTCTGCACAAATCTATACCAAGTGACTCCCAACCCCTAAAGAGATAAGTGAAGCATAATCCTCTCTGACAACTGAAACTACAACTTAGATTCTTTAAATCAATATTCTTGTACTTCCTTTTTTCATGTAAGCAATAGTCCTGGGTATGACGATAAACTACATTCAGCAGCAAGGCCTCTGATTGGGAAGTTTTGACCAGCATTGAATCACATCTTTTGATGATGTTCCCAGATATCTCTAACCCAGGGTGGTAGCATCTGTTAGGGTCCCAGCTATAGGCAAATAGTAAAGCCCCAAACAAAAAACACTATATATTTAAAAATGGATGTGTTTGTGTGTTTCTATCCTCCAAAACCCTTTGTCTGATTTCAACCAAAATTGGGTCACTTGTTGATCATGACATGAACTTTTGATGTACACAATTTTTAAAATCGATTTACAGGGTATGACAGAAATCACCAAAACGCTTAGAATTTACGAACTCTTTTCCTCTGCCTTATGCAAATTCAACCAAAATTGGGTAACTTGTAAATCAACGTCCGAACCTTTAATGGACATAAAAAATTTTTTTTTAAATCAATGTACAGGGTTCATCAAAAATCAACAACACACAATTTCGGGTGGTCTTTTGTGCATTTCTCCAAGATGCTCATCTCAAACTCAACTAAAATTGAGTCACTGGTAGATCAAGGTCTGATGCCTTGATATGTGAACTAAAATTTCAATTGACACACAGGGTGTGTTAAAAATTAATGGAAAATATTATTTTTTGCAATCGTCTATTTCTCCAAAATGCTTAGTTTATTCCAACAAAAATCAAGTCTTTTTTGTATTATATGCCTTAACAATTTCATATTTTCTTTAAGGTGCCAACCCCTTCGACATTGCAGGCACAATGCAGCCACCTCTTCTGTGTCACAACGTCATTGCATCACATTATAGGCTCTCATAACACCCACTCCCATTCTTCCAATTGTACATATATTATTCCCGTTTATTGGCAAAATTGACCAAGCATGAATCCTGTTTTACAAACACAACAAAAACTAATACTTACTTTGCATTTTTTCAACTTATGCATCACGGCAACCTCATACTGGAGCTTTTTGAATAAGCACTTGACCTTACCATTTCAACATAACCGCTAAAAAACCCCAAGCAATGCTGGACTATATAGCTAGTTGAAGCATAAAAATGCTTATTTATAGTAAAATTACTAACAATACATTTTATCTTTAGTTGAAGGCATACAATTGCATTCAAAATATTCAGATTTCAGCATTAACCCATAAAGTTGATATGCCACTAAACACAATCAACAAACCAACTAAACAGATGTGCTCACTATGACATCCACATCCCATAAACAAAACAAACATTAATTTTGTCCAGCTCCATGCACCCATTTCTGGAATTCCACTAAAAAAATACTAGGGTCATAAAACATCTTTTCTGACCACTCAAAAAAAAGTCCACACAGTTTTCCCAGCAATCGTTTCTGAACCACTGACCCACTATAAAGCCAACACTGATGTCATCCATGAAGGCAGATCCACCTCAGCTAGCATTAAGAGAGCTCATGGCAGGCAAACTTAAATGAACACAGTAGACAACGCAACTGCCCAGCAATACAAGGTGCTCCCATCAACTTATCCAAGGTGGTAGTAATTGTTAGGGTTCCAGCTATGGGCAAATAATGAATCCCCCCAAACAAAACACTATGAAAGTATAAAAATACATTTTTTATAGTAAAATGATCAAGGATACATCTCATAGTAGAATTCCCAACAAAACATTTTATAGCAAAATGACCATCTGTAGTTGAAGGCATACAATTGCATTCTGAATATTTAGATTTCATTATTAAATAACTCAAAGAGGTTAATATGTCACAAAATGAAATCACACATCATGAAAGGACTCTTTCATGACATTAATCTACATAATATTTTACAATTTCTTAAAGAAATTAAACTTTAAAACTACAGCATAAAACACACTTATCATTACCTCTAGTAATTATGTTTGCACAAACATGTATTTTTTTTTTTTTTAATTGTATCACCCCAAGCAAGGCGGTAATGCCACTGATGTGCAAGGGGCTACATAATAGTGAAAAGATTGGAAAAGAGAAAGCCAGAAACCACATCCTAAACAGGGAACAAGGGATGAACCTCTTAACCTGTTCAATAGACGTGGGTGGAGTGTGAATTGAGCGATAGATAGTTCTATCTACTCCAATTGAAAAAAAAAACAAATTGAGAAGATTGGAAAAGAGAAAGCCGGAAACCACATCCTAAGCAGGGAACAAGGGATGAGCCTCTTAACCTGTTCAATAGACATGGGTGGAGTGTGAACTGGGCGATAGATAGAACTATCTGCTCCAATTGAAAAAAAACATGGTGGTGGATTACTATGTTTTAACTTAGTAAAAGTCCAGTCAAGAGATATCTGCTAAAATCAAAAATTAAAGAAAACCAATTAAACATGAAAAGCTTAAAATTTAAAATTAGGCAGAAAAAAAAAGACTTTAAGAATATTTCCAACAAAACAGAATTCCAACACAACACGAGTGTCTTTGAATTTTGGTCGTATGCATAATAACTGAGTATCATCTACCATGTATTCAACTGTGAAAGAAGAATAACATATACCCTATTTTTATTGCTTCAAAGCTAAAAAAAATTACATTTCAGCATTAAATGACCCATAAGTAGTGGATATGACATTAAACAAATCAATCTTGTAACCAATGAATAAATTTAAATAATAAATGTATAATTAATAAAATGTATAAAACTTTAAATATATCAGAAAAATATCTGTTTTTTATCAACATTTCAAATGATAAAACTGTTGACTTTGAAATTGAACACCTTTATTTACAAAAACTTTGTTGTAAAAAACAAAAAAATACTTTTTAAAAATTTTACGAGAATTTATTTACTATATTAATTGTAACTGTGTTTAATTGGCAATGTTGCTATAAATTTGTTTTACCCAGATATGTTTTCTGTCTGAATTTCTGAGTTGAGGAGTTATTATTTACATTTTAATACTGAGCAGTACTAAAAAAAAGAACTAGATGATATCCCTAGACATGGGCAATGGAACAAAAACAGTCTACCTGCTTAAATTAAAGAATAGGTTAATTTAAAAATCCCTGTGTATTGCTATACACCTGAAGAGGAAATGTGATAACGACAACAAAAATAAGGACAACAGTCCCGGTATAATTGTTATTCTATAAGTTTACCAATGTCTGGCCATGTTCAGAATATTAGGCTAGGTAAAGTAATCTAAGAAAGATAAATTTAGTTTTTACAGAAATTATTTTGTACACAAAACTTGATACATTCAAGACTTATTTTCTTTTTTAAAAAGATTTATGATTTATGTTCTTTAACTAATTCAGAAAAAAAAGACACTGAAAAGTATGTATTTTCCATTTTAGGGTTCAAAATATTTTTGGCATATCAAATGCTGAATCACTTTTTAGCTTACTTTACCTAGCTTAATATTATGATCCTATAATTCCTTCTGTAAACAAATGCTCTATATACTAAGAGGGTGGGAATATCTACTTGGTTCCCTCCAAAACAGCATATTTGTAAATTGATAAACAAAATTTGTATTTATCATATAGTTTATTTAGTAACTATTTAAAAATATAAATTATATTTATGACTGCTTGTCTCCCTGCTATTCTTGTATGTGGAGTTAATTCCCAAACAATTTAGCTTGGGGACTAAGGAGCCATCGCTGACACACTAATTTCTCACTTCTTTAAAAGGGACATGTTGAGGGTACATTCTGATGTCTGTAACAAACATTGAAGAAACCAGTTATTGTTTCCCATTACCTATGTCAGATGGATGTGTGTTGGCGTGTAATGAACATTGCTTGGAATGAGAAATCGGAGAGCTGAGTTCAAATTCCACTTCAATCCATTTCATTCATTTGCGCACAAATACGTTTGGTATCTCTTCTCCCTCCAACTATGGGCTGAATAACAGTACAGATTGGGTTTTATAGCCTTGTCTAGTATAGAAAGTAATGGCAACCTACAGTCAGTCATGGATCAAAAGAGACATGATCACCCAAGTGTGTATCACGTATGGCAATTAACTGACTGACTTATATCAGAAAAGTGCTTGTGAAATTTTAAGCAAAAAAATATCAAACAAAAATAACTACTTTCATATCAACAAAATTCTCTGGAACATTCTATTTTTAAAAATGGAGTTCACAAGACATATTTTACATTCTCAAAGTTGGAGTTCAATGAAAGATCCAAAAATAGGATGAATTAGAATGTAATTGAGAGGTAAGAAGATTTCATTGAAATCAAAGAAAAGAATACTGGACTATTATGTGATATGTCTTTCAATATGGTGGCAAATGCTGGACAATCTCCTTAATGATGAAGGAGAGACTCGAAGCAATAGAAATATGGTTCCACAGAAGGATACTGTGGACACTATGGACCAAACATGTGAGCAATGACAAAGTTCTGGAGAAGATGCAAACTAAAAGGAAACTGATACTTAACATCCAGAAGAGACATCTGAAGTTTCTGGGATACGTAATAAGGAAAGAGAGCCTAGAGAATCTAATACTCACAAGACGTATAGAGGAAAAGAGAGACGAGGGAAAGCAATGTGAGACATGATGAGCTTGAGAAAGTGGATGGCAGAGCAAGGTTTGGGAGAGATACCAAGAGAAAAAGTGTTAAGAACAACACAGGATAGGAATAACTGGAGGTCCATGATCTCCTATGTCATGAAAGTACACAGCACATAAAAGAAGAATGTTTATAATGATCATGAAAAGTTGTTGAAAAATGTTGTTTTAAAATGACATTTGCTAGTGTTGTTGATTTATGTTCCAAGCACACTTTGCTTCAGTCAACATTGATAAAACAAAGTACGTGTCAAGTTTTAATCTCTAAAGGTAACTTAGTGCTTTCTTTATGCCTTTGTCATACAATGAAATTTATTGTCATAAAAAATATGATGTCATGACTTTAAAATGATTCCTTTTATTCATTTAAAGTAAGCCATTGAGTGGAATCACTCCACTTTGAGAGTGGTTCCTGCCACAAGCACTTAGCATCCAGTTTAAATTATCCAAATAAGATCACCCTTAACCCTCTAGGGCCATTCGTATCATATTTGATACAGTATTTCCCTATAAGGAAACATTTGGTATTTCCCTATAAGGAAACATTTGGTATTCATTGACTGAGCAGTCAGTACTGCTTTCATTTGAAATTTATAAAATATTTCTCTTAAAAAGTTTTTCAGGAAAATATTTCTTTCAAGGCTTGTTTTCATACTGTATCAAATATGATACGAATGGCCCTAGAGGGTTAATGTAGGGGGTGTATGTCTCTCACCTTAGATTATGCCAAACTTTTCCCTCAATGTCCTTCAAAAAAACCTAGTTCAAGGTTGACATGAATTAAACTGCCAGCTGCTAAGTGCAGAACCCCCATGACAGCAATAGACATATAAACACCCACCCCAGATGGGAATTGGGCAGTCTGTTAGACATTGCACAAAAGAATGTAAAGTCTACATCACATAGGCCAATAGAAATTGACAAAGTACTGGAGTGAAATAAAATGCAATATTAAATATCCTCATTAATGAGAACAATGTTGACATCATTACACTCATCTAACCAACATGCTTCTCTTTTCCTAACCAAGACCAAATTAAGGTGCAATATAGATTTTGATAATGTTATAAAATGTGTTTAGTGAACTAAATATCATTATTTCGTGTGCAAGTTTACATAAATCCCCTTCCCCCACCAAATAAAAAGTTGATTTACTATGTTATAATTTAAGGTCATAAGGATAATATGGCAAATTACTGATCAGGATAGAAAACAAGACCTTTCACATCACTTTTCTCTATGTATGCCATCTTTCATTGTAATATTTTCTCCTCTCTATCTTTGAAAGATATTTTTGTGTCAAAAGTTCATGCTTAAAAGATAAATCCTTCATCATGCAGGAAATAGCCTTATTTTGTGAGTAATGCTTCACTTAATTCCTGACCACTGACAATGCCTTTCTTTCTGATTTTCAGTGCATTCCTATAGTAAAATCTATAGCAGTTCGAAATTCCTAGCACAAATAGCAACCAAGATGAAGACAATAGTCTGAATAATGTAAATAGTATTCTCGAGATTCATCGGCCATTACCCTCCTGCACTGACCCCCATGCTTGTTGGTAGGGACAGATCATGTCTCTTTTTGATTCATGATTGGCCAAGGGTATTTGTGCTTAAGTAAATGTAATGAAACCAACTGGAATTTGAACTCAACTCTGATTTCTCATTTTAAGCCAGCACCCATTACACTGCTCACACATTGCCTATCTAAGTTCACAGCACCTGGTATTTGTCCATCTAAATACTGACCAGGCTCAATGTTGCTTAACTTTGATGATCTGGCAGGAACGAATGTTTCAACATTGTCAACATGACAATCTCTTTCGTATATTCAATGTATGATATTGAAATTTTATGCTGAAAAATATGCAAGTGCTGCTTCAATGGATTCTGATTTTAAATAATTGTTTCTCTGGGTATTTTCATTTCATTTCATTTTATTTATTTATTTTTGTGAATGACCTTCAAATTTTTTTGCACTAAGACTAATACTTGTCAAACATGGGCTTTTCTCCTGTGAACAGAATCAAAATATATCCTTTTTACTTTTGGGACATACTTCAAGAAAGGAATGAAGAAGATTCATTCTTGCATCTGTGGCAAAGTGGATCTTAGATCTAAAGGTTTGAATTGACAGTAAGTAATGTAGGTTTACCTGAACATTTGCTGTGGAAATATTGATAGAGTAATGAGAAACTTCCTCTAATTCGTCTCTGGGAAAGGGGCTGTTGGGTTGAGAATTGTTCATTGCCTGTAAGGCATTTTTTAACTCGGTCAAGGCTGGAAAGTGGGGATGAGGCAGTTGCAGCTCAATTACAGCAGAAATACCCCATTTTGGGTTTGATTTGAGTCTTCTGAAGATAGGATATGCATTGTCAATATCAGCTTGGAATGAAAACTTGGAGAGCAGAGTTAAAATTCCAGTTGAATTTGTTGCATTCACTTACATGCAAATGCCCTTAAGAAAGGTACGAATCCATCTGCTTTCTCTCCAGCTAAATAGCAGGACAGATTGAGTTCAATAGTCTTGGTTGGCAACCAGCCTACTACAAAAAGAAATGGCAACCTGCTGTGAGAAAACTTTTTCTTATTCAGTCATGGATTGAAAGAGACATGATTGCCCAAGCATGTATCACATATGGCATTTAACTGACTGAAAGATAGGGCATGGCAAAAGGAGTCCAGTACTTTCTTAAGTGGTACTAAAATTTATGTTTTGTACAGGTTTTTTAACAGAACATAGATGAGTATTAAAAAAACAAAATGAACATTTTTAAAATTTGTATTCACAATTTCTGTTCATAATCGAAAAAATCGGTTTATAGGAGTGGTCCGATTTTAATCAATTTTGATACACTCATAGACAAAGACATAAATGATATTCAGAAGTTTCAAGGTTGCAGTTCTTACAATAGTGCAGAAAATTGATTATATATAAAAGGCAAGCTGTTTGTGTGTGTTTATCTGCCTGTATGTCTGTATTTTTTTCAGCCCTTTTATTTTAGTTTTTACTTCTGGTTTGGCTCTGAGTAGGTATAATTGTAGTTCTTAGACTCAACCATGATACCATTTACTCAGAGGGCTTACTTAGCTATCAAAATTCAGTTTGCGACGAAAAAACTTATTTGCTATCAATACCAGGAAATCAAAATTTGACTTACATCCATTCATTTTTCTTTCAGTCTACGGTTTCACTTTAACTGGAAACAACTATTGCTTTTTAGTCTTTCGTGCCAACATCCAAAGAGTCTGAGCTCCAGGACCATGGATTAGTTTTAAAGCTTTCATTACACCCAAGCAATGCCGGGCTATACTGCTAGTCTGCCATATTTTTGTTCTTTCTTGTCTTGAAGCCAGAACACTATAATCACCCAACTGTATCCCTTTTTCATGTTAACACTATTCTGACTTTGTGAACTTTTTGCCTTATTACTGTTGTTTTGCCTAGTTTTGTCTTGCATATATATTGTTTGTTTACTATTATTTTACCCTTTTTTTTTGTTCTTCTTTTTCTTATTGTCTATTGAAAACTTTGTAAATTTTATTTGCTGGGAATTTTTGCCAATTGCACTTAACCATAGTCAGTTATTCTACAGGTTTAGATTATTTAAAATTTGTTTATTTATCGTGTCTCATTTCCTTTGAAACTTTTTCTGCAGGTGTTGCACCATTTAGAAGAAGATCGCCCCGTGTTTCCTGGTTCCCGTTCTAACTATATTCACTCTCTTGAGTTCTTGCGTCCAGACATGTATGATGGGATACCCGTCTATAGAGTGATGAATAAGAAAGGAGAAATTATACAAAAGGACCAAGATCCTCAGGTAACGAGAGAAAAAAAGGTTTTTTTTTCTTTGGTGTTAATGTTTCAAATTTCAGTATCTTCATAACTTTTGACACGAATACCACTAAAAATTACTGTATTCCCCCCCCCCCCCAATAAAAAAAATTTTTTCTCTTTCTTATATGTGTGTGTTTGTGTGTGTGTGTGTGTGTGTGTGTGTGTGTTAAAAATGAACGACAAGGAAGATTTTATTACCTATATTGGACATACTACCACTTTAAGTATCTGTTTTACTAGACACCTATCCAACCAAAGAAAAAAAAAACATTTATTAACCCATAATTTACAAAAACCCTTAAGGAAAGTTTTGGTTGGAAATACAAAAATACTATTTAGATCACAATATCAAAAGCATCTCGCTATTAGAAAGACACCACATATCAAATAACTCTCTTTTACCATCAATCTTACATTACTGAACAGTGGAAATAGAGTATTGAAAGTTTTTAAAAGTAGATGCTAATATAATTTTCAGTCACATGTATCACATGATAGCTCTTAAAGAACACTCCTTTTCAAAAATGAAAAATAAATTATGTTACAGTCAAAACATGAGGATAAAATAGCAATATCTAAAACATAACATCCTTGAAAATGGCCAGTGAAGTAACTGAAAGCACTTGGAAACTTAATAATTGTGTAACATTTTTATATTCCTTATATCCAGCAAAAGGAAACATGTAAGGATACTGGTAAAATTAAATTAAAAATTAATAAAATCTTCCTTGTCAGTCGTTTTTAACAAAGCATGGTTAAAAGAAAGATTGCTGCCAAACCAATATATATATATATATATATATATATATTAATGTATCAGATTAAAAATAAATACATTAATTCTTTAGAAATAGCTTTGTTTACATTTAGGATCTCAATCTGAACAGATATGAACTTTTGAGCATAACTAAATGAAGTGCACATTCCTTAAAATAGTAGATAGAATTTTACTGTACTGAGATGCACTCTATTTGAGTAAACTGGTTTCTCCTACAAAAGAAGAACACCAGTTCAAACCCTGCTGGAGAACACATTCTCTCCAAGTTTTCTGGAGTGTACAGGCTAGTAGACATAATGCACACTGTTTAAAATAAAAACGGTGTTTATTTCAAACACAGGTATCCACTAAAAATACCACTTCAAGTAGTGTATATAATGTATATAGGATAATGATATATCTTTTCACATATCAAGAATAGTTTTGGAAAGATATATGACAAAGTGGAAAAAGTTTTTGTCCCTTAGGACTTCATTGACTTAGGTCTGCTTGTGTTTATTCAACTACAATGCATCTCATATATATTTCTAAAGTGATGGGTATCCACTAAAAATATGTTCAAGTAATAATTATATATATATATATATATATATATATATATATATATATATATATGACAACTGCCCCATCACTGAATGAGGACAGCCATTGAACAGGCTATAGTGGATGAGGTGGTTACCCTCAACTTTAGAAAACCTAATGATTATCAGTTTGAAAAATGGTTCATTTAAGGGAGTGCTCAATACACTTATAATAAAATATAGAAAAAATTAAGATATAAAACGTTCAAGACACTGACCTTTATGCAACCACAATTTTTACCAAAATTGTTTTGTCAAGCAAAAACCTGTCTAATGAAACTATTTTGGTAGAAACCATGGTTGTATAAAGGTCAAGGTTTCAAATTCTATCTAACTAATACACAGGAAAAGTGGAGAGATGGAATATTCAAGAAAGATTTTGTTGAAAAGCTTTTCTAAGACAATGATCTGCTTTGGGGTCACAGGTGTCGCTGGGTTTAAACTATGATGATAATTCTTTTCACATCTGCCACACAAACCTCTACAGACTTTACCTCTTCACATTTGTTTCATAATATAATTAACTGAACATTCCATCTTTTGGCAGTTGGACGATGAAACTGTTCTGAAAATGTACCATAATATGACTCTGCTGAATACAATGGATCGTGTTCTATACGATTCCCAGCGGCAAGGCAGAATTTCATTCTACATGACTAATTATGGAGAAGAAGGTACACATATTGGTTCTGCAGCTGCCTTAGACTTTGGAGATTTGGTTTTTGCCCAGTACAGGGAAGCTGGTAAGTTGTTTTCTGAATATTCTGATCTATTTGAAGAATTAGGGCAAATGTAAAAAAAAAAATTCACTATTTTTTGATTTTACAAGTTAACAATTGTAGCATTCTGGTTAGATTAATTCATTACTTACAGATGGTCTACCCTATATAAGTCCCCAAATATGCAATTTGTCTCCTACAAGTCCACAAATATGTGGTTTGTCCCGTACAATGCAGATGCCAACACCATTTGCTCCTGTCTCTATAAAAAATCTGCCAAGGCTGACAAAATAAATCTAGTTGTTGCTCTTCAAAAGGACCTATAATCTGTGATTAAACAGGGTAGAAAATGGCTAGTAAATTTTAATGCCTTCAAAACAAAGCTGCTCTCCTTTAACCATCATAGTGAATCACTCCTGCTTACCATTAGAATGAATGATGCTAGTCTCCGAGAGAGTAATGCACTGTGCCTCCTTGGCCTCACTCTGTCAAATGGAATGACTATATCAAATCCATAGCTGCATCTACTGCTAGGAATGTTAGGTCACTGTGTCGGGCCAGGAAGTTTTTCTTGTCAAAATCCATTTTGTACATTTATAAATCTACCATTCGTCCATGCATTGAATACTGTTGCCATATCTGGTCGGGTGCTCTGGCTATTCATCTTGAGGTTCTTGACAAAGTCCAAAGGAGGATTTGCAATGTAATCAATCCTGACTTACCTTCAGTCACTTTCTCACCGACGTGATGTGGCTTTCCTCTGTCTTTTCTACAATTTTCATAGAAACTGCTCTGACAAACTTTTTTCCCTGGTTCCCTAGCCACGTACATTTACTCGTGCTACTTGATTGGCATTAAGGTCCCACCCTTTTACTGCCAAAATAGTTAAATGTAACCACCTCTTCTACTCTAACAGTTTATTTTCTTGCAGTTTTCATTTGTGGAACTCCCTTCCATTTGTTTACTTCCCTGATAGCTACAATCTCCAAAAGTTTAAATGCAATGTCAATTGCCATTTTCTATCTACTTAATTCCCAACAATCTCTCATCATTTCTTCTACATCCCCTGTACTTTTTTATTCTCTCACTGTAACCTCCTATGCACTGGTGGCTGTTCTTGTAGTGAAATGATTATAAAAACAAAAATGTTCACACTTGATATTCAAAAAAAATTTAAGCACTCTTCCTGTATAACTATAGAATAGTGTGCATCTATGAGAGAGAGAGTGTGTGTGTGTGTGTGTGTGTGTGTGTGTGTGTGTGTGTGTGTGTGTACATATATAAATAAGTGCTTGATGTAATATAACAGAACTATAAAGGACAAAAAATGAAAAAGTAAATTGATGACCACATGCAAACATTGAAATAAATATCTGCTCAATACATTAACCCAGATTAACATAGATTCTTCTACGTAGACCTTTTTACATTATATTTTTATTTAAAAAATTTTCTTATTTTTTTATCTATCTATCTATATATATATATATATAAGGCAAGATGTTTTTGTGTGTGTCTGTCTGTCTGTCTTTTATACAACCCCTCAATTTTTATCTGATTCTCACCGAACTTCACACAATTATTCTTTAGGCTGAGTCTGAGCTCCAGGACCATGGATTAGTTTTAAAGACTTTTTTACATTATATTTTTATTTAAAAATTTTTCTTATTTTGTATATATATATATATATATATATATATATATATGAAAGGCAAGATGTTTGTGTGTGTTTGTGTCTATCTGTCTGTCTGTCTGTCCTTTATATAAATCCTCAATTTTTATCTGATTCTCACCGAACTTCACACAATTATTCTTTAGGCTTCCGGTCAGGTCATGGGTTACATATTTTTTCCTATAGAACTTTGTCTTAATTTTCCAAATTCATTTTCTAAATAGCCTGGGGTAAATTTACCAAACATAACTTAATGGGGTAGGGCATGCAAATGCACTCCCCGGGCAACCTACATTACCTCCCCTTCTCCCAGTCTCTTTAATCTTCTTATATATGAGTTAGCTTGCCTTAGGCCCCTTGGTCTCTGGCAGGGACAATGTTTCAGACCCAAGAAGAAGTCTTGCCTGACCTCTAGGTGGATGAAGACATGAACTCAGTGTATCACACCTGAATCTTTCTTGGGTTATTTGTCCTCTCATTAAGGGTACTGGAGGTAAACGTTTTATGGGTTTAGCATTATCCGCCTGATAGTCAGAAATATGAACCTTAGAGTAACTTCAAAGAAGGCTATCCTATCAGTAGGTGTATAATATCGGGTTTGTTGTACTGCCATTTTGTGAATGATTTCTGGACTATGCAGTAGTCTCTAGTTGAGCCTCTCGATGCCATGATTAGGGGTACTGTTACAGTAGTATCTCTGAGCGAGTCAACCTGGGTCATTTATGCATGCATCTTCAATGGTGTCTGTGTCACCACTTACAAGTCATTCACTAAACCAACCAAATCAAATATAAGAACAATCAAATTGAAAACGAACAAAATTATCAAACCAAACGTTAAAAAAAAGTAGACCCCTGGTATACTATCTCCTGCACCAATATAGGGGCTCTAAGTTCTAAATTTTCAGAAGTCAAACTCCATCTTCTTCAGTCTAAACCTGACCTTTTGTTCTTGTCTAAAATTGATAATGCCTCAATCCCATTGTTAGAGCTCACAATCTCAGGCTGCTCATCCATCAAAATACAACCTCTTCAATCACCATGGTCATGAGCTTGGTTCTTACTTCAAGGAGGAGTTTCCTTAGAACAGGGACAAAAAACAAAGATCCTAATCTCACGTATGTGTTTCCATGTGGCACTTATCCATAGTACCACATTAATCTTTGTTCTGTATCATCCTCAGGATGAAGGTTCAGTAATCTTCAATCAAATATCAGAGGATTGACAATATCCTTACTGAATTTCCCTCGGCCAACTTTTACATATGTGGTGACAACAATATTCGCTACAGAGGGGTTAGTCTACTCTAACAAAACCAATGAGGAAGGCAGATGTTGCAGGGACTTCTCCATTGCTTATGATTTGACCCAGATTATTGAAAAACCCATACAAGTTCAGGATGCAACAGTACAGTAGGCAAACCTCATCAATCTTTTTCTAACATTCTGCCCTGACAAATACACAACAAAAGTTTTACTCTCCTATTGGCACGTCTGATCATTCCCTAATCAGCGTCCAGATTGACTACAAACCAATGACGTCTTCTGATTTACTGTTCCATAGAACATTTTTTCGCTATGAGAAGGCAGACTGGCACAATCCTATATGACGGAAGCTCCTCTCCCAACCTTCTTTACACTTGCTGCCTCCAAAACTGTTTCCTTAATCTCCAATTGGATCCTTTCTGTGATCAAGTGTTTTGAACTCCTCAAAAATATTTCAGCAAAAACTAAACAGCTCTGGTTCACCTCTGAATGTGCTGCAGCCATAGCTCACCAGAATCAATATGTTAAAATTTATCACAATGAGTGGCCCTTAATTCTTTCAGAACTGCCTAAGAAAGTTCTAGAAAACGCAAAGTGCAGCTATGCACAAGCTGTCCAAACCAATATTGAAATGAAACAAAATGGATCTCACAAATTTTGGAAGATCATCAACTAAATTATGAACAGAGGTAAAAAGCAGCTGTGTCTACTATTATAAATAGCCCCAAGGTTGTATTCTTCTCAACAGACAAGGTTAAGCTCTTTTTCTTGATCTTTGCCTCAAACTCAGTGTTAGATAACAAAGCCATCTCTTCCTCAACTTCTCACATCTCACTGAGCACAACCTCAGTAATATGCTCATTTCAGTAAAAGAAGTCTCTAGACTTATCAAAAACCTCGATCCTAAAAAATTCACTGGTCCAGATAAAATTCTAGTGGTCATCCTTAAGAATATCACCCAGAATTATCTGCAAACCACTGCTTAAAGGAGAAATCCTTCCCAAATATGTGGAAGACAACAAGCATATGTCTGGTTTTCAAAAATGCAGGCAACTGATCTTCTCCCATCCAGTACAGGCCCATTAGTTTCCTCAGCATCATTAGCAAACTTTTTAAGGCCATTATAAATAAGATCATCGAGCACCTGTATAGCAACAACTTCTTGTGCAATGAGCAGTATAGGTTCCAATCAGTCCGGTTCACTGCTGATGTCCTAACTACCATTATTAAACACAGAATTAGTGAGGTGCTTGACAACACATGTGCTACAAGAACCAGAGCATTAGATATCTTGAAGGCCTTCGACAAAGTGAGGCACAAAGGTTTACTACACAAGCTCTTCAGCTATGGAATGGAAGAGTTATTATAAAATTCTTTCTAACAGGAAGATCCCTGAAGGTAGTTATTAACTGCTAATTCTCTAAGGCCCTGGTGGTCAATGCAGGCATCTCCCAGGTGTCACTTCTTGGATCAATCTTCTTTCTAATTTATATAAATGATCTACCAAAGGATATATTCTGATCATTTATAAACATCTATGCTGATGATACAATATGCAAGAACACCTCCAAAAGTCTTGACAATCAGATTGGCAGCTGACCTCTCTTTCAATCTAACACTAACTTCCCAGTGGTGGGAAAAGCTGGCTGGTTACATTTAATGCCTTCAAAACTAAACTGGCTACATTCCATAATTGCCAATTAGACACCAACATACCACCAGTCACAATGAACAGATGTCCCTGTGCCTTATAGAAGACATTGAGCTGACATCCGACCTCAAGTGGAATTTCTATATTTGATACATCACTAAAGATACAGGTAAAATGATTGGCTCCCTATACCACTCTAGTAAGTACCTGACTCCTATCCTCTACCATTATAAGAACCAGATCAGGCTAAAAATGGAGTACTGTTGCCATATCTGTTCAGGAGCTGCCCAAGAGCTCACTTTTCAAAAGCATCTCCAAGTTCTTGTTGGAGAACAATTATTTTTCACACTCCAACCTCTCTCTCAAAGCCGAGATATAGTGAGTCACTCACTTCTCTATCACTACTGCCATGGAAAGTGCTTGGACAATCTGTATCACCTGGTTTCTTCAGGTCTGGCCTTCATGGCTAGGACCCACTATGGCACTTATATAGAAGTAATCCCATCACACTCTCTGCATATTCCATCAGTAGAAAAATTAGCAGTGCAAAAAGTTACATATTTTTTTGTTTTCTTACAAGATGGTATCAACATACTTCATGTGTTATAAAGAAAACACAAATTATTCATTAAAAAATAAATTTTATAATCAAAATATTTATTACTATGAAGAATAATAGCATAAAAAAAAATTAAATTTCTGTCACAAAATTCTTAATAATGACATTTTGTAAGAATTTCACTGTTTAAAATAATCCCAAAAATAAATAAAGATGATATTCACAAGGCAATAATGCCATTTTTCTTTTTTCATTTTTGTAGTATATTTTTAAGATTAGTTGTAAAATATAAAATTTATTATTGAATTTAATTTTTCACATTAATTTTGTGATAAATTCTTTAATAAGTCATTTTTTCATTAATTTTTGCAGTGAAAAACATTACATTTTTATTTTTTGTTTTCTATTTATTTACAAAGGACAGAAAAACTCAACATATCTATTTTTAAAAATACCTGTTATGGTAAAGAAAAACAAATTATTCATAAAATTTCATACTTAATATGGTCATTGGAGAAGAAAAAATATAATATTAAATTTAAATTTTAATTAACTTGTGATAAATTTCTTAATGACACTTGTGGATTTCGCAACAAAAAAGTTTGTTTAAAAATTAAATATGCAAAGTTCAAATAAATAAATATTATACTTACTGAAGTATCTTAAATAACAAATTTAATCAAAAGGGTAAAATGTAAAACTTTTTAAATAAAAATTTTCTTGACCCAATTCCAGCAAAAAAATCTTCACATGTTAATGTTTGCCCCAGTCGCTCACTGCTATAAACTGGGTGCTGAAACCTGAGTTAAAGATTGTCTTATATATAAAGTGTCATTCACTGACAGATCTGTTTCGCTCATCAGTACGGTTAGACATCCGATTGCTTTTAACCCAGGATTGAAACCCGACCGAATTGGCGTCAGTCGGTGATTCTACCTCTGAGCTATGGGTGCTCGGTAGAAGGAGACAGACTTTTAGCGTATGATGTATCATATGCCAGTAGCCAGAGTGCTCTAATTCATTACTGAATGAGCGATATGTAGATGCTAGAGTAGCTACAGTTTTTTCAAAGTCTACCATTCTTCCAGAGTGCTCAATCAGGGTGTGAGAGCGTTTTATATATATATATATATATATATATATATATATATATATACATAATTTTAAAATTTGTGTATTTAGACAGCAAATTTTTTTAAGGCATGTCAGATAAAATAAATTGCAAACATTGTGTCTGCTTACTTTTAATAAAATTCGTTTGTACTCACAGATAATTTTTTGCCTATTATAACTGAAAGATGTAAAAAATGCACCGTAACTTTGACAGTTGGTTTTTTATTCATTTCTAGATGTACTCAAGTACTTTCAATCTTCATTTGAGATCATCTTCAGGGGTATAGGTTGTGGTAACAAAACTTACACCCTGAAGATCATCATGGAAGGAAATTGAAAGTACTTGAGGGCATCAAGAAATGGATAATAAAATCAACTGTTGAAGTTACAGCCCATTTCTTACATCTTTTAATTATAATAGATGAAAGATTATCTATTAGTATAAACAAATTTTATTAAAAATAAGCAGACACAATATATATATATTCACACTTACGCACCAGATTCTTCAAAAGTATATAATGGTCAAAATGAGAAATACATTCACTTAATTACCAATAACCCCAACCAGCCCCCACAACAACGACGAACCAAATATAAACAGAGAATGATTCCAAACCTTTACTTCTCCCGATGATGTGTTTGAAGTTCAAACACTGAAACAGCCATATGATTGTAGAGAAGAGGACATATATAGAAGAAATTATGTACATGTTCTGAAACATAATTTATTAATAAATATTCACAGCTCTATACATCATATATCGAGCACTGTTTTAAATTAATGTTTTGGACAGAAAAAAATTTTTCTTTTTTCTCTCCTCATTCTATATTCACTCGGATATATATATATATACATACATTACATTTTCTTAAGTATACGTTATTACTTTTTATATATTTTATATAAAGCAATACAAAAGAGATGAAAGTGCTGCACAACACCTAATAATTTTGGTACACAAGAAAAACTATTTAAAACATTTGGGTTGGCATCAGTGTAATGAGGTTTTGGTTTATGAGACAATATCCAAAATTTTGAGGAATTCAGACAGTGCTCGGTAGTACATACATTTGCTGCTACTTTCAAAACTGGTTATAGCATCAAAATAAAACAAGTGTTTAATCTCTTTTATTATCAATGATCACTTTGCTTACATTAATTTTTGTCTTCTTCTTTCTAGGTGTCTTGATGTGGAGAGGGTTCAACCTTGATGATTTTATGAATCAGTGCTATGGAAACAATCTCGATTATGGCAAGGGAAGACAAATGCCAGTACATTATGGATCAAAGAAACTCAATTTTGTCACAATATCCTCCACACTGGCTACACAGATGCCACAAGGTAATGAAAACAAGGGAAATAACTGCTGTTTTTCTTAATTCTTGTCAGTCAGTTAAGTGCCATACGTGATACACGCTTTGGGCGATCATGTCTCGAAAGAGACATGACTGACTGGGCAGAAGATTATCCCACAGTAGGTTGCCATTGCTTTCTGCGGTAGACTGGTTGCCGACCAAGGCTATAGAACCCAATCTGTTCTATTATTTAATCTATAACTGGAGGGAAGAGACGGATTAATACCTTTCCCAAGGGTATTTGTGCGTATGTGAATGCAAGGGATTCAACTGGAATTCGAACTCGGCACCCCCCGATTTGCCGTTACTGAGTTGATATCCACTGTACCACAACGCACATACTGGTACTAGATTAAAAAAATACTAAATAAACTCACAATTTTTGTCAGTACCATTTGTTGAACCAGAATTATCAAAGATTCAAAGTTTGGTTACATTTTTCTTTTGAATTTGTTAAATTGTTGTTTCTCTTTGAAAAATTGCACTATTTTTTGTTGTTAGTAGGATGTGATGGATATTGTTAAGGGAAGCAAAATTAGTGAGCCAGAGTTAATGTTGTGGTTAAATCAGTTGCATTTACTTGAGAAAAGCTTAACTTCAGTGTTCTCTCTGCAACTGTGGATTAATAACACTGCAAAATGAGTTCTCTAGCCATGGTTGGGAACCAGTCTAATAGAAGTAAATGTCTTCAAATGAATTCAAACTATTTGGGAGTATTGATATTATTGATTGGGAAGTAGCAGTCCTTTGACTATCAGCTTTTCACGTCTCATCATAGATATTCCTCTTTTGTGAAAATTTTTTACAGCTCTATCTAAAAGGTATGCTGTACTATTAAAGAATGGTATACTATCATAGTAAGTGCCTCATTATGTAGATACCATTTCAAGTAATTTTCTCTTTTATTATAGAAATTTATTTTCTATAACACCAAAAAAATTTAAGTGATTTTAATAAAATATGAGGTTAAATAATGAGTAGTAACACACATGTGTGTGTTTTAGCTCAAGTTATTCATGATCTGACATTTGTGATAACACATTTTTTAAAAATTACCTTATACAAGTTTGAGGAATTTGAACAACGTATGGAAAACAAATGTAGTACAGGTTATTGCTTCTACTTTCTTATGTGCAATAATAACTTAGTTCTTTTGTGGGCAAGCATACTATTTCAAATGAGATATAAAAGCAAGATGAAAGTACATTTTTTTATTTTAATAGTCAAATTCCTTGAACTATTGGGTATCACATAGTATATTAACATGTAAGTCAACTGTAAAATTGAGGTCTTAATAAAAAAAAGTAAGCTTTTATTTATGGTGTAATTTGAGCCCCTGCATTCTCATATATACTCTGGAGTCAGAATACTGAAGGTAACATCAATCAGCTAAATGGCAAACCTTTTACTTGTATTAATAATATATATATATATATATATATATAGTGACGTAAATTAATAAATATACATATGAGGAGGGTGTACATATGTATAGTATTATTATTCAAGTTAATAAAACAGTGCTTGGTATATGAACAGAGCTGTATTATATATATATATATATTATCCTATGTCTATGGCACATCTCAGAGTTTCATGTGTTATGCAATTATCAGGTACACATTTCAAACTGACAGTTTAATAGATTTGAATTTAAGTTCACTCGATGTTCATAGGAATTAAATCTTATAAAGTTCAGTTAATGCTTTTTTAATAACAAGATTAAAAATTTAAATATTCTACGGCTACATGTGGATAAAAATTTAAATTAAAATAAAAAATAAAATGCAGGGAGAAATCAAAGGGGCGTAAATCAATTTCTCCTTGCATTTTATTATTTTTTATTTTTACTTTAATTTCAATTTTAGATTTTTATCCACATGTAACCATAGAATATTTTATATCTTGTTATTAAAAAAGCAATTACTTAACTTTATAAGATTTAATTCTCATGAACATCAAGTGAACTTAAATTCAAATCTATTAAACTGTCAGTTTGAAATATGCACCTGATGATTGCATGATGCATGAAACTCTGAGTTGTACCATAGACATAGGATAATATGTATACTTATTAATATATATATTTATTATAAATTACACTTTAGAACATATACAAACTACAATCTGCTACAAAATTGTACATTTTGTTTTAATTCTGAAAGAACAATGTCTCATCAGGTAGTTAATAATGATGGTACTACCTGATGAAACATTGTTCTTTCAATGTCAAAACGAAATGTACAATTTTGTAATAGATTGTAATTTGTACATGTTCTAAGGTATAATTTATAATAAGTATTCATTGCTCTATTTTTATACTGAGTACGGTTTTAAATTAATGTTTTAAATGTTGCAAATATTTTCTTCCTTCCTTCCTTCCTTATTCATTTGTGTGTGTGTGTGTGTGTGTGTGTGTGTATATATATATATATATATATATATATATATAACTACTAAATTTTAATGATGCTTAGTGCCAAAATTGCTGTGGTTTTTTTTTTTACTAGCTTACTAGTAGAAAGCCATTTTAGGCAAGCAGATTTTTTGTCATAAAGTGCTCAATATTAAGATGGGATAGTGTTAATAGAATTAATGTGGAGAAGTTTGTCACTTAGCTGAGCTGTGTTATTTCAGTCATGCTGACTTCGAAATTTTGTGAAGACATTATCACAATCTTATATGAAATCTAGTCTAATTTGATATCTTTGTGTGTGAATGATTCTTTTTGCTTTGCTTGATATATTTCATTAAGAATGACAGACAAGGTATTATCATATAATTTTTCATATGTTTGTATGATTTTTTTTTTTTATTTCAGAACTCAAACTATATAAGAATTGTCTGAAGATTTTGTATTTTCAAGTACTTTCGGCTATACTTTTAGCTATTATCAAGAATTAATTTTGTTTTACTTGTAAGTATATATGTGTAAAGTTTATGTATATAGTCCTGGGCCTGACATATAGATGGCATGACTGATAAAAAACCCATATGATTTTTAAGAAGTATTAATCTTCAAATGGCATGTGACAAAATTTGGGCTCAATCGGTGGTATGCTGACTTTAAACGCAGTTGCACAGACACAAATGGTGCTGAACACTCAGGTCACCTAAAATCGGCAGTTGTCCTGGAAAACACCAAAAAGATCCACAAACTAATTTTGGCTGATTGGAAATTGAAGTTGCTTGAAATAGCAGAGGAGTTGAACATATCAAAAGGCAGTTTATTCACCATTTTGCATGAACATTTGTCAGTGAGAAAGCTTTGTTCAAAGTGGGTGCCATGTTTGCTCACAGTCAAACCAAAACAACAACAGATCAACAATTCAATGCGTTGTTTGCAACTGTTTTAATGCAACAAGAAGGAGTTTTTGCCTAAATATGTGACAATAGATGAAACATAGATCCACCACTTCAATCCGGAGTCAAATCAGCAGTCAGCAGAGTGGACAGCAGCAGGTGAAAGTTGTCAAAAGTGACTAAAGATGCAAATATCATCAGGCAAGGTTTTGGCCTCTACATTTTGGAATGTGCAAGGTATTTTGTTTTTTGATTACCTTGAGAAAGGAAGAACTCTCAATAGCAAATATTATATAACATTATTGGTGTGTTTGAATCACCAAAAAACTGCCACTAATGAAGGAGAAAAAAGTGATCTTTCACCACGACAACGCAGTGTCACAAGTCAATCGCAACGATGAGAAAATTATATGAATTGCTCTTCGAATGGCTTCTGCATCCACGTTATTCTCCAGATCTGGTTTCCTGTGCGTATACTGGCTGTTTGCAGACCTCGAAAGAATGCTCTTGGAAAAGAGATTTGACTCCAATGAAGAAGTGATATTAGAAATTGAGGTGTTTTTTTGAGGCCAAAGACAAATTGTTCTACAAAAAAGGCATAAAATTGTTAGAGAAGCATTGGAATCAGTGTATCACCCTAGAAGGAGATGTTGATGAAAAAAGTTGAATTTTGCCCAAAAGTTGTTGTTTAATTAGTTAAGCCCGTGATCTATTGAGTGATGTGTTAAGTTCCAAACAACAGTTCCATCTGATCTCATTTAAACATGCATTGAGATTTTCTAGGACCCATCCGTAATGTACTTGTTGACAATAAATACATAGCATCATCCCCATGCAAAAGAAGATTAAAAATAATTGAGGCATTACTAATAAAAAAGAAAAATCCTACACTTAATAGCATCAATTATGAACACTGTAAGAATGTGCTTACCATGTTCAGAACTTAATATACACATGACTCTATATACATAAACTTTACACATTTATTTACACGTAAAACAAAGTTCATTCTTGATAATGGCTAAAAGTATAGCCAAAAGCACTCAAAAATACAAAACTTTTGGACAATTCTTACATAATTTGAATTCTGAAAAGAAAAAAATCATAAGAACACATGAAAAATTATGTAAAAAAAAAACTTAATGATAATATCTTGTCTGTCATTTTTAATGAAACATGCATAAAAGAGAGATTGTTGCCCAAATACACTATATATATATATAGGGTTGTTCCGACAAGAGAAATTGATATAGAATAAAAAGTGTGAGAGGCTGTGAACATTTTCTTTAAAGTGTATATTTATTATTGTTGTTATTATATATGTTATGATACATTAAGAGTCCATAATGGTATTTGTGATGCTACAAGTGTTTTGAGTCTAAGATTGACTCCCTTCAGGCAAAAAAATTGAATAAATTTGTGGCTTTACATATCAAGTTCCTTTTGTTTCTGATGGCCAAGTTGTTGTTTTATAAATAAGAAAATAAATAAAATCAGTAAAATAGATCAAATGTTGGCATGTTGAATAGTGTGTGGTTTCTCACATCAGCACGTGTATAAATGGATAAACAGATAAATGAATTAAGTGCTTACCCCGATTTGAAATGATTTGGGTCTGGGGTTACCTTTTTGTACGTTAAATTTATCTTCTAGTTACCTTTGCTTATCTATAATCCTTTTCATCGGCCAGTTGGTTGTTTTTATTGCTTTGACAGTGTTTTGAATTTGGTGTGTGTGTGTGTGTGTGTGTGTGTGGCTGTGTGTCTCTGTGGCTGTGAGCGTTTTTTCATTTCATCTTTATGTTCTTTCCTTTATCCATCCTGTGAATATCAGATTCTCCAAGCCCTCATTTCTCATTACATGTCCTTGAAACTTCAGCTGTCTTTTCTTGATGTTAAGTATCAGCTTCCTTTTCATTTCCATCCTCTTCAAAAACTATTTGTTGCTCACATATTCGGTCCATGGTATCCTCAGCATCTTTGAACCTTGAAGTCTTTCCTTCATCTTTGATGAGATTGTTCAGCATTTGCTGCCATATTGAAAGACAGACATTACATCGCAGTCCAGTACTCGCTTCTTTGTTTCGAGCAAAATTTTCCTGTCTCTTAATACTCTACTCAGCTTCTAGAATGTGTACTTGG
The DNA here is from genome assembly GCA_037127315.1 of Ascarosepion bandense. Taxonomy (NCBI): domain Eukaryota; kingdom Metazoa; phylum Mollusca; class Cephalopoda; order Sepiida; family Sepiidae; genus Ascarosepion; species Ascarosepion bandense. The sequence continues at coordinate 1,681,301 of JBBBDQ010000151.1, forward strand.
CTATGCCAATACACCATAGAATCTATGTGTGGCATTTACTGTCCTCTGTTAGAACACTTACCAGGTATTTAAATTTCTGTACCTGCTTGATTTTAGTATCCCCTGTTGGCATTTTTGCTTAAATTTTATTCCTGGAGTATAAGACATTCACCAATTTTTTTTTTTTGGGGTGGGGGGTGGTATGGTTGAAATGTCACCTTGTACTCCAACATATACAGTAGTTTTCAGGGAACCATTCTCTTGGGAGTTTGTTCCACAAAGTAACAGTTCTGGAGAAGAAGTCTGAGTGGAACTTGCTCTTTATCAAAGGAACACAAAAAATGTGGGGAGTTTACCACTGTGGCACTAAGGAAAGTAAGTTATCCAAACATTTGCCATAGTAATAGTGATAGCCTGATAAAAAAAAATAATAAATATAGTAATATTCTGTGAATCAAAGCCAAAATGGTTGGAAAGCAGTCCTAATAATAAAATTTGTTATTTCTTAGCTGCTGGTGCTGCCTATGCTTACAAGCGAGCCCAAAATGGAAAGTGTGTGATCTGTTATTTTGGTGAAGGAGCTGCCTCAGAAGGAGATGCACATGCTGCCTTCAATTTTGCTGCTACATTGGAATGCCCCGTGATATTTTTCTGGTAAGTACCATATTTCCCCAAGCATAATACGCCTTCATCCATAATATGCACCCCTAAAATTGTGCTGAAAGTATGGAGAAAATGCTTCTACTCACACATAAATCGCACCCCTTGTTTGGTAATCAAACCCTGTAAATTCTATTTCTTCAATTTCATTACAGCCAGCATTTTCTACTCTTATTCAAGCTGTAATTGAAGATATTTATCAAAATTTTTGATCATCACAATTCTAAAAGGAAACGAAAATACCTTTTTTGTGCCTACTGCACAGACTCATTAATCTATTTTTGTTTGAAAAAATGTGCAATCTACCATTTTCCTTTTCTCTTTCTTTGTTTTTCTTTCCTTTTTTTTCCTCTTTGTTTTCCTTTTCTTTTTTCTCTTTGTTTTCCTTTTCTTTTTTCTCTGTTTTTCTTTTCTCTTTCTTTGTTTTCTTTTCTTTTCTTTTTTCTTTCTTTCTTTGTTTTCTTTTCTTTTTCTCTTTCTTTGTTTTTCTTTTCTTTTTCTCTTTCTTTGTTTTTCTTTTTCTTTTCTTTTTCTCTTTCTTTGTTTTCCTTTTCTTTTCTTTCCCTCTGTTTTGGTCCTGGGCATGACAGTAAACTGCGTCCTGCAGCAAGGCCTCTGATTGGGAGGTTGTGAGGAGCATGGAACCACCTCTTAATCACTATTGTTCTCAGGTCTACATTGACCTGGAGTGGTGGCACTTGTTGGGGAGTCCAAGCTATGGGAAAATAGTGAACCCCAAACTGGGGTCAAAACACTATGAAAGTATGAAAATAGACTTTTATAGAAAAATATACATTTTTGAAGGAAAATTATTACTAACAATACATTTTGAAGAAAAAATTATTACCATAACACATTTTTGGAGGAAAAAATTATTCTCAGCAAAACATTTTTGAATACAAAACTAGAAGACATTTTCAGTTTTCTAAAATAAAAATGTTTATATTCTATAAACAAAAACTTTTTCATTAAAATCCGACTAAATTAACCTTCTTATTATAACTGAACATTAAAAAAATACCTTAAAACCCCATCTTTTTGGCATTAAATAACCTATAGAGGTTGATATATCATGAAACAAAACTCAAATTGTTTTCTTTTTCTCTGTTTTCCTTTTTTCTCTTTTTGTTTTTTTTCTTTTTCTCTTTGTTTTCCTTTTCTTTTATTCTTTTTCTTTGTTTTTTATCTCTTTATCTAAAATTTGTCAGAATTATACAAGACCTACTCACTTCTGTGCATAGAAAATAAAGAAAATAAATTTTCTGTGGTCAGATATTAAAGACAAACATGACTTACACCCAATCAGATGAGTGTGCATAATGATTTTCTGGCTTACTTTTACCAAGAAATATTTTCACTACAACCAACAAAATTTTATACTACACTTTCAACTCTCAAATGCTAATTGTTCTTAGAACAATTAAGTTTTTTATACATTTTATACAACTATGAAAAGTTATATTAGTTCAAAAGGACAACAGTGAAGCTGAGGATATTTAAATAAGCCTCTTTACTTCTCTTTTTACTTTGATGTCGCTTTTTTGTTGATGTATGTATGTATGGATGTATGTATATGGGTACATGGCCAAGCAATTAGAACATTAGTTTTCTGATCATAGAGTCCAGGTTCAAATCTTACTATGGTCAATTTGTCTAGAAGGTGAGTTCTTGATATCATTGATCTGGATAAACTGATCCCAACATGTACCACCTTTGGAAAGTGCCTGAAAATCAAACCATGGGTTGACCCAAGCCTTGTGAGTGAAATTGGGTAGATGTCTCTCTCTCTCTCTCTCTCTCTCTCTCTCTCTCTCTCTCTCCTTTTTTTTATGAATTATGAATTTTTACAAAAATATGTTTTTATTTTTTTTAATTTTAATTAGAATAATTTATAAACTTTCATATTTTTAAAATTTCTGTGTTAATTTGTACTGGTTAGGTGATATTGTTATTAAGTAAAACTATATTTATTATTCATAAATTGAAAAGCTTACTACAATTCAACCCCCCTACCATATTTTAAAAAGAATCATGTGTAATGTTCCTATCAGCCTGTGTAGCTTCTTTTTCTCATCTTGGTCGTCCAAAATCTTCAACTTTGTAGTTGATTTCTTTAGCCCTTAGTCTGTTCTTCCCCACAATGCAGACTGGCTGAGATTTGTTGTCAACATCCCACCTCAGTTTGATCCGAACAGAGTGAAGGCATACAGTAATAATTAAAAAAAGTTAAATAAATGCTCAGAGAAGAATGATGAATAATAAAAAAAAAAATATTACGATTTACCTTAAGTATATTATACAATGACCTCATTAGTAGTGTACATACAGGGTTATCAATCTAAATTGTCCCTAAATCAGACACAACACTTGGTTAAACTGGTAAGAGTTGACTGGAGTATAGTTAACAGTTTGTTCAGTTGATTTTTTGTAATTTCTTGGTTGGCTCAAGGCTGATGTATTGGAGTTACACTTAGGCAGTAGTCATGTTCAGTCAATCTCCATCCATTTGTATTGTTTCCAAAAAAAAAAAAAATTTCTGGTTTTCTTTCTCAGGCAAATCATTCAACACTAGTGAATTGTTTTAGCCCAAATAAATTTTACCAGCTAAATTTTCTTCATATGGTTTCTGATCTCGAACACCTGATTTTTTGTCAAGTAACCGTTTTCTCACCTTTTAACTAGCACTTAGGGTTTTTACAGTTTCTTTCATTGGCCAACTGTCAACACCTAGACTAGATTTGTCCCTGGCCAGACATCCGATTTGTAACAGAGTTTCAATCCCTGGGAATATTTTTATACTGGTTAACTCTTTTCATGGGATGTGTATTAGTATACCTCTTTGTATATCTAAGTAATAAAATGTATTATTAATTACCAGCAACCAAATAGTTTCACATATGAATTTATTTTATGTGTGCATAAATGCGTAATTTATTATTTTAAATATGGATATTCAAATGTGACATCAGAAAATCAGAGCAGTAACTATAGTAGAGTTGAAATTTATTAATAATTTTTTTAAAAAATGAGGACTATTATAAATTAGTAAAAGACAATTTAGTACAAGTCCCAAGAGCCACTCAAGGTAGTGGGTTACTGAATAAGGTGTGTGATATGAAAGTCAGTGGAGGAAGTATATAGTGAAGATTATGAGGAGATGGCGGATAGATAACGATTGACTCCCTAGACTTAAAGGGGTTAAAATTTTAGTGTTCTAGGAAGCATAAGTGCAGGAGTCTCTTCCCCAAAGCAGCAGTTTTGGGGATGACACTTTCTAAGTGGAACATCCTTCTTGCCAAAGGAATATTCACCCCTGTTGGTGTGGCAAGTCAACTCTTTGTTTGCAAAGGTCTGAGTTAGTGGCACTAAAGAATAAAGCTTGTCTGAACAATAGCTATAGAAATAACAATAAGTGTGTGAGGTTGCATCTGTTGAAAGGGTGGTGCTATAGGGTGAATAATGAGATGTGCTTTATTCATTGATCAGGGTTTAAAGTATTTCAATTTTGTTAATTCACTGGTATTTGAGGGGGTTAAATTCAAGCTTGCGAGATGTGTACTTCAACAATGTATGTCCCAAATTCTTTTAATACTGTTTTATGTACTCTGAAAAAAAATTGTTCCTTCTTTCAGCCGGAACAATGGCTATGCCATTTCAACGCCAACCAAAGACCAGTACCGAGGAGATGGCATTGGTAAGTAAGGACCTTCTTATAAGTAAAAAGTTAACATAATTTATTTCTCTTCATTTAATATAATTAGTGTATGAGGGAATGCTGAAAGATTTCTCAGCACGACCAAGAAGTGATTAAAATGATGCCTGGTCAAGACTCCATTGTATGGGAAAATATGATATATAAATATCTATGTCTTACAAAACAAGGCTGGATAATTGAAAAAAAAATCTGTAACACATTTCATCTTTTATAAGGACTTCATCAGACTAAAGTAATGTTCTTATTGATGGAATTATATATATATATATTTTTTCTTTTTTTGAAAAATTTCTCAGTTAACATGCAAAAAAGACAATATTAAAACTGTATTAGTTGCCAACGTGTTTCATTCAATGTGGAATTTTTCAAGGCAAAAAATGAAATGAATTTATTAAAAACAAAGTAACTAATAATAACAAAACAAAATGTTCTTAGCAACTGAAAGAATTTAAAGAATGCTATTTTTATGCTCTTAACTGAAAATTATGTCAAATACTGTCACGTGTAGGAATATTGTTGCTGTGTTGATGGATTCAACCATTTTCTTTTGATTTCTTGATACTGTTGTGTACGTTTGTTTGGGAGAGTAGTAATTCTGTTAAAAAAAAGTGAAATATCTAGATCTATTTCATCTAAATAATCTTAAAATAGTCACAAACACTTTCAAAACCATTATGGATATACTCAGATCCTCAAACACTAATAACAATAATATTTCTGAAACAGGCATTTATAAAATAAATTACCAAAACTGTTTCTCCCAATATATTGGAGAAACTTAAAAAACACATTTATGAGCACAAAAGTGACCTCAGAAATAACAACTTAGCTAATGCACTAGTCATACATAAATAATAAATTCAACCACAATTTTGATTCTAAAAATGCTACACTCATAAAAAAAGAAAATAACTTACTTAGAAGGAAAATCCTTGAGAGTGTCGCCATTGAATATTACCCAAATATTAATCTATGCCCAGGTTTTTTTCCCTATAGTTGCACTATACACAGGTAATTTTTTTCTAAAGGGTTGCACTACACATGAATTTGGTTTATACACAAGTATATACGGTAATCAATAAAACGTTGCCCCATACTTGTATTGATCTTTTTGATATCATAAATATTGCATTTCTTGTTCCAGTGTCTTTAACAAATCTTCAATTAACTCATCTCTGTAAAAAGTCTCATAATAAAAAGAAATGCCTAATATTGACGTATGTTTAATGGATTGTTGTCATTGTAGCTGCTCGAGGACCTGGTTATGGAATGAGTACAATTCGTGTTGATGGTAATGATGTGTTTGCTGTATACAATGCTACCAAGGCTGCCCGAAATATCTGCCTCAATGAAATGAGACCTGTCCTTATTGAAGCTATGACATATCGGTAAGTCTAATTTGACACAGGTTTGTGGCCACATCACATTAAAACACCAATTGCATGGGAATACAATGACCAAAGTTAAGCAATGTTGAGCTTGGTCAGTACCTAGATGAGTGACTGTTTGGGAATACCAGGTGCTGTCGGCTTAAATGTGCAGAGGTGTAATTGATAATGGCTTAGAATTGTTAATCAGAGAGCAGTGTTTCAATTTCCATTGTGTTCATTATATTCACTTGCATGTAAATACATTTGAGATAGGTATGAAACCACTGCTTCTCACTCCAGCTATGGGTTAATTAGTAAAACTTGTATCACTAAACCATTATTATCTCCAAAAAAAGAAAAAAAATTGTTACAAAATATTTTCTGGCTTTAAATAACCTGCAAAGGGTTGATAAGCCATAGAAAATGAATAAATCAATCAATCAATCGTTGCTATTTTTACAAGAATTGTTTTCATTTTTAAAAAATTTTAATTAGAAAAGTTGATTAAGTTTAAAATTCTGCATAATTTCAGCTTTTTAGATGATATTATCAAGTGAAAACTATATTTACAAATCGTAAATAGAAAAGCTTAATACAAATCAACAAACATTAATATTTTCAAAATAATTTTTTTGCATATGTACAAGCGTTGTGGTCTAGTGGATATCGACTTGGAAAAAGAAATCGGAGAGCCGAGTTCAAATTCCAGTTGAATTCGTTGCAATCATATACGCGCAAATACCCTTGGGAAAGGTATTAATCCGTCTTTTCCCTCCGGCTATGGGTCAAATAACAGGACAGATTGGGTTCTATAGCCTTGGTTGACAACCAGTCTACCGCAGAAAGCAATGGCAACCTACTGCAGGATAATCTTCTGCCCAGTCATGTCTCGAAAGAGACATGATCGACCAAGCATGTATCATGTATGGCAATTGACTGACTAATATAATAGTTGGAATCATGATTAAGGTTTCTACTGGTCATAAAATGGGGGATCGGTTTTCTATTGTTATGAAGTAATAAATTGATCCCCCACAAATTACTACATAATAATATAATACATATCTTCTCCCTCTAGCTATGAATCAAATAACATGACAGATTGGGCTCTATAGCCTTGGTCGGCAACCAGTCTACCGCAGAAAGCAATGGCAACCTACTGCGGGATAATCTTCTGTCCAGTCAGTCATGTCTCTTTCGAGACATGATCGTCCAAGCATGTATCACGTATGGCAATTAACTGACTGTCAATAACTATAGTAAATTTCAAGTCAAGTTTCTAAAATTCAATAAAACCTTAGATTGCAGAAAATATTTTCCTAATTTTTTTTTTTTTTTAACCTGGGAACATTGAGAAAGAAAATGTATATCGACCATCAATACAGGCTGGGTCTCAGTAGGAGATATATTTATTTTGAAAGTCTTTCGGACCCCAATTGATCTTTCAGATCTTGTGTTTTTTCCCCGCCAAGTCCATTTATTCCTACTCGTCTTTTCATTCAGAATTGGTCACCACAGTACGTCAGATGATAGTTCAGCGTATCGATCGGTGGATGAAGTGAATTACTGGGACAAGGAAGATCATCCTATCACTCGTCTACGTTACAACATCATAGCAAGAGGATTATGGGATGACGAAAAGGAGAAAGCGTGGAAGCAACTCACTAGAAAACAGGTAATTCTAATTTCTCATCATCAAAGTGGAAAGAAAAAGAATCTTGTGTATAATCTAAGGATCTATTTTCATATGTAATTTTTGATCTTCCAGCATCTCACTTTTTTCCTTAAATCACTCCTCTTCTTCACAGGACTGTCACAGATTAGACAAAATATCTGACAGTATAGAAATGACACTACATTCATCAGTGAACATTTTCATGTTTGGTGATTTTAATGCCTATCATGTCAAGTGGCTTAATCGTTCTAATATTACTGACGTTGCCAGTATTCAGGCTTTCAATTTTTCTGTTTGGTCTCTCAGTCAAATGGTGAATTTCTCTAATCAATTCCCTAATAATACTGATCAATATGCTTCTTCACTTGATTTGTTATTTACCTCCTCTCCTAGTTCTTGTTAAGCATTGTAGCTCTATCTTCTTGATAGTTTGGGCAACTCGGAGTGGTGTAATGGTTAACAAGCTTATCTTGCTAGAACTTATTACAACTGAGTAGTGAGTTCGATCCTCACTTGGTACTCCATTCTTTCAGCCTTATCTAACACCACTTAGAAAATCAACTATCTTCTTGATTGTTCAGATCATGCCGTAGTACCTGTTGATATTTCTTTTAAGTCGTCTATTAGAAAGGAACCTCCTGTTCACAAAACTTCTTTCTGTTTGGGATTCATTTTATGACTTTTTTTGAGACACTCTCTGATATTTTTAACATTCCTATTGTGAATTAGGCCACAGAAGTTTTTTCTTGAGTTAAAGCCGACATAGATGCTTTTGTACCTTCTCAGAAATACCAAGGGAAACCACTATCTTTTCCTTGGTTTACACCTAACTGTTCAACCGCTTTAGCCCACAGGAATCCCTTTTTTTTTGTCTGTACCAATGTGATAGTTCCAATCACGACATACACTGCTGTGTGTCTGCTTGTAATAATTATAAATGTGTCCTCAAACAGGCTAAGCCTTCATTTGCTGACAGAATGAGGCACTGTATAGCCTTTAATAACTTTGGTTCTCATGATTATTGGCAGCTCTGTAATAATGTGTTAAATAAGAATAAATCGTCTATTCCTCCTCTCTTCACTCAATATTAACATCTGCTAATAAAGCAGAATGTTTTGCTTGTAAATTCTCTTCCAATTCTACTCTTGTGTCATCTGGAGTATCTTTGCTTAACTTTCCAATTACAACTGAGTCTTTATCATGTGATATGCATATAACTTCATCCATGGTTTCTGCTATCATCTCTAGACTGGATCCCACAATATATGTGAACTTGATAATACCCTGCAATAGTTCTTAAGAAATGTGCTCCTAAACTGGCTCCTATTCTCTCTAAACTCTACAATAGATGCCTTGCTACTTCTTGCTTTCCTGCTTTTTGGAAATCCTCTTCTGTAGTTCAAGTCTTTAAGAACTCAGGCAAACTGATTCTCCTAACTATCAGACTATTGGCATTCTACCACTTTTTAGCAAAATACTAGAGGCTCTAATAATCTCTGAATTGGTTAAGCATCTCACCTCACCAGGTCTTCTTTCAGATAAGCAATATGACTTTCACTTTTCTAAGTGTCCTCCAGGGCTTTATCCTTGGACCAGTTTTTTTTTAATCTTCATTAAGGACCTTCCTGATGTCATCAGTTCTCAACTTGATGCCTATGCTGATGACAACTATTTACCTCTATCTTAATATTAAGTCTGATCGGTTTCATAAGGTCAAATTGGCAACTGATCTAAAAAATGACCTATATAATCTATTGATAATTAGGGCAAGATTTTTTTTTAAGCTGCTTAAATAATGGAAATATTAATAATAAAAAAGAGAAAGCCAATGCTCAATAATATCAACTGTGAACATGGCCACAATGTGCTGACCATGTTTGGAAAATAAAAAAATCTTCTCAGCGCAATAGATCAGTGGTTCTCAAACTATTTTTTCTGGGCCACATTTTTGAATGAAAATTTGCTTGCACCTCACCAAATTTTATGTGATAAAAAGTACATTTAAAAATAGAGATGGTTAAAGGGAGATAACCGCAGATTCAAAGTCAGAACATTATCATTGATAATGCTCTTCTCCAATTTGCGGGCCCTAGTTACTATATTCTTAATACTTGATATAATGCAAAAATATCGCAGTTATAAAATCAGTCAATAATGATTTATATCTATTTATACTGGGTTTTATGCATGCAATGACAAGTAATCCATAATAATATTTTGAATTTGGAAATCATATTTATTTTAACATGAATTTTTAAAAACTGTTTCTAATTCTTTGTCTTTCAATCATTCCGCCTCACCTACTGTCCTTTTCTGCCTCATCTATGAAGCACACTACACTGTTTGGGAACCACTGTAATAGATACACATATATAAAATCTGTATGTTCAGTTAAAAAGAAAAAAAAAATCCTTGATAATGGCTAATAGAATAGCCGAAAGTGTTCAGATATATAGAACATTTGAACAGTTTTTACACTTTCTGTACAGAAAAGAAAAAACTTGTATGGGTGCAAGAAAAACTAAATCAAAAGCTTTACTAAAATTTTACTATGTTACTTAAAAATCCAAAATGAACAAAAATAAATCAGTAAAAAAAAAATTAATCCAAATCAATAAATAAGAAAATAAATGAAGCAAATAACAAATTAACAAACTACAAATATACATATAGTCACAAGTAAGCATAATAATAACAACTAATGATAAATAATGAGTAAAAATATTAACAAACAAAACTATAAAATGACCATAAAACTACATTCAGATCCCGAATCATTTCCACTCAATAGAATAAGTTGAAACATAAATGTTACCATCCACCCAAATAGCCGTTAGAATAAGACAATAGCTCTATTCATAAAGCACTGCTGACCAGTATATATAAGTTGATCCAAAACACATGGTCTGACAATTACATTTAAGCATGAAACAGATCTACCACTGGGTGTTGACATCACTGTCCATTTTTATATTTACATATGCTCTATCCCTGATAACATTTAACCCATAAATATAGCATACGTTAAAACTATATTTTTATCATATTTTGAGTTATGACTTTTTTGTAACCCTATGTTTCCATGAATCAATAAACTTTTGTTCAAAAGTAATGAAAAAGGCATTAATTTGTTTTAGTTCTTGAAAAAAAAGGTTTACCCCCAAACCAAAAATTTGATTTTACCATAAATGTAATAAGGGTAAAAATTCCAAATATTTTAGAAGCTTTATTTTTCAATTTACTAAAGACGCATTTGAATAATACTTATGTATTTTTAGACATATTAAACAGTTTATAGCTATAGCATAGCATACAAACTTATAAAGAAACAAAAATGCCAACTTGCATATAAAATTAGAAATTTACATCTACAAGTAAGAATAGCTATATAAAGAAAAAGAATGTGGAATATTTAGCATAATTTTACAATTGTGTTTTGTTAGAGAAAATAAATGTAAGCTGAACTTTGTCTTTTTACTGACATCATAAAAGTCCTGAAGGCACATGATTGCCCATTCTGCACACTGATTTGTTCTGGGAATTTCTAGTCTCGTTGCTTCTGGAGGCTTCACCTTAAAAAATCTTCCACTTTCTTTGAAAAAGTGAAAAAATTGAGTTAAATGAAATATAGAAACTTCATACCATCTTGTTGTTTCAGTAATCTCTTGAAATTCTTCTTGAACCGTTTGTAGTTATTTACAAGTTCATGGATATTCGATATTGGGTGATGTGTTGTTTCCTCCAAGTTCATCTATTATTACATGAAGCAATCAGTCAAGACGGTGATGTTGACAGCTAATGAATTGTGGTTCTTCCAGTTTCTTGTAAGGAAATAGTCTTCGTAACTGAATGAAAATCTCATTACTGCTTCCAATGTTCACAGGCATCTTTATGCTCTTCCATAAATTGTATTTATCCAGAACAGCGATTCTTCCTTTGACAACAGTATCCGCTTTTCCATTCAGTAGATGTAATGCTTCTAACTTAACTTCTCTTCCTTTCATTCTTCAAAACCTGCACTTGATATTCTTGGCCATCAATTCATTTACCATCAAAATGCAATGACAATTTTTCTAAGTGTATTGTTTTCTTTAATCAGTCAGTTAAGTGTCACATGTGATACATGCTTGGGCGATCATGTTCCTTTTGAGACATGACTAACCAGGCAGGATATTTTCCTACAGTGGTTTGTCATTCTTTCTGCATTCATTCATCTTTCTGCAGTAGACTGATTGCCAACCAAGTCTGTAGAACCCAATCTGTTTTTTATTAAACCCATAGCTGGAAAGAAGTAACAGATTAATACCTTACCCAAGGGTATTTGTGCATAAGTGAATGCAACAAGTTCAAATGGAATTTGAACTCAGCTCTCTGATTTCTCTTTCCAAGCTGATATCCACTGCACTACAAAGCACATCCTACGCTTCTTTAATAGTGCATCTGTAAATACCAGATTGAGAAGGTGTCTCAATGTCAATCCCTTCTTGAGTTAACTGCTGATAAACATTTGGTGCTTTGCTGGTTGATAAGTTTGAAGATGTTACTAATTTGGTTGCAGTTTTAGTTTTGCTATACTTATTCCTTTTTCTTGTGTGTATTTTTTTTTTTTTTCAGAATTTTCAGACTCTTTATATTCACTCACTGATTAGGAATTTTAAGTTGTTTTTACTGTTACTGTTGTTGAAGTTTGCTTCAGTGTCACTTTTCTTCAATTGGAAGGATAAATAGTTTTGGAACGTGCAGTGTTTCCAGTCCTTTGCTTTTGATCTGAAGAGGATATAAATTTCCACTCCCAACTACACAGCTATTCAACATTTTCTTTTGTGATGTCAAAAATTTCATTTAATGGCTCATCTTTTCTACATTTCACATTTGTCGGAGGTGTTAAGCACTTGATCCAGTTTTGACCTGGGTTAATAAATTTAATTTCTTTTGTCATAAACTTGTTACTTCTTTAGCGATTTCATTTATATATTCTTTCCTTCCTTTGATGGATTCTCCAAGGAACAACAGGTAACGACCAACAATTTGGATTTTGAGTGGTATCCTGCTCTTGTTTTCTGGTGATTGTTCTTCTAGTGGAACGGTCCTTCTTATCTGATGAGATTCTCCATCTAGATCTTTTCATTTCTTTCAGTGGTAGAAGCACTTCTTTATGAGAGATTATGCTTAAAAATGAGTACTTGGAGATCTGTCAGCAAATCAATCACTGTTACTCAATCAGAAAGCTTAACAAAAAACAGATATTTTATCACAAACACAACACACTTTTCCTATTTGTCTTATTTAAATGGCCACCTAACCAGCACTCACATTTATATAGTCCCACAAAATGCATGTCACAAATATCCATGATGTTCTACAAGGTTACAGAAATTTCTTTCTTTCATTTTCTCACTGAAACTAAATAGTCTATATTATGTCTTTTCCATCTTTTCCTGCCATTCCAAACTAAAGAGTCCATTGTTTACGGGGTAGTGGCAGGGTGTAACAGTCATGCTAACTAATGGAGAGACATACAGAATTATAAGAGTATGATGCAGTGAATTCTGGTGATAAAAAAACACTTCACTCTCTTTCCCAAGAAAAGTCATGGCAATGTTGTACAGTACTGATATTAATGAAAAAGAACATTGAGGAGAGCCATAGTTGCCTCTAAGCTTTTAAATATGAAGGAAGAGGAATTAACAGGGAGAGAATGAAAGACTAATTATGCTTGTATTTGAATCCAGTGTACGTTCGTTGTGGTGCAATGGATATCAGTTCAAAATGAGAAATCTGAGAGCTGAGTTCAAATTCCAGTTGAATTTGTAGTATTCATTTATATGCAAATACCCATTGGAAAGTTATGAACCCATCTCTTCTCCATCCAGCTATGGGTTGAATAGTAAGATAGATTGGATTCTATAGCCTTAGTTGACAACCAGTCTACTCTAGAAAGAAATGGTGACCTACTGCAAGGAAATCTTCTGCCTTGTCAGTCATGAATCAAGAGACATGATCACCCAATAGTGTATTACGTATGGTACTTAACTGACTGATACGCTAACATGTTTTCAAAATGCCCACTGTCTATCTTTACTCTAGCCACAATTTTTTTTATTTTCAAGAAAAAGAATTTAAAAAATTAAATTCCAAATTTTTTTTTTTTTAACTTTACCCTAGCATTTTTCAGGGACACTACATTTCTGATTTCAATATGTGCATATCATGAATTAGTTTGTTAGGGGTTACAAAACTTCTAAAAATTAAGTTTTGGCTTCCAATCTGTATTTTGTCTTGTTTGCTCCAAAAGTAGTGAACGTTAGGGATGTGGATTTCATGCCATAGCCTTATAGTTATCAAGTTTGTCTAGCAGGCTATCAAAACTGCAGTGAGCTTGATCCTCACAAAGTGCCCCCATACACCTAACCTCATACCAGATGAAGCAAAATTTAATAAATCCCAATAACATATCATGTCCACGCTATCAATGATCTTTTTTTTTCTTCTTTTTTTTACAGGTAATGAAAGCTTTCTCAACAGCAGAGAATCGTAAGAAGTGTAATCCTGAAACAATGTTTGATGATGTCTATGATCAGATTCCTGACCATATTCAGAAACAAAAGGAACAGATGATGGACCATGTGAACCAATATAAAGAACATTACCCCCTGAAATCCTATGACAAAATTTCTAGTGGATGAGGGCGTCTATTGTTGTTGTTAAATCCGTTCTTCTGAAAAATCTCTTCCTTTCCTCTACGTTGACTTTGGTAATTTAATTCTGCAGTGGCAGCAGTTAGATTCTTAACACACGATAAAGCTACCTGTTTGTATTTTTAGCCATTCCATACGCACACCAACATGTAATGAACCAATAAGGGATCACTATGGGTACAAAAAAAAACTTTTTAAAATGTGAGAAAAAATAGACCAACATATCAAATGACTTCACACCATTGAAGTTCCAGGAAATTTCTTCACACTGATCTCGTTGTTGTATCAAATCTATGCTCAGTTTTTTGAAAACTAGAGACTGAATGCATAGTAGAAAATGTTTTCTTTTCTGTTTTCTTCCTTTTTTACTTTCTCTCTCCTTCCATATTTCTTTTTTCCATTCATCCTCTTTATTTTTTATTTTTTCCCTTCTCCCTCTTTATTCTTTCTTTTTTGTCTTCTCTCCTCCCTCTTTATTCTTTCTTTGTCTTCTCTCCTCCCTCTTTATTCTTTCTTTTTTTGTCTTCTCTCCTCCCTCTTATCTCTCTCTCTCTTTCCTCCCTCTTATCTCTGTTTTATCTTTCTCTTTCTCTTCTCTTTTTGAAAAAATATTCTGGCAAGTTGTGTATACACCTAATATTTTTGCCCAAATAGTTATATTATTATAAATATGATAAACTTATAACTCTGGAATATGCTCAAAAGCACAAAAATAATCATTGCTTTAATGTGAATCTAATCCTTTTTTTTTTTTCTGGTTTATTTTCACCTTTCTCAGGCCAAAACTTCCAAAGATGATGATACTCGTTCAGTCTTTCTTTTTATTGAATGTACAGTGGGGTAAAATTTGAATCAATATGTGTGAAAAATTTGAAAAGATTAGTCTCCAGAATTTTTTTGAATCTCAAATGACTCTAAGTGGAGGAAAAAAAAAACGCTTTTATTTGTGAAAGTGCAGCCAACAAATTTTACTGCAACATATGCATTCTTTTATTTGTTCTCTGAAGTTTCTTTGTCCAAAGCTTCTACAATATTCAATTAGGAACCAATTTTTATCAACTTGCAATCATTCTGAGAAGTAAACATTTTTATCTACTGCTTGAAATGATGAAAGTATTTCAAAATCATTTCAGATTAACACCTTTATCTTTGAAAGTTTCAATTTAAGCTGCCTTCCTTTGACCTGTCTAGACCAAGGAAAAAAATTTCTTTTAATAATATTGGTCTACATTATCTATCAAAAATGAAATGCTAAGAATTCCAGATTTTTTCCCCAAAGGATTTAATTGAATAATTTCCATAAACCTAAAGAAGCCATAAATTTCAATTGAATAAATTATTCAAGCCTTAGTAGCAGTTATTAAGGGAGGCTCTTGTGAAAGCAGTTGGACATGATGATAAAGTGGAGTTTGGTTATGTTGGTTCTCTACTCTCACCACCAGCTGAAAGCAAAACGGTAAGCCAAAATGATATGATAAAATTCCAAAGATCTTAGTCATAAATAATTACTTACAATCAAAAGTTTCTTTGAGAAATTGTTGATATTTCTGCACATTCAAAGAACACACACATACAAAAAAAATCTCTTAGAGTTAACTTATGGAAATTAAATTTCTAGTGAACTTGAAAAGCAAAAGCTGATTGGTTGTGGATTTTTAAACTGAAATTCAAAAATACTCTCCCCAACTTTCTTAAAAATACTCTTTTTTTTCTTTCTTTCTTTTTTTCTCCCACGGAATAAAAAATGTTGGTGTATGATAGAAATTTCCTTTTGCTAATTGTTTTTATAACTGAATTGCATGAATCTAATTGTTTTAATTTTCTTGGCTTTTAGATCTGAAAACTTAAACAAAAAAAACAAATGTATATATATTTTTAAAGTCTCTGTTGACCAGAAAGAAGTAAACATTTTGAACAAGATATTTTTTTTGTTCAAATACCACATCAGTATTCAGTTTACTACTTAAAAAAAAAAGTCAAAACGAACCTCACATTTGGCATCAAACAAAAAAAAAATGTTGATTATTTTTTCTTTAATTTTTTTGTGGGGGAGGGGCTTTTTATTTTATGAATAAAAATATTTGTTATGCAAAAGTTATTTTTTCTTTTTTTCAATATTTACTGAATTTCTTAATAAAATACAAAGACTAAAAAGAGGAAAAAGTTGGAGAGGGCAGGTCTACCTAACAAGAAAATTGTATTATTTTATTTTTCTCTCCCCAAACTTAAATATCTTGCATCAGGGACAAACAAGCAGCACAGTTAATTGGAAAATCATTTATTGGAGATTGATGTTTGCAAATTTTTGCTTCATACATCACAAAAGCAATCTGAAAGAATGGCAGTAGTAGTTACATATCTTATAAACATTATGAAATTTTCCAAAAATGACAGTTCACCTAATTTCTTCATGAATGGGCTCTTACACTGAGACCTGGGCAAGATTTTTCTTTTGTTGAATCTCGAATAATTCTGTCGATGTCCATAGTTATGACGTATCTTTGTGTGTAGCAATATTCAAGATGTAGCTCTCCTTGTCAAGTGTGACGCATTGGATTGCTGCCTGACCTGTCAGCTACTTACTACTTATATAGTGCCAGGCTTATTTGAATGGGATACTACATCCTCCCAAAACTAGAGCAGTTGTACACCCTTGATCTTCCTGTCACTCCTAATTATATTTGTCTTATGCTGTCCTTCTCTTTGCTCTTCTTGTCGTCTCTTCAACAATGACCTCGGTCTTTCTTCATCCTCCTCATACTCATCTGTTTTTTCGCCTTCACTTAGTTCCATATCCTGCTCAATCTCACTTCTGCAACACTGTCTCTCCCTGCTCCTGCACTTCAATTCTCTGCTCTAACTCGTTATTGCACCTTCCTTCCGCTTCACATTCTGGATCTTGTATCTCCAT
Organism: Ascarosepion bandense; assembly: GCA_037127315.1. Taxonomy (NCBI): domain Eukaryota; kingdom Metazoa; phylum Mollusca; class Cephalopoda; order Sepiida; family Sepiidae; genus Ascarosepion; species Ascarosepion bandense. Next base: position 1,698,309 of record JBBBDQ010000151.1, read on the forward strand.
ATCCTCCAACACACTTCTACTTCTAAACTGGTCAGCATGTGCTAAAATACACTGCCCTTTCTTTTCAATTATGACTGTGTTGTTTCCTTTATGTAACAGGAAATTTGCCTCTTCTGCAGTTGTCACTTTGTTTTTCTAATACCCCACCTTCTTCCTTGTAGAAAAAGACATTGTTTTGGGGGTTCTTATCTGCCTTCCCATTAGCGCTGACAGGCACAAATTCCTCCCTGCATGTGGGATAGACCTATAGCTAAGAAGCATTTTTGCTAAGAGCACCTCATTATTAAGAAAAAATACCTTCAAAGTCATTTTCACAGTTTGGACCATTTTCCCTGCTATTCCGTTAGATTGTGGGTGGTATAATGATGTCTTATTATTAAGTCCACCATAAAAAAAGGGCCAAAAGTTATTTCCCCTTGACCATTCAAGGGAGTCCCCAGTGAATAGGTGCATACTGGGAGACAAGAACGGACTTCTGGCAGGAGCCAGCAGCATGGAGTGCAGGACTTTACTAGGCTCTCCATAACCACATCCTTATTCAACATCCACAACTGTTCGCTTTGTTTCTACAATAATACATCCCCTAGTTATTTCCAATACTCGGTGAGTGTCATTTTTCCATAACCGTTTTATTTTGTCATGTTAAAAACAAAACTGGCGAGAAGATGCAGCAGGTGGAAATATTCACCTCAAGATTGGAACAAAAAGAAACTGACACGTAGAATTTATTTCATTGCGTGGCGTGGGGAATTTCAGAAATTGGATTTTAGACGTCGAATTTCGTGAACACACAAAATAATATCTTCCGTTTTTGAAAAAAAAATATCTTGTTTCCGGAATTTCTTCTTTCCCATTCAGTGTGAAATAATGGATCCAAATACTATGGAACAGATTTTACAACAGCAATTAAGGTTGATAGAACTCTTTTCAGAGAGACTGTTCCACAACCAAATCCTCTAGCGACGAAATTAATATCTGGACAGTGTAACGAGGAAGTCAGAGGCGTTTTTTCGCCTCAAAAGCCTTGGGTTATGACTAAAAATAGTCACCTTAGCATGAATCGTAGTAACTAGGTTATTTGGTTAGGTTGTCACCAATCCCAAAAAGTAGTAGTAACTGGTCATTCGGTCAGGGTTCTACCACTCCAGAAAGGAGAGTAGTATGAATTAGGTCACTGGGTCAGGTTCTACCCTTCCCAAAAAGAGATTAAATAGTCTGGTAACTATGGTTACAGTGAAAAGAAGGAAAAGACCAGAGAAAGAGAGTACCAATGAATATAGGCCCCTGTTTCTATATAAAAGAGAAGAAATAGTAGAAAACCTGAGAGTTGTTGGGCTACCGGCCAGGCTTAGACCTCTCTCCGGCTATTCGTTCATGACGTCGAAAAAACTTTCCATCAAGCTACCAGCTGAAATTTTCCACACGAAGACCTTCCTCAACATCCAGTGAATACACCACGTGCTGCCGTGAAAGGTAAAGATTATTTTGTTAAGCATTCTGACCAAATCCTAGCTGTATATATATATATATAATCTTTAGCCGAGTTGAATGACCTTTTTCCATTCCACTTAAACTTCCTCCAAATATCTTCCTCGTTAGACTCACCTCTTATTTTCCAGTGAATATTCTGTAAAATTAATACGAAGTTGAACCCGTTCTCGTGTCCGGTATATTATAGTTCCGTCACCTTATTCTTGTGTTTTTGCTGAATATTTTGGAGTGTTATAATAAATTTCCTTTTTGTATAAAATTATCTTGCATTATAGTTTAATTCACTCCCTTCAGCATTATTTCAACTACAATTGTGGTTTTATGTGTTGCTGACCCAAATGGGTTCGTAACAACAGGCTCTCGAAAATTCCATCACAGAGTTCAACTACGATAAGGAGGCAAACACAACCTTCGCAACGTGGTTTGCTTGTTATGAGGATCTCCTTGAAGAAGATTTTGGAGAGCAAACGGATAGCTGAAAAGTTAGGCTCTTTTTACGGAAAATCGGTCCAAGTGAGCACGAAAAATATATTAACTGCATTTTACCGAAACAACCTCGAGATTGTAGTTTCGTGAAAACAGTTGAAACTCTAAATACTTTTTTTTTTGTGAATACACCTCATTGTTTAATGCAAGATTCAACTGCCTCAATATCACGAAATGTGATACAGATGATTTTACAACTTACTCAGGATTCGTCAACAAGCAATGCGAACAGTTCAAAATTTCCACCATCACAGATGAACAATTTAAGTGTTTGAATTTTTGCATGTGGATTAAGGTCCACAAGTGACAGGGATGTGCGCACAAGAATTTTGTCAAAAATTGAACAAAATCCGGATATTACTCTGCAGAGGAATGTCGGCGGTTGGTGAATCTAAAACATGATTCAGATATGGTACAACAGTCGATACCTGAAACAACATCCACAATCAACACTATTCAAAGACGACAGTCACCGGAAGCAACACAAAAGAAACCTCCATCTGCTTGCTGGAATAGTGGTGGCTGGCATTTTGCTCGAAAATGCCCCTTCAAAACTCACCGCTGCCGCGTATGCAACCGGCAAGGCCACAAAGATGGATTTTGCACACCAACAGGGCGCAAAACTACGTACAAGCGATCACAAAACAAAAAAGGACATAAAACACAAACAGTCTGGTAGCAACATTTTTCCCAAACTCCAAGTCGAACCGCAAATATGTGTCTGTGGAACTAAACAACCATCCGGTTCGGTTACAAATCGACACAGCATCGGACATAACCCTTATTTCCCAGAAACTGTGGAAAAGTATAGGCAGACCTCAGCTTACATCTACAAAACATGTAGCACGGAGTGCTTCTGGGGATTGTGTCCATATTACAGGCGGATTGCCAGTAACAATCAGGATTGAGGAGAAGACAGCATCTGGGATCATATATATTTTGAATTCCCAGCACAACGTTTTGGGACTTGATTTTATTGAGCCACTTGGTCTTCTTGACACCCCATTCAATTTTGCTTGTAATGAAGTATCAAAAGCACCGACCCAGCATTGACAAAATTCTGACACGCATTCAAGATTTCGATTTTCAGCTTCGACCTGAAAAGTGTCATTTTTATTTACAGGAAATAAAATATTTGGACTTTATTTTTGATCGCCATGGCCGTCATCCAGATCCGGCTAATGTAGCAGCTATTCAACGCATGTCACCCCCATCAGACGTAAGCAGCTTACGCTCATTTCTCGGACTAGTTAGCCACTATGGAAGTTTTCTACCTTCTCTGCATTAAATCAAGTCACCACTTAATAAACTGATAACAAAAGACACAAAATGGTCTTGGCCATTTGATTGTCAACAATCTTTTGAAAAAATTAAAAGACTAATCAATTCAGACTTTCTACTCACACATTTTCCCAGATAAATCGGAAAAGGTGATCATGCATGCAGCAAGATCCTTGACACCCACAGAACGCAACTACAGCCAAATAGAGAAGGAAGCACTGGCTCTGATTTTCGCAGTAGAAAAGTTTCTCAAGGTTATATTCGGGCGCCATTTTACACTCCTAACAGATCACAAGCCACTGATTTCCATCTTTGGCTCTAAAATAGGGATTCCCGTGTACTCAGCCAGTCGATTACAACGTTGGGCAATCACCTTACTGGAGTACAATTTTGAAATAAAATACCACTAAACAACGGAATTTGGTCAGGCTGATGCATTGTCACGCCTCATCAGATCACATTCTGCCCCAGATAATGACATCGTCATAGCGGCCATCAGCACTGAGGATGATTTCCATCGCACACTTACTGATTTGTGTCAGAAGAATTCCTGTAACGAGATTTGAAATTAAGAGACGCAGCAAGACCAAATACTCCAAAAAGTTATCCGGTTTCTCAGATGCACATGGCCATCTGACCTCACTGGAGAGCTGTAACAATTTCAGCGGCAAAGAGACTTTCTGGCCATCTTATGTTTGCAGATCGGGTTGTGATTCCTACAAAACTCAGGAGAGCTGTTCTCAAACAATTACACTGAGGACATTCTTGCATCAATTGGATGAAAGCCATAGCTCGCAGCATTGTATACCGGCCCAACACTTCTTCAAATCAAATTGCATCACGCATGTTTGAGCACCTCCCTATCACCCTCAATCCAATGGCCAAGCTGAACGGTTTGTAGACACATTCAAACGTGCTCTACCTAAAGCAAAGGGAGAGGAAACAACAGAGGAGATATTACAAACATTCCTTCTTAGCTTTGACAACACCCAATAGTGCCTTAAAAATCAGATGACACAAGCAGAGGCACTTATGGGGCGAAAGCTTTCTATAACACTGGATGCGTTACGCCCAAAAGAACAACAAAAACAAGGTATGTGTCAGAATGCAGATCAACCACTATCCGTATGTACACCAGTGTTTGTTAGGAGTCACATGCCTGGGCAACAAAAATGGACACCAGGTACTATTCACAAGAAAAAAGGACGATTTGTCTTTAGTGTACAAGTTGGAGATCAATTCTAGGCATGACACAAAACCAATTGCGTCCTAGGTACATCAACAACATGAAGACAAACAATATGTCGAACATTCCACTGGACTTACTAGTGGACACATTTGAATTACCTGCTATATCATATCACCTGTCGAACAGACAAATATAAACGAGAGCAATGCAGAACCTAGAAATAACCGGCCAAAGCGGAACAGAACTAAAGTGAAGCACCTACAAATTAACTCCAAACGTGCTCGTTACAGCTAATTGTCTTCTTTATTTTTATTTAAAAAAAAAGAAAGGAGGTATTAGGATCACCATAAAAAAGGGTCAAAAGTTATCTCCCCTTGACCATTCAAGGGAGTTCGATCCCCAGCAAATAGGTGCATGCTGGGAGACAAGAAGGGACTTCCGGCAGGAGCCAGAAACATGGTGTGCAGGACTTTATTAGACTCTCCATAACCACATCCTTATTCAACATCAACAACTGTTTGGTGTACTCGTGTTTCTACAATAATACATTCCCTAGTTATTTCCAATACTCGGTGAGTGTGTCATTTTTCCATAACCGTTTTATTTTGTCATGTTAAAAACATAACACTTATACAGGATGCATCCAATCCGTCTTAACCAGACACATAAGCTCTCATCCCAAAACTCAAGTGCATTGTCTGTAACTATCGTTTGAGACACTCCATTTCTCGAAAACCCAGTTTTTAAAAACCTGTTTTACTCTGGTCGCTCTTCTACCTTTACTTTCATCACCTTCAGCCAACTAAGAGTTCATGTGCTTCCTTAGGCCACAATTTATTTAGTGTTTTTTATTTTATTTCGTATTTTTATTTAATCCCTACACTTCACTTCTGTTCCATTCAAAAACTGTAACCTTGACAAGGCACCCACATACAGAATACTGTTTCATTTCCCATATATTATGTTGAAACCAAACACCATTATTTTTATCGCCCAACACAGCATTCTTGAAGACGTACCTTTGGTAATTCTTTCCTCAGATTGAAAATAAATTCCAACAACTTCTGGTTTGAATTCAACAAAAAATTTTACCTAACAAAAAAATTCACACCCTCTCCATGCTCCAAACAATTGCTAACATCTTTTTCTTGATATTCAAATAGTTACTTTCTGCTGGTGTTAACCTTCTTGACAAATACGTAATTGGATGTTCCTTTTGCGATAAAATGGCAGCGATCGCTTTCTCATTTGCATCAGTGGTTACGATTATTTCTTTTTATGATTGACACTTTTATTATCGTTTTTTTCCCCTCATGATTGTCTTTAGTGCTTCAAAAGCATTATTTTGCCTTTGCGCCCACTCAAACTCACTGCTCTTATATAACTTCACAAATGGCTCATTTATTTCACTGTACTTGGAATATACTTGGTGTAGAAGTTTATCAATCCCCAAAAGGACTTTAATTCCTTCTTATTCGTTGGAGTCACTATATCTGTAATCTTCTTCGTTAACCTCTCATCAAGTGCTATGCTTTTTTCGATATCTGACAGCCCAAAAAAATTACATTTGTCTCTGTTCACCATTAATCCTGCCTTTTTTCATTCTTGTTAATATTTGGTAAACGGAACTTTTCTTGTCTCTATATATTTAGGTTGATAATTCTCTTTCAACTGAATACTCGCTTTATAGCCTTTCAATAATTCTATTCCACTTTCTCGTGTCTCTATGGAATTTATCAGTTTTGCTGTGTTCGCCTTTAATACGTTAACTCCTAACAACCCATGATCCTTATGGCATGCTACTGTGGTGATACCAACCGAACAAAAGCGATGAACCGAATGTGTGCTCTCTCACAACTAAAAGTCAAATGAATAAAAATCGTCGTACGCATCCGGATCCGCGCAGATGTTCCGGTTGAAAAATAAAAATTAATAAAATATCAAATTACCAATTTTTATTTATCAGCCAATGAGAAGCCCGAAATCAAATACAAGGATGAAATGCGAAACGACCAGCGTTTGAGCCAGAAGGGAAAATATAAAAGCCGTGACAAAAGGCACCCAGACAGACAGGCACAGACGGAAGAGAAGATAGTAATTAGTTATTCCTTGACCTATGTCAAGCTGCTACTATGCTCGCCTTCTTCTTCCTTCTTCTTCCGCACCTGTTCTCAAAGTACTAACTGACCCTTTCTAAGACATTACACACAAACCAACTCACTGACTCATTGACCTTAGAAACGGCAACTTGAAAATGAACATTTCTTTCTTTCAGATCACCATACCTTCCATGAACTCTTTTACCTCCGTTGAACTTTTATTTCAAGCATTACTTATTTTGTAAAACATTGATTGAAATGTAGATATGTATAAATGTTATTTTACACTCAAAAATTGCCTGTCTTGAATTTATGAATTATAGTGGGCTATCTTCCCACAAGGCCAAATTCCGTTAACATGCTACGGAATCCTACTACCCCTCACTACAAATGAAATAAGAGAAGAGATACCCGCTTCACTACCACCACAATTGAAGTTACTTCAAAACACATACCAGTTTCAAAGGTGTGTGGTGATACCGAGCAAAGCGAGGGACCGGATGTTTGCCCTCAGAGATTCAGAAAGCAAATGACCAAAACTGGTCTTTGCATATCTGGCTCCACGCAGAAGTTCCGGAGGTAAACCAAAAATAAATAAATATAAAATCCCTTTTACGGACCTGTAGCGGAACTCTGGATCCTGATTGGTCAACAAACCGCAAAATTTAAAATACGTCAGAGAAACGGTTTTTCATACTTAAAAAAATAATTGTTTCTGATCCACCCTACGTGACTTTTCAATATTTAAGGATGGACTCTAACCGATCACAGCGGACAAGTGTCAGAGGAGGCAAGTTGCTGACACACAAAGATGTAACTCTTAACTTCAAGTGACCCGGACATTGTTCTCTCTCTCTCTCTCTCTCTCTCTCTCTCTCTCTCTCTACAGTTACTGCTACAAACAACTTTATTATTGAACACGAATTCTATGTTTCTAATTGTACATCAGCTCTTATCACTTGTTATTCCTTCTTTTAATAAATTTCTATTTTAAATGTAAAATGTATATTTTATTATTTCACTCTTCTGCACTAATTCTACATATTCTAACCTGTCGACAACCGACCTTCTGATGAAAACCCTTCTGATGAATATCAACCCAACATAAATCCTGTAAGCTGTAAGGAGTTCGGTTAAGAAAGACACAAGGCCGAACAAAAGAAACATTAACCAGCTCCCTACACTTCAGGTGCCCTGAAAGAAACCCATTGTCTTTATGGTTGATCCATAAAGATCAAACTGGTTTAATTTCATATAGCTTTTTTTTAGTTTGGGTTGTCCTGACTTAATCCAAAAATTATTTTCTGTTAATATTATTTCACTACTTATTTACCTGCATACTAAATGCTAAATACATGACCATTTATTCTTATACTCTCTCTACCTTTCTGTTAAGCATTTACTGCAAATCTTCCGGCTTCTTTTTCTTCTACAAAGGGGATCGTTGTTACGGTTCGCATTTTCTCTACTTACCTCTACCAACACTCATTCTTACTTATTCTGAACATTTTTACTTCTTCTGCAATTCAAGCATAGTTTCCTAATACTGGACATTTGTATTCATTCTTTCATGCATTCTTCCACAATATTTGCATTTCATTCTGAATTTAGTCGTGTTCACCTTGTACATTTTCAGCACTTCTTTCTGTTTATTGAATTCTTTGATTAACTCCAACTGTTGTAAAAATTCTATACTTGTTTCCAAATTCATTTGGCTGTTTTGCATGCACTTCAACTTTTTTGCTTCTGACTTTGGTCTTGTAATTCCTCAATCAACCTTAGAAGAATCAATTCATCTTCCACCAACATTTCTTGTGTTCCTAATTTTTCGAAATCACAATATTTAGCTCGCTTCTTACGTCGTCGTCCTGCGACCTTGGCCGAGATAGAACTCATTACACCCCTCCAGTATTCCCTGTGCATTTCGAACCCTGGTACAGTTTATAGCGAAATTCATAATCTTGTCAAATAGCTGAATACTTGATGCTTCGCCAGGGCTACCAAGGGTTATTTTTTATTGTGACACCAACACTGGATGGGTTACCTCCAGGCCCCATCCTGTTATTTAACACATAACTGGAGGAAAGTAACGGATTAATACCTTTCCTAATGGTACCAGTGCTTAAGTGAATGCAGGATACTCAAATGGAATTCGAATTCGGCTCACCGATTTCTCTTTCCAAGCCGACATCCACTGCACCACAACGCACATACGTCACTGAACTCGCTCCTTAAGCATATGCAAGTATTGCATCACAGATTCCTCTGGCGACTGCCTTGCTTCCAAAAACTTGTTCCTCTCGGCAATAACCAATTTTGTCTTCTGTCTAATATTCTTTTTAATGACTCTGATAATTTCTTCAAAAGTTATCTGTTGCAAGTCCTTTGAGTAAGACATGGCAGACATTTTCCTTAAAGTGTCACGTCCCACAGTGGCCAAAAACCACTCTGTTATTTGATTCTCTCCTCCTTCCATTCTTGAGTTCTTCAATTTTTTAATTCTTCCCAATGCTGGATCATCCAACGAAACCAAGGATTTTATTGGCAACACCATAGTTGAGTCTTGAATAACTGTGTCAGTGTCCATAATCGTGAAGTATCTTTATGTGTATCAATATTCATGACGTACCCCTCTTTGTCAAGTGTGACACATTGGATTCCTGCCCGCTTGCCAGCTACTTATAGTGTCAGACTTATTTGCATGGGATACTACGTTGTTCTTTTACAATATCAAAACCATTGAAAACTAGAAAATGTTTGTGGGGATATTTATATCTTATCTAGGAATGTGATTCAGTTATTCCTTTTTAGCCTCCTGTTTTTCTTTTGATTTTTAACACAGGATTTTTGCATATCTCCTTTGAATATTTTTTTTCCAAGTAGAATTAATAATCAAAATTCTATATTGTCCTCCAAACTTTCCACTCACTCACCCAACAGTTGAAATCACCCACCAGTGGGCAACATTGCCCAGGTTGGGAAATCCTGCTTTACTCTAATTTCAAACTAATCATCAATTGTGACAAACTGACAAGGTTTCCTGGCCATTCATAAATCTATGCCTGCTTGTCATGGTACTGAAATTTGATCATCTGTTAATCAAACAAGGATGTGAAGGTGCCATAATGGTTATCAGCACAGAAAATGAAACCAGTGAGCCACGTTCAAATTTTGGCCTTGTTTGTTATGTTTATTTTTGCACTAAAGTTTTTGGGATAGATACAATTTCTTCTATCCATCTCTAGCTATGAATTAAATAGCAGAGCATACTGGGTTCTGTAGCCTTGGGTGGAAACCAGTCTATTAAAAGGAATACAAAATTGTGGGGATTTGTTTTTTATGGCTTATCAACTCTTTTTTTTTACACTGTAAGAATTTAAAAAATGTCTTTTTTAGATAATGATTTACTGATACAAGTCCTATTAATTAACCCATAACTGGCAGGGAGGGGGAAGAGAAGGTGTGTTCATAACTGAGATTAATTCATTTTTAATGGCTTTCAACACTTTGCAGCTTAAAGCCAGAAAATATTTTTAGATTGTAAGTTTTGTTTTTTTTCTTTTAGATAATGATTTAGTGATACAATTCTTACTAATTAACCCATAGCCAAGGAAGATGTGAATTCATATCTTCCCTATAGGTACTTGCAGATAAGTGAATATAAGGAACTGAACTGAAATTGGAACTCAGATCTCTAATTAACAATTTTGAACCATTACACACCACCTGCACATCCAAGAAGTCACCCATATGGGTACTGACCAGGCTTGACATTAACTTCAGTGATCATATAAAAACCAGTGTTTTAATGCAATATGGCTGTAAACACCCAAAACTGTGGGCAAGGCAACAGGAAATCATTCCATTTTCATTCCTAAGAAGTCCTGACCATTCACAGGTAATACAGAAAAGAACTCTGTGGAGAGCCATGGCTGAAGGATGGTATTTCTTTGACACCATTATTGCCATATACACTTTTGACTTTCTTAACAATGTTTATTCTTTTAAGTGATTGAAATTTTAATAAAGCCCAAACCTTTGAAAATGGATTTATACATTTGCTTTATTCTTGAGAACTGACAAAGTTATTAAACATTATTTATTTACTAGATTGCTTGCTTATAGGAATAATTTTATATTTATTCAATTATAAAAATGTGTGAACCAACTATAATGTAGTATCTATTATTACTATTTTATAAAAAAAAATGAAAAGAAATTTATTTTTCTCATAATTATATAAAAATGTCTGAAGAAGAAAATTTCAATAAACTCATAACAATGATTAGTAATTAATTATAAATTTTTTGCATGCCAAATACTGAATTACCTCCCCTAGATTACTTTACGTTATTACAATTTCTGAATACAATTTTTTTTTTCACAAAAATATCATTTATAAATTTTTGAATAAAAAGATTTTTCAAATTTATTTCTTTATAAAAGGTAATTAAGATTGATACAAATGTAAAATTTGACACTTAGCTGATTGATGTTATATTCAGCACCTCTACTCTAGGATTTCATAGACTAACCTTTTTGTAATCATTCTGTCCACTCATCAGGAGGTATCAGCAATTGTCTGCAAATTTTCTCATTTTTGTTATTTTTATATTATTAAAAAAATGAATTTATACACTAAAATGTAAATAATATTGTATTGTACTTGGTTTGCATATTATAATCTTGTAACTAAATATTGCTAAGGGAGTCAAAAGTGTATATCAAAATAGCAGTGTCAAGGGAATAACCATTCTTTCGATAATGTTTTTTTCTTTGACCATAAAAGTTTAACATTGCTGAAAACTCAATCACTAATTACAAAGAACAAGCAACCACTTTCCTTTGACTGAGTAAAATAAGAGATCAATCAGGAAAAATAGACTTGTAGCGTTCATTATTTACACTATCTATATTCAGACTATTGTCATCATCTTTGTTACTAATATCACAATGTTGTGCTCTCTGGCCTCACTCAATCAGGGCAGCCTACAAGAAATTCTGTATTGAACCCTTTATTTAATCATCATGGGTAGATTGTTTTCATTCCACTGCTCATGCCTCTGGATGTCAGAATACTTCTTATTTTTGCCTGCCCATTTCCAGTGAGTGCAAGTACACACTGTCCGACCCAGAGATTGAATTGACAATCACTATGTCACCCAATTCACAAAGACCATAAATTTGCTGTAGTGAACTTGGAGCCTTAAACATAAAAAAAAACAATTGTAACATTGAATACACCCAAAATTAAGCTGGTGGTGTCTTGCCATCACCAAAAAGAACCTGAATTTTCTCCAGTTATAATGAATACTTGGAGGCACAGTGGAGTAATGGATAGCGGTTCAGATTTAGGAATCGGAGAGCCGAGTTCAAATACCAGTCAAACCTGTTACATTCACTTACATGCTAATACCCTTGGGAAAGATATGATTCCATCTCTTCTCCCTCCAGCTATGGGTAAATAGCAGGACAGACTGGGTTCTATAGACTTGGGTAGCAACTGGTCTAAGAGAAGGAAAACTCTGAATTCAAACTAGCTTGGAGAGGTTTGGGCTCCATCAGGCTGCTGTACCCAAAGAAACACCACTTCTTCTGCAGCTGCAATACATGTGGTGCCCCTACAACTCTAATGAGTCATGGGATATCGGGGTCTGGATTGTCGTTAATATCAGCTTTTGAGGGTTCTCTGCATTCTCTTTGCCTTTTACATGGTGTCTGTCTGTAGAGAATTAAGAGATGTAGTCTACATGTCTCAAGATGTATATTTGTCCATGTTAAAATTACAAAAAGGATTGTCGTTTAGACAAAAATGGAAAAATAAAGAAAACAAAAAATGAAAAGGGAGACCACTTTTTGTAAAAAACGAAAACAAAAAAACAAACAAAAATCACATCATACATTTAGTGATGAAAAACAACAACAAACAAAACGAAGACTTAATTAAAAATATATATATATATATGTCGTTAATGAGGAGCTACGGTGGATAGCGGCTCGGATTGAGGAATTGGAGAGCCGAGTTCGAATTCCAGTAGGTTTCATTACATTCACTTATGTGCTAATACCCTTGAGAACTTGTCTCTTCTTCTCCCACCTCCAGCTATGAGAAAATAGCGGGATAGCCTTGAGTGGCAGCCAATCTAAGTGAAGAAAAACTCTGAATTCAAACCAGCCTGGATAGGGCTGGGCTCCGTCAGACTGTTGTACCCAAAGAAACATCACTTCTACTGCAGCTGCAATACATGTGGTGCCCCTATAGACTCTAATGAATCATGGGATTAAACAAAAAAGAAAAAGTAAAATAAAATCATGAATACTTGTACTTTCAATGAGACTTCTTACTTTGGACATCTATTAAGACTTCACTTCACCCCTGACCTCAACTGGAACTTATATATACATAAAATCCATTGTTAAAGAAGCTGTAAAAAAAGGTCCCTTGTAACACTCCAAAAAGTATCTAACACCTGCTTTACAAGAACAGACAAAAATTGGAGTTCAGGGGATTGTTGACTTCCAACAGTTTTGTTCCTATGATGTATTGTAATGTGACTGTTACTTGCATCACTCAACAGTAAATGAATAATCTAGGAAATCACAACACATTTCTATGATATATGTTAAATTAATGAGGACTAACAAAAGTACATGGAGGTCATAAATATAATAAACTAGCAGTATAGCCTGGCGTTGCTCGGGTGTAATGAAAGCTTTAAAATTAATCCATGGTCCTGGAGCTCAGACTCTTTGGACGTTGACACAAAAGGCTAAAAAAAAAAAAAACAATAGTTGTTTCCAGTTTAAACCAAAGACTGAAAAAAAAAAAATGAATGGATGTAAGTCAAATTTTAATTTCCTGGTATCGATATCAAATTAGTTTTTTTCGTAATAAACTCAATTTTGAAGGCTAAATAAGTCCTCTGAGTAAATAGTATCATGGCTGAGACTAAGAACTACAATTATACCTACTTAGTTTTTGCTTCGGGTTTGGTTCTAAAATAAAAGGGCTAAAAAAAATACAGATATACAGACAGATAAACAGACACACACCCAAACATATTGCTTTTTATATATAAATATTATCGATTTTCTGCGCTATTGTAAGAACTGCAACTTTGAAACTTCTGAATATCGTTTCTTATGTCTTTGTCTATGAGAGTATCAAATTTGATTAAAATCGGACCACTCCTTCTATAACCCGATTTTTTATCGATATTTCTCGGGGGGTACCTCGACACAAAACCTAGCTAAGAAAACTTGCAGACGCTTATAGTACAACTGTGTAAATTTTCAAGAAAATTGCTTCAGCCATTTTGCAGTCTATAGGTAACGGACACACAGACAAAGTTCCATTTATAAATAAGTTTAGATAACAAGAGCAAAAATACCGACATTATCTTAGAAATTAGCAAGAGATGATTATTAAAATGAGGATAACTGCAATGAATTTGAAAGCTATTTTTTGTTTTGCTTTTGAATAATAAATATTAAATTTATATTATAAATAATATTATTTTTGTGGAAAAAATAGTGTGTTCAGAAAATGTAATGACAAAGTAATCTAGGGGAGATAATTCAGTATTGGGCATGTTAAATAGAAACATCATATTCTGGATTGAACTCAAAATTTAGTCAATTTGTGCCAGTCATGAGGCCAATCATCCCTGAAAGTTTTTAATTGTCGGTTGCTTATAACCAAGTTTCAAAATTCGTTGATTTCCGTAACGTTTACATTTGTTGACATTATGATACATTTCAGAGCAGATATGTTTGTTTACGATGGATCGAACATTGTGTTATATAGGCTTGATAAAAACCTCGTTTAGACTGGAGGCTATTCGTGGTCGAGAGGTCTAAGACGTTACCAGATCAAATGGTTGCTTCTCCTATATAGATAGGGGTTGCAGGTTCAAATCCTGATGAATGGTACACATTTTCGTAATAAAAATTTATCGTAAATAATCAGGCCGGTAGAAATAAATATAAAATACTGTTTCATTAAAAACAGAATGTCTACTTAAATACCAGTATCGATAAAAAATAATGTTCAAACAATTCATTTCATATATGTATAATCTAAACTTATTTATAAATGGAACTTTGTCTCTATAGGTAATGGACACACAGACTACGAAACGGCTGAACCGATTTTCTTGAAAATTTAAAAGGTTGTACTATAAGCATCTGCAAGTGTTCTTAGCTAGGTTTTGTGTCGAGGTACCCCCTGATAAATATTGATAATCGAAAAAATCAGGTTATAGAAGGAGTGATCCGATTTTAATCAAATTTGATACACTCATAGACAAAAACATAAACGATATTCAGAAGTTTCAAGGTTGCAGTTCTTACAATAGTGCAGAAAATCGATAATTTATATATATAAATAAAAGGCAAGATGTTTGTGTGTGTGTGTGTTTGTTTATCTGTCTGTATGTCCTTTATACAAAGCCACAATTTTTATCCGAGTCTCACCAAACTTCACACAAAAATTCTTTAGGCTGAGTCTGAGCTCCAGGACCATGGATTAGTTTTAAAGCTTTCATTACACCTGAGCAATGTTGGGCTATAATGCTAGTATATATATATGTATGTATGTTTTATGGTGTATGGAAACACAACAAACCATAGTCAGTGAAGAACATGCATTATATGTATGATGAAAACAGCACGAATCAAATCAAGATTAACAGCGATTATGTTGTAACCAGAAATTGTCATAACTTGGGGACTTACTGTATTGCATATTTCGGCTAGAGTTGTTCAATCCTCACCTTCCAGCCTTGACAGGGTTCAAAAACTTATTAATGGCATTGTGGGTGGCAAATTTTTCTCCAACTTACGTTTATATTCCCAACAGATGAATTGTCACAAGCCTGTTGCTATTCTGTCACTATTTTCATGATAAGTGTTCAGACAAGTTTCATCCTTATTTCCAGCATTTCCTTCCTAGCTAAAACCCACAATGCCAAATGTAAAAAGCATCAAATCATCCTCATTCTCTTTTGTATTCCATTGCTAAGACAACTTCTTACCAAGAAAGAGGAACAAACTTCTGAGGGGATGCTTCCTCGATCACTCTAATCTTAACCTCTTCAAGTGTAGGGTCAGCTGTTACCTATATACAACAATGCCATGTTTTGAGTGGATGAATAAAAACAACTCTACATGGAAACTGCCATTTTACAGAAGCTGATTCATACACCTCTATAGCCCATTCATTATGTTTGATTGTAATAAATTGTATGTTTGGCCATGATGTCTGGTAAGTATCATAATCATCATTAAAATAACAAGATGACAACAATTAGATACCTCCAGCAAAAAGATACCTACAGTTTAAAATGCATTTTTTAAAATGAAAAATCTTTCTTGAAGCTTTTATTTAAAACCAATAAATTAAATTGCTGTATTTCATTGACTAGAAGGAGTAAGATTTGAAAAAAAACAAAAACACAAAAACAAAAACACAAAAAACAAAAAAACAAAAAAAACAAAAACAAAAAAAACAAAAATAAAACAAAAATAAAAAAACAAAAATAAAACAAAAATAAAAAAAACAAAAATAAAACAAAAATAAAAAAAACAAAAATAAAACAAAAATAAAAAAAACAAAAATAAAACAAAAATAAAAAAAACAAAAATAAAACAAAAATAAACTTAAAATAATTTCATTCACTTTTGAATAAATCCTGAAAATTTGATTAAAATCTAACAATTATTTTATTTTTGCAAGAATTTCCAAAACAATGTTTTTTTTTTTGTTTTTACTGCAAAAAAAAGATGCTAAAAATACCTATACTAATTAAAACCTTATAAATAAAACATCAGCTGGAGCTAAGTTTTTGACTCTTAGACAGAAAAGGAAGGAAAAACATTCAACTTTTATTTTATTTAAGAAAAATTTATTTACAGAAATCAATTCCAATTTATTCCAACCTGGAACAAATTGGAAGCATGCCTCCATTTGGACCTCCAGGAACGACCCCCCCCCCTGGAAATATTGAAAAAGCCATACAGAACAATAAGAGTACATGCACATTCATACACCAAAAATAATTATCCCCTTGCAATACACGGTTCCAAGGTTTTTTGTTGTTTTTTTTAATTAAAAGAAAAAAATTCATTCACCTTCCAAAGTGGAAAAGTCAAGTTCAATGTGTTTTTTTTTCTTTTTTATTAAAGCAACATAATCAGCATTATCCTTTCTTCATTATTCCAATTCAAAAGAGGGAAAATATTGCCATGTTTTCTTGCAACAATGTCCCTAAGGGGTGTTGTAAAGACCTAGTAGTTAAAATAGCAAATGCTATAGGTCCTGTATTAATTACTTTCAAACTTTTTGGTGAAATCGGCATCCGACAACGTAAATGTTTGCATCTTTTAGTTATTTTATATTATATTTGTCATAATTCTTTCCCCTAAAATTATTCTTGATACATAAAAAAAAAAGAAAGAAATGCATATATTATCTGTGTGTGTGTGAGTGAGTGAGTGAGAGATTAAAAAAAATGAAAAAAATGGAAAGAAAGAAAAAGGGTATTACTAAAGGATAACATTTTTAAAGCAAGCAATTTCTTGTAAATAAAGTGCTCCCTTATCAAGAAATCAAGCATTAATTGTAAATAAATTAAAATGTTTATAGACATTACCAACTTCACTTCAAATTATGCAGAAATTATTCTTTAAAAAAAAAAAAAAAAAAAAAAAAAAAAAAAATCTTTTAAAATTTATTTAAAATTAGATAAATTAATTGAATTTATTAACAGTTTATTTTGCTCCTGAAGAATGAAGTAGTTTCTGTGAAAGTTGCATTTGGGAGTTAAACTATTTTCACAATTGTAATGGTTTAAGATAAAAGATAAATTTCTTACAAAGAGTAATTTTCAAGAAAGCAAAACCATTGCTGCCTGAATTACTTCACAACAATCAAGCTGCAGCAATTTAACTTTTTTTTATGAGGAATTTACTGTCACATCACAAAAAGATTTCATGATCAGAACCTCTAAAGATATTGTCAGTTATTGACATTCCAAGAGTTCCAATGAATATGTTTTTTTTTAATTTTTATTTTTACATTCTACTATCACATTTCAGATGATCCACTCAATGTTTTATATATGTACAATCTTAATGGGGGAAAAAAAAAAGGAATAACTCTCATTTCCCTAAACTCTGATCAGACCAAACCAAGTCATCAATTCCAGTTGATCATTCAGACCAAGCCAGTCTTGTGATCAATCAACATAACACGGGGAGAGACAAGGCTTGGGTCAAAGCAATCAATTCCATTGTCAGCCAAGGGACCGAGCTTGAATATGGACCACAGCCTCAGGGTGGACGTCTTAAAGCAAACAACAAAAATGAGAAAATATAGATAAGAACAATCCATAATCCCTGTCTTTATTGTAGGTAATAAACAACTGCAGGTTTTATGTGCTCAGTTGTTCTCTATTCATTTTCATTACTAAACAAAGTCACACTGACATGTCTCCACTAAATACAATGTATATAGTAACAAGAAATGATGTTGGATTAGAAACAAAAATCCATTAATTCCTAGGAAATTACTTTATGTTTTAGATACAGAAATAAAAGGCAACAGATACCTCCAAAAGATATTAATGCAGGATTTTCTTTTCTTGACAAGGGCCTTGCTTCACCATGTAAGTCCTTCATGGCTGAGCAGTCTAAAAAGATGCCAGTCTACATGGTGGTTTCCCCTGCATAAAGAAGGATGCAGATTCAAACCCTGTTAGAAGGTAGATTTTTATTAATGATAAACTCTAAAAGCCAGGCCAGTAGAAAACACTTATACTGTTTAAAAAACAAAACAAAAAAAAAACAAAACGAAAAAACAGATGTCTACTCAAACACACGTATCCACACTATATGTATGTGTGAGTTGGAGAGATCAGCCAATTACGCTATCATGATTTTGACCTTTTAGGTTTTGTGTAGGTGTGTGTGTGTGTGTGTGTGTGTGTGTGTGTATATATATATATATATATATATGTATGTTTAGTTGTTATGGTGCTTAGTGCCAAGATTACTGTTGTTTTCAGTGGTTTACTAGTAGAAAGGCATTTTGGCAAGTAGGGTTTTGTTATAAAGTGCTCTATATCAACAGAGCATTATATATGTATCAGAAAATTTTGCAAAACTTTGAAGGTGGTATGAAAAAAAAAAAAAAAAGCCTATTTGCCAAAATGCCTTTCTATCAGTAAACCACTGAAAACAATAATCTTGGCACTAAGCACCATAACAACTTAACACATTATAATATATATATATATATATATATATATATATATATATATATATATATAGTAGTGTTAAATTATAAAAGATAATGTCAAAATTGCTGTATTTTTCAGTAGTTTATGGGGGGGGGAGACCTTTTAGACAAGCAGATTTATTTTGTCAAAGTGCTTAATATGAAAGGAAAGGATATAACATTAATAGAAAACATAGAGAAACTTGTCACTGAGCTGAGTGGTGTTATTTCAGTTATGCTAACTTCGAAGTCATGTCCTCTCTGTATTAATGGCAAAGCTTACTGGCCAGCCTTTCCAGACTGCATCTTTGAGAAACTCATTTCCAATTCAAAACCATTCTAAAGTCTTTTGAGCAGTAGTCACCAATTTCACACTCACCCAAGCATTGGACATTTGCTACTTTGACTATTTTTTGTCCAAAATTGAAATTCATTCCTTAAAACAAACTCCTCAATCTTTCGGTTGCCATGTTGATTTCACTTATTACTATTGTAGTATACTCTTATTTGAGAGTAAATGTTGCTTTTAGGTTTTATATTGTTGAAAACGTTTAAAAAAAAAAAAAAAAAAAAAAAAGCTGATAAAGTGAACCTTGAATATTGCAAAGTTTTTGGTCACCTTTTTTTATAATAACAATAACAGCAGCAACCATTTTGAAAATTTTGTAGAATGTTATTAGTTGGTATATTATACCTATTGGATCCCAATCTATATCCAGCAGTCTTAGGTATCCAGTATGTTTCTGATTGTTCATGCTGTGTCAAGCAAATAAATCTTCTGCAGTACATAAAAACTTGCTAGTAAATCTAATGCTTTCAACCAAGGAACAAAATTCTCTGATCACAATTGGCACAATCTCTACTTTATGGCAATTCCATATTTTAAGAAATTTCACACTGTCATTCTGTTTAATTGTCAAATTATTCCTATTCTTAAAGTTTGTACACCTGAGGAAGGCTGGAAAATGGATTGGCTGAAATGTTGCAGTAAGAACAGTAAGAGCAAGACAAAAAAAATTGTTGCATTATTAGAACCTGTTTTGTAATTGGCTGCAAAATACTGTTGAGAAGATATTCAAAAGTTATACTGCCAGAAATTCTGATATCTAAAAAAAAAAAAAAAAAAAAAAAAAAAAAAAAAAAAAAAAAAAAAAGTGTAGGTGGCTTAATGGTTAGAAGCTTGAAACCAAAATCCGTATCACCAAGTTCAATTTCCATTCGAGTTTATTACATTTACTTTCTCGTAAATATCCTCAGGAAAGGCATGAATCTATTTTTTCTCCCATCAGCTATGGGTTAAATAATAGACTCTTCACATTTGACTTGTAATTAGTCAAAGACAAGGATAACTCTGAATTCAAAACCAATTGAAGAGGTTAGCAACTCCAAGCCATAAAACATGCTTGCTACAGAAACCATGGCAACAGCACCTAGCTTGTAAAGAATTGTGGTCTCAATACTTTACAGGGGAGTCTATAGAACTTGCATGAGAGCCATTACTATAGTTCAGAGGTTTTTTAAGTAAAATCATTAAATCTGTTAAAAAAAGTGTTTAGAAGTAGACAGCTCACATTGGTTAGCATGTCTAACAAGCTTTATGTCAGTAATTCATCCCACAATACCATGGCCTTGTACCAAACTAGGCTTGATATAGTAAATATCAATTTACATGACTGAAAAGCAGCCATTAGCAAGCTAGCTTTACAAACCATTATAAGTGAATTCACTGAGCTCCTGATAATTATAGCCTTGTACCAGATTCAGCTTAGATATTTATTCAACTGAATCAACCTTGGCACAAGGTTAGATTTTATAGAGTACCTAGTGAAGACCAAGATGTGTAGGATTACAACTACTACTTAAAAAGATTGAATCAGTTTTCCTTCCCTAAGGCAAAGTCCATGAAAGAGAGTCTACCAAAATGAAGGTGGGTGGGATACAAGTTAAAGCCTCATTAGAAGCTTCTTTTCTTTTGTGCAACCCATTGTTAAGATGAAAATTACATAAAATGGGGTAAAACTAGAAACAAAAAGGAGAAAAAAAAATTTCATCTGAAAAAATTCAAAGGTAAAAAGCTTATTTACAGCCAACTACATTCATTGCAACCAGACTGGTCACTATCAGCTCCTCCTCCTCCTTGACAAACTAAAACCAATTCAAAGCTGGTTTAATCAAATTCATCCATATTTGAGTGGGCATGTAGGGTGTGTCAAGTTGTTTTTAGAAGCTGTGTGTATGCGTGTGTGTGTGTGTGTGTATATATATATATATATATATATAAGTAGAGAAAGAATGACATGAATCACAGGCATAAAATACATGTAAGTTTAACTTCACTCAGCTTCCATATTAAAAAATAGCACATCCAACATCTTATAGAACTCTTTTTACTTCACTCACACTGAAAAAAAATTTTTATCATACACAAAATCAGTCATGTATAAATCATATATGGCAAATTTTAACAAATGTAACCACCAAATAAAAAAATTTTTTTTAAAAAAGTCAAAAAGATTGTTGTTTTTTACTTGACAATGCTATTACTTCCTCATCAAATTTTGTGGTAAAAGAGCTATTTTTAGAATTTGAATAAGATCCAAACTGTCTCCATGCATTTTTTTTTTGAGAACTGACAACAAAAATGTTAAACAGTTTCTTTATTAGATTGTTTATTTACAATAAAGATTTTATATTTACAAGATTATAAAAATATGTGAAACAACAACGTAATATTTATTATTTACGATTTTATAAAGAAATAAACGTGAAAACAATTTTTTTTCATAAATGTATGAACATGCCTGTCAATAATAAAATGATAAAATTTAAGTAAGCACCTAACATTAAGTAACTAATTATAAATTTTCAAAAAAATGTATTTTCCAGACATTTCTTTCATTTGCTCTCTCCACATAAATTCATTAAAATAAGTTGAGAGCCAAGAAAAAATATGTATGAATCTAGTTTTATAAGACTGGATTTTATCTAAATTCTAAAAATAACTTTCTAACACTAAAAAAAAAAAAAAAAAAAAAAAAAAAAAAGTGCCCAGAGAGTATAAAGTAATAGCAGTATTAACCCCACTACAGAAAAAGCGTCCTTTTGACACACCATTGTTTAGGGGAGTATGTTTGTTAAATTTTACAAGAGAAAAAACTAAAAAGATTTGAACAGGAGGAAGATTGAATTGTTTGTTTGTCAAATTATTGTGTTAGCAGACATTCCACATTTCTATCAAAACCACTTTTTCAAAGAACAAAGAAATATTTTTTTTGACAAAACCACACAAACTTTTGAATGGCACCTTATAGATAATCCCCATTAAACTATAACTAAATAAATGCTTTTCCATCAACTGACATAAGTATTACAATGTGTTTTCAAATTGCAAAATTTTAAGGAATAAATAGCACAAAAGAAAATATTTTAATCCAGAAAAAAAAAAAAAAAAAAAATCTAAACAGCATATTTATTTCCCAAAAAATTATCAAAAATAAAGTTTAGAAAAACCTGTTTTAAAATATTTGTGTTCAATAATGGAGACATTTTCTTCTTTATTTCTATCTGAACTGAATTTCTTCTATTTTTGGTTGGATGTAGATTTTGAAATTTTCTCACAGAATTTAAAGATTCTATCATGTTAGCTGCAAACACTGTGAAATAACTGGATACAATAATAATAATAGAGTTTATATAATATAAAATGCGTTTCTATATTTTTGGCTTGTTAAATTTTTGCTATATTTTAATTATCTCCCTTATACTAGTGACAAAAGGAACTATTTCAACATGTTTACAAAGCTGGATTGGAACAATAATAATTTGTGTGTTTATATATATATATATATATATATATATACATACACACACACAAGCATAGGGTAGGTATGGATGGAATAATATTCTGTATCCAAAGAAACACTAATCTTAAAAAAGGGCTCAATACAAAGTAGAGCTAATAATATTTATTTAGAATTTATAACAAATATGTTATATCACTACAAAAGTAGCCATTTTGTTTTAACACCACTATCTGTGTCTTATAATAAGACACAGATGCCACATTTTACAACTCCATAAAGTACCAGACTCTTCCTACCATTCTCTATCTTTACAAGAGTCGGACGAGACCAAAAATAGAGTATGGCTGCTATATCTGGACTCGAGCTGGCCAGTTTTCACTTTCCAGCCTTGATAGATCAAAATCATCTTTGCAGCTTTCTGTGTTATTAATTATTTTCAGCCCTACAGCATGATTCCAACAGGTGAAAAATCACAAGTGTCTCACTACTCTTCCCCTATTTCCATGGCAAGTGTTTTGACAAACCATATTCATTAGTTCCACCAGTTCAGACCTTCACAGCTAAGACCCATCATGCCACCGACAGAAGAATAAATCATTCTCATTCCCTTTGCATTCTATGGGTAAGGAGAAAGTTCCATTCAAACAGCTTCTTCCTGAGAACTGCTACTTTGTGGAACAGACTCCTGAGGGGATGCTTCCTTGATCACTGGAATCTTAACCTTAACTCTAGGGTAAACTCATATCCTTTGCTATATATCCTCATAAACTGCATTTCTTACCACCTCCTGATGTTCATACAATGACCTCATTCACTAACCAACTACCTAAGTGGCTCTTGGGCCTTGTATTGGGTGAATAATTAGTAAAAACAAAAAACAAAAAAATAAAAAATCTACAATGATACTTTATACAATGGTTTAACTGCAACAGGGTTATTCTAAGCAGGATCCCTTTAAGTCATCGTCCATGCTCACATTAGACGAATGAAAGCCACTTATATATATATGACTCTCAGGTTAACGTTTTCTGCTGACATAAAGTGGAAAGATTATACTGAATCAATTGCTAGGTCCACTGCTAGGAAACTTGGTTCACTGTGTCATGCTAGACAGTTTTTCTTGCTTGAATCTATCTTACATATTTATAAGCCTACCATTTGGCCATGCTTTGAATATTGATGTCACATCTTGTCTGATGCTTCTGTTATGTATTTAAAGAAATATACAAAAAAAAAAAAAAAATACAAAGAATCTGCAATGTTATTGGATTTGACCTGGCATCTCAGTTTTAGTCGCTTTCCCACCACTGTTACGTTAGCTTCCCTGCGTCCTTTCTATAAATATTTTCATGGTAATTGTTCTGATGAGTTTTATAATTTGGTACTAATCAAATAGTACACTTAAATTGATATGTTTATTGCTTGTAGATTGGCATCAAAGTCTCCTCATTTTACAGTTGAAATGGCTAGATGCAAAAATGTAAGAGAAGAAACGTAGCTTAGAACTTACTATGATAACAGTTTCTTCTCTCAGACTTCTCACTTATGGAACTTCCTTTCAGCTTTTTGGTCAACTTTGATCTTGAAAAACTGAAACGTAATGACAATCATTATCTTCTGTTTTCTTAATGCCAACTCTCCTATTGTTCTTGCTCTTTAATAATATCTTTTTTTCTTCTTATATTTTTTCAGTCAGTAACCCCCTTGTGCCTTTGTGGCTTTATTTCCTTGCATGGAGTGAAATAATAATTATAACAATAATAAAAACTTATAGACAACAAAACAAAAAAAAATGCTTCCTGTATCATAGCGACAGGAACATATATATATATATGTTAAATTTAGTAGCATCACAACAGAAACATCTACGGACAAATAACCAATGCCTGTTTTTATTGATGATTTATCATCATTTCAACATTGCTACCTAGCATCCATTGTTAAAATATACCTTCATTGATTCAATTCATATAGATAGACAACTGTATCAAATCTACATCATTATTAGAATTCTTATGTTTTAAACCAATTTCTAACACTGCACCTTTAGCCAAACATCAATTGAATGTCTTGAATTGATGCATGTGTGTACGTAGCTCACATAGTTTTATTATACCATTATTAGCAAACAGTGCCATCATTGTGAAGGTACAGGCTTACCTCATTTTATTGTGATTTCAAGATATTGTACATTTTCACAGACCAAAATTTTATGCTAACCCTGCATAGAGCATGTTAACCAACCATATTTGCATACCTTCGGTATCAAATTTTGACAGCAATAAAATATTTTTTTAAGTATACATGCACATTTTCTTATTTTGAAAAGACCTTATGCTATTGTATAACTCACAGATTATAGTGTAATTGATTTAAGTTTTTTTCTTTTTTTACAGTTTATGAACCCACTGCGAGTTAGTTAATACTGTAACATATTTTGGATTCTAAGAATGATTCCTTTTTTGGGAGTTAATATTGCATTAGCAATATTTTGAGAATAACAATGATGTTTTTCCAGATACAAGTTCTACTATTTAACCCATAGTTGGAGGGAGGTGATGGATTCATACCTTTCCCAAGGGTATTTGTGCATAAATGAAACAGACCTGACTGAAAATTGATTTAATCCCTCCAATTTCTCATTTCAAGCTTCTATCCATTTCACCACACACACACACACACACACACACATCCAGTTTATAGTAAATTTAATTTTTAAATGCACTAGGAAACCAGAAAATTTGTGTCTCTTTGTTGCAATGGTTTGGAACTGAACTAGCAACATCTCCAAGGCATTCCTGTATTTAGTCGTGGATGTCAATGGTACCAACATTTTAACTATTCGATCATCATCAACATGATTACCTTTCGGAATAGCCCTGGACAGAGAAATGTGCGACAACTGATTTATTTGCATTTTGCCTGTACAACACAAATTAGAAGTATGAATTTGAAGACACTATTTAAAAGCCTATCCGTCGGTCAGCTCAGCTGCCAAGAGGAATTTACATTTGTAAATGATATTTGAAATTAAAGTGAAAATGTCCTGCAAGATTTCTAAATTAGGATCAGTACTGCAATGACATCAGCACCAAGTCCAGACGGAAAATTATTTGCAGTCAAAAAGGGAAAAGAAAAAAATGTTGGTCGTCAGTTGCATAAATAACATATATTTTAGAATATATATAACCAATACATACATACATACATACATACATACATTTGTACACAGATTGTGATTATAAATGTATTTCAGGTTTATAAGTAAGGAGAACAATCATCACCCACAGATGAAGTAAGGCCTGAAAAATACAAGAAAAAAAAAATAAATAAAAATAGAATAAGTAAACATTCCATAACAAATAAAAGTGGTCAATTCTTATTCTATAATTACGTTTCCTTTATTATCTGGTTCCCCCCCCCCCAACACTTTAGCTCAATACACTTTTTATTATTACAATTTTTTACTAGTTTTATTCCATTTTATTATTCTTGATTTTATACCAACACTGTGGACTGGATTGCTGTGTGATGTCTGTTCTTTAATATAGCAGTGAATGCTGGACAATAACATCAAAGATGAAGGAAAAACTTGAAGCAACAGAAATGTGGTTCTACAGAAGAAAGCTGCGGATATTATCATGGATCGAGCATGTGAGCAATGATGAGGTTTTGGAAAGGATGGAAATGAAATGGAAATTAATACTGAGCATCAAGAAAAGACAGCTGAAGTTCCTAGGACATGTGATAAAGAAGAAAAGCTTGGAGAATCTGATACTCACAGGTCAGATAGAGGGAAAGAGAGACAGGGGAAAGCAGCGAATAACATATTTGACAGCCCTGAGCAGGTGGATGGCAGAGCGAGGTTTGGGTTGGGTAACAGGAGAAAGTGTGCTAAGAGTTACCAGGGATAGGGAGACGTGAAAAACCATGATTGCCTACGTACTAAAAGGAACATAGAAGATTAATAAACTCTACATTACTACTATTATTTTGTTAATAGTTTTATTCCATCTGATTATTGTTGCTTTTTATCCTAACATTGGCTTAATCCACTCTACATTATTACTATTATTTTATTACTAGTTTCATTCCATTTTATTGTTATTATTTATCCCAACACTGTGGATCAATACACATTTTGTTATAAAAATGTTATTTAAAATAAATATGAAGAAAATAACCTGATACAGATATGGAAGAAGGAAAACAATCTCAACCAATGTTTCATCATTTACTCCCTCTACAAAAATCAATGGAAACTGTAGAATTTTATTACCAAGCAGTGTATATATATATATATATATATTAGTTATCCGCAGGCAGATCTGTTTTGCTGTATCACAGCTCATCAGTACAGTTGGACATCTAATTGCTTTTACCCAGGATTGAAACCCAACTGAATTGACGTCAGTCGGCGATTCTACCTCTGAGCTATGGGCGCTCGGTAGAAGGAGGCAGACTTTTAGTGTGTGATAAACCTATCATATGCCAGTAATTAGAGTGTTCTAATTCGTTACTGAATGAACGATGCATAGATGCTAGAGTAGCTACTGTTTTATAAGTGTGTGTGTGTGTGTGTATAAAAATGCAATTTTCTCATTCTATAGTGAATTTCAATTCAATTTACTGAGATTGTTCACAAGAAAAAAATGATCTGAATACAACCGAGTTTGTGAACAACTATAAATGAGAAACAATCCTTGCTAAGAAATCAACTAAAAGTCAATTTGTAGGGAAAAAAAATAAAAAAAATAGGGTGGTGATAGGAAAGCTTGAAGTGACATTTGATTGGCCAGTGTTACTTACCATGTAGACAATTACAAAAACTCTTGCAATAGGATAACGCCGAAGGAATATTCCCAATCGAACACTACAAAAAATAAAATAGATATATATAGTTAAGCATTAATAAAAAAAAATATCAATTATTTATACAAGAAATAAAAAAAGAACAGAATATATTTATATTTTAAAAAAACTTTAGAAAACTCCAGAATATTCAAGAAAAAATAGCCTAAAAATATATTTGCTGTCTGACACTGGAAATAACAGTTACACTATCTCTGACACACAAAGTGAAATATAGAAAAAAAAAAAGGAATAATGAGAAAGTATAAGAAAATTATGAAAAGAAGTAATAACCACAACATTCCACACATATACACACACATGTACAGACATTATATCCCACCCTTTTACAGTGAAACCGATAAAATGCAACCGCAACTTCTACTCCAACAGTTTTTCTCGCACTTCCCTACTGTGGAATTCCCTTCCACATGAATTTCCAGGAGTTTAAATGTAAGGTCAATAGACACCTAACACACACTAACTCACTCCCATTCTTTCAAACACTCTTCCCATCTGCCCATCCCTCATCCTCGGTATCCTTACCCATCTATCACCTTCCTTCTGACATTTCCTACATCTAACCATTCCTCCTCTTTACCTTTCCCTATGTAGCCCCATTCGCAATAGTGGCAATGGAATGCCTTGCTTGGGGAGAAATGATTAAAAAAAAAAAAAAAAATGTATATATAAACATAAATGGTTAAATAAAATAAAGACAAGAGGAAAACTGTATATTAAATCGCCTATGCGTTTCATCCTGTGATTTCAAGGCAAAAAGACAAAGTGGATTAGAGTGGATTAAGCCAATGCTAGGATAAAAAGCAACAATAATCAGATGGAATAAAACTACTAAAGTCTTTTTCCCTTGAAATCACAGGACGAAACGCATAGGCGATTTAAAATACAGTTTTCATCTTGTCTTTATTTTATTTAACCATTCTGTTCTTAATCTCAGATTATAACTGAGTATATTTTTATATATATATATATATACACATACATACGCACACAAATATATACAAAGAAAACTCAACCTAACACCAATAAAAAGTGCTTAAATTATCTTTTAACTCAAGTTGAAAATAATAAACACGAGAAAAATCCGCTGACAATTGTTGGTACTCCTGATGAATGATTACGTAAAGTGTTATTCACAAAACTTTGAAGTTGAGATCCTGAATATAACATCAGCTGAGTGATAAATTTTATTTGTATTAAACCCACACACTACATTATATATATATATATATATATATATATATATATACACACACACACAGTAGAGTTTTGTAATTTGCTTGAAGCATTGTGCACATTTGGCATATAAGTAATTTTTTTAAGGCTATCACAATGCATTTAGATAAATAAAAGAAGGCAATACAGGTGTTGGGTTTTACCTATTTATTAATCATAGTCTCATCTTCAGAATGTTTGGAGAGTTTAATTTCACATCCGTTCATGCCTTTCATTGAATGATCATCTTTCGTTGCTACTGTTGCCGTTAATTGTAGTATGTGTGTGTGTGTGTGTGTGCATGTATGGTTTATATATGTGCGCGCTGACTAATAGCAGGATTTGGTGTTTTCACATCTCTGTTAAAGTGATAGTGGGCACCGTTTTACGATCTGATGTTGGATCTGTCTGTTTTAACTGGAGGCATGTTTATATATATATATATATATATATATATATATATATATACACACACACACTTTTTTTTATCCTTTAATTGCCATCCAGTGTGTGTATATATACCTCTTGTACTTTTCTTCCTATACTTCTGTATTCATGTGTTTAAAAGGATAATTATATATATAGCAATAAACACACGTCCAATTAAAGTAGACAGACCTAACATCAGATCATTAAACGGCGCCCACTATCACTTTAACAAAGTTAACAAAGATGCAAAAAAAACAAATCCTGCTATCAGTCAACGCACACATATATAAACCATAAACACACACTCATGCACACTACAATTAATGGCAGCAGTAGCAGCGAAAGATGACTGTTCGATAAAAGGCATGGACCACAAACGGATGTAAAATTAAGCTCTCCAAACACATTGTGTGCCTGGTGAAAAAACTGTAAAAAAAAAACAAAAAAAAAACACGTATATATAAAAAATAACAGAAATGCTCATCCATGCTGGAACAACTCTTCAGGTTTTAATAATTTCGTTTATTTTTTTTTCTATGATGGAATCCAATATATTCAAGTTAATTGGCTGAAAAATAAGCATTGCTTACCTGAATCTATCAATGGTATTTGCAGCTCTCTTCATTTTCCGTGTCACTTCATGGTCCGTGGCAACTTCCCTCAAAAATATTGGAAGTCTTTGTCTCACTACAAGTACATTGACAAAAAGAGAACTATTTTAGTATAAAAATCAAAGGCCTTTCACACAAAGTTTAGTGTCTGCAACAGTTAAACAGTTAACAAATAGAAAAATTGAAATTGGGCTAATCAAGATGAGCCAGTCAATAGAAATTCAAGGAGTTATTTACATCCTGATTATTGTCCTCATCCTTATTGTTATCAGTGTTTTGGCCATTGTGACCTCCAGCCTTCTTCAACAGCCAATTGGATTAAAATGTTGGGTCATGAATTTGGGGATAGAGCAAGTTCAATTCCTGGGCCTGGATGTAGTAGAAATAGGACGAGTAATAACTGAACAGCACTAAATCAGAACAAAGTAAAATGTCCTTAGATAGAGACAAATGAATGAGAACAATCGATTCACCTAGATTAAATAAAAGCTTGGTTTGAAATTCCATGAATGTAACGTGGTTCAACAGAAACTGCAAGTGAAATATCACCCCAATTATTCCCTATTTTCATACTTGTTGGTAACATTTCAGCTGATGCTGTACGGCAGTGAAAAACTAACAAAATAAAAAAGGTACTAATGCAAACTTTGAACTGTTGTCCTCATTTTTATTGATATATTCATGATGTTTTGACCATTGTACGCTCTGGCCTTCTTCAGGTAATTGAAATTTTTAACTGAACCCTTTATTTCAATCACTGGGGTAGTTCTCATTCCATGAGCCATGTCACTTCCAGATGTCTTAGTTATCTTCCTTGAATTTGTTAACCACTGCTGTAACCAGGTATTGAACTCTCAACTTTTTGGGTAAAGTCACTTGATCTAACCAATGCTTTTATCCACTGGGCCATATGTCCTCTGACAATCATCTGAAGAAGGCTGGAGCATACAATAGCCAAAACGTTGTGAATATGGCAATAAAAATAGAACAACAGTCTTAACAATTTAAATCTCAGAAGTATAGACAAATGCAAACTTTAATTCTACATCAGGTTGATTTGCAGCATTCTTCTTTTAAAGATAAACTTGTGTATGCTGCTTCCTTTATTTCATACATTTCCCAGTTTGATTCTTTCTCCCCTATTTTTGAATTAAAGAATTCCAAAGACAAATGAAATTAGCACATTTAGTGTCCCCCCCCCTTTATTTGCAGTTTCCCTTCAGTTGCATTAGTTACCTGCAGTCAATGTCTGAAATAGGCAATTTACAGCTATTGTTCAGGAATGGTCCACAAATGCATGTCATGACGCTAATAATTTGGATAACGCCAAAGAAATGCTGTGAAGTATTTCCATCAAATAAAATCAGTGTAAGTTTTTGACTTAAAAATGAGGTTAAGTAATAATCCAACTGCTGAAGTTGGTAAGATCAAGGTCATATTTTGTGAAAATGCTTTGGCACAAGTCATCAGTGATGTTCTTAGCCAAGGTCCATTAGGGGTTTAGAATCATACCTTCTTCTCCACAGTGACCCAATCAATACTGCTTACATATCGACTTGTGCGCCATCCATCAGCTACAACTTTCCTCATCTTAACTAACACAGTAACTTCTCTGGCAATTTACAGTTCAATCATGAATAATTTCCAGTTCACCAGCTTCTACACTCTTCCATTTATGGATTTGACATCATTTCATATATATATATATATATATAGATATATATATATATATATTAAAAAAAAGGATGGAGGGCATAATGTGATAACAACAACAAAGATGAGCATATAAATAGTGTAAATAATGATCACTCCTCATCCCAGATATTCAAACAGAAACAAACATAACTATCAAATTTGAGGAAACTCTTACCCTCATCATCTTCGCTAACATGGATGGCAGATGAATTGGCTCGTCCAATGGATAACTGGACATCTTTATACTGTTGCTAAAGAAATAAAAGAAATTTTGAAAAAGAAGTCAAAATTAGATTTAAAAAAAAAATCCTATATGTTTTAACATATTTTTGAAAATTTTTCAGTGTGCCAGAGCACTCTTTATCTTTCACTTCAAAATTATTAATTTTGAAGTGTCTAAACTGATCTCTGCATGTTGTTTTTAACAGAGCATGGTTGCTGTAAGTCTCAACAAGAATTTTGTGTGATTCGGCTGCAGATTTTTTTTTTTTTTTTTTTTAAATAAAGTAGTGCAGTAAAATTCTTCCATATACACTTTCTTTGACACAAAATCTGACATATTTAATGCTATGGAAAAAAAAACAAAGTTGTTACACTTAAGAGAAATGACATACACTGAATTTCAAACTTGTTCATAGTACTTTCTTATAGATTCATTACCATCTGAGACTACATGCATGCAGTTCTGGGAACACACACTGTTGGAAAACAGCAAGAACTTATTAAAGTTCTAATAAAATACAGCTGTTAATTATTTTTACTTTTTGCTTCCACTACTGACTACTTAATTCTATGATTTATTCATTCATTTTTTTTTCTTTTTTACAACTTATCAACCTGGTTATTTAAAGCCAGGAAATATCTTCAGATTGTAAGATTTGAGGGCAGGGGAGGATAATAAATAGCTGTGGGGAAGGAGAAGAGGTGGATTTATATTTTTCCCAAGAACATTTGCACTGAAGTGAATATAACAAACCCAGCTGGTATTGGAATTCAGCTCACACCAACAATTCTGGAACCATTATCCATTACACCACCAACACATCCAAGCTTACAGCACCTGGACCTCAAGAGAAGAGGTGGATTCATACCTTTCCCAAGAGTATTTGTGTATAAGTGAATATAATGAACCCAATCAGAATTAGAACTCACAAGCTCTTCAATTAACAATTCTGAACCATTATCCATTACACCACCAACACATCCAAGCTTACAGCACCTGATTCCTCAAGAGAAGAGGTGGATTCATACCTTTCCCAAGAGTATTTGTGTATAAGTGAATATAATGAACCCAATCAGAATTAGAACTCGGCTCTTCAATTAACAATTCTGAACCATTATCCATTACACCACCAACACATCCAAGCAAAGCACCTGGACCTCAAGAGAAGAGGTGGATTCATACCTTTCCCAAGAGTATTTGTGTATAAGTGAATATAATGAACCCAATCAGAATTAGAACTCGGCTCTTCAATTACCAATTCTGAACCATTATCCATTACACCACCAACACATCCAAGCTTACAGCACCTGGACCTCAAGAGAAGAGGTGGATTCATACCTTTCCCAAGAGTATTTGTGTATAAGGGAATATAATGAACCCAATCAGAATTAGAACTCGGCTCTTCAATTAACAATTCTGAACCATTATCCATTACACCACCAACACATCCAAGCTTACAGCACCTGGACCTCAAGAGAAGAGGTGGATTCATACCTTTCCCAAGAGTATTTGTGTATAAGTGAATATAATGAACCCAATCAGAATTAGAACTCGGCTCTTCAATTAACAATTCTGAACCATTATCCATTACACCAACACACATCCAAGCTTACAGCACCTGGACCTCAAGAGAAGAGCAGATTCATACCTTTCCCAAGAGTATTTGTGTATAAGTGAGTAATGAACCCAATCAGAATTAGAACTCGGCTCTTCAATTAACAATTCTGAACCATTATCCATTACACCACCAACACATCCAAGCTTACAGTACCTGGACCTCAAGAGAAGAGGTGGATTCATACCTTTCCCAAGAGTATTTGTGTATAAGTGAATATAATGAACCCAATCAGAATTAGAACTCGGCTCTTCAATTAACAATTCTTGAACCATTATCCATGACACCACCAACACATCCAAGCTTACACCTGATCTCAAGAGAAGAGGTGGATTCATACCTTTCCCAAGAGTATTTGTATAAGTGAATATAATGAACCCAATCAGAATTAGAACCTGCTCTTCAATTAACAATTCTGAACCATTATCCATTACACCACTCAACACATCCAAGCTTACAGCACCTGACCAAGAGAAGAGGTGGATTCATACCTTTCCCAAGAGTATTTCAGGTATAAGAATATAATGAACCCAATCAGAATTAGAACTCAGCTCTTCAATTAACAATTCTGAACCATTATCCATTACACCACCAACACATCCAAGCTTACAGCACCTGACCTCAAGAGAAGAGGTGGATTCATACCTTTCCCAAGAGTATTTGTGTATAAGTGAATATAAATGAACCCAATCAGAATTAGAACTCGGTTTCTTCAATTAACACTTGAACTATTATCCATTACACCACCAACACATCCAAGCTTACAGCACCTGGACCTCAAGAGAAGAGGTGGATTCATACCTTTCCAAGTATTTGTGTATAAGTGAATATAATGAACCCAATCAGAATTAGAACTCAGTTTTTCAATTAACAATTCTGAACCATTATCCATTACACCACTAACACATCCAAGCTTACAGCACCTGGACCTCAAGAGAAGAGGTGGATTCATACCTTTCCCAAGAGTATTTGTGTATAAGTGAATATAATGAACCCAATCAGAATTAGAACTCGGCTCTTCAATTAACAATTCTGAACCATTATCCATTACACCACCAACACATCCAAGCTTACAGCACCTGGACCTCAAGAGAAGAGGTGGATTCATACCTTTCCCAAGAGTATTTGTGTATAAGTGAATATAATGAACCCAATCAGAATTAGAACTCGGCTCTTCAATTAACAATTCTGAACCATTATCCATTACACCACCAACACATCCAAGCTTACAGCACCTGGACCTCAAGAGAAGAGGTGGATTCATACCTTTCCCAAGAGTATTTGTGTATAAGTGAATATAATGAACCCAATCAGAATTAGAACTCGGCTCTTCAATTAACAATTCTGAACCATTATCCATTACACCACCAACACATCCAAGCTTACAGCACCTGGACCTCAAGAGAAGAGGTGGATTCATACCTTTCCCAAGAGTATTGTGTATAAGTGAATATAATGAACCCAATCAGAATTAGAACTCGGCTCTTCAATTAACAATTCTGAACCATTATCCATTACACCACCAACACATCCAAGCTTACAGCACCTGGACCTCAAGAGAAGAGGTGGATTCATACCTTTCCCAAGAGTATTGTGTATAAGTGAATATAATGAACCCAATCAGAATTAGAACTCGGCTCTTCAATTAACAATTCTGAACCATTATCCATTACACCACCAACACATCCAAGCTTACAGCACCTGGACCTCAAGAGAAGAGGTGGATTCATACCTTTCCCAAGAGTATTGTGTATAAGTGAATATAATGAACCCAATCAGAATTAGAACTCGGCTCTTCAATTAACAATTCTGAACCATTATCCATTACACCACCAACACATCCAAGCTTACAGCACCTGGACCTCAAGAGAAGAGGTGGATTCATACCTTTCCCAAGAGTATTGTGTATAAGTGAATATAATGAACCCAATCAGAATTAGAACTCGGCTCTTCAATTAACAATTCTGAACCATTATCCATTACACCACCAACACATCCAAGCTTACAGCACCTGGACCTCAAGAGAAGAGGTGGATTCATACCTTTCCCAAGAGTATTTGTGTATAAATGAATATAATGAACCCAATCAGAATTAGAACTCAGCTCTTCAACTAACAATTCTGAGCCATTATCCATTACACCACCCTCACATCCAAGTTTACTGCACCTGATATTCCAAAGTGGTCACTCAACCAGGTACTAACCAGGCTCAATGTTGCTAACTTTAGTGATCATATTGGAACTGGTGTTTTAACATGGTGCAGCTGCAAGCCTGTGTCAAATTAGATTTACCAATATATCAGAGCTTCAATAAGGACAGGCTCCATTTCATCGAGGCAGACGTTTTGTGCAGCCTTGGTATCAGTGTATACATCAAACACATCATTGCCATCAACACAAATTGTACTCATTCTATAGCCAGGTCCTCAAGTAGCTATAATGTAATCATATAAAAAACATTGTTTTAATGTGATGTATCCACAAGCTATATTTTTTTTTTCACTGGGTTACCATATAATGTAAACAAAGTAAATAAAAGAGTTTTCACTTGTTTAATAAGTCTTACTTGAATTTCATTCAAGTTCATTCACTTTTTAATAAATATCCTTGGGAAAGGACAAATCCATCTCTTTCCTTGTCATAGGTTAAATAGTAAGGCAAACTGGGCTCTCTGCAATCAGTCTAAGAGAGGGAAAACCGAATTCAAAACCAGCTTGAAGAGAGATGATAACACCTTTTTTTCTTTACATTATTATTTATATTTATTTATTATTATTATTTATTTATTTATTATTATTATTTATTTATTTATTATTATTATTTATTTATTTTTTATTATTATTATTTATTTTTTATTATTATTATTTATTATTATTTTTTATTATTATTATTTATACTTATTTTTTATTATTATTATTTATACTTATTTTTTATTATTATTATTTATACTTTTTTATTTTTTATTATTATTTATTTATACTTATTTTTTATTATTATTATTTATACTTATTTTTTATTATTATTATTTATACTTATTTTTTATTATTATTATTTATACTTATTTTTTATTATTATTATTTATACTTATTTTTTATTATTATTATTTATACTTATTTTTTATTATTATTATTTATACTTATTTTTTATTATTATTATTTATACTTATTTTTTATTATTATTATTTATACTTTATACTTATTTTTTATTATTATTATTTATACTTATTTTTTATTATTATTATTTATACTTATTTTTTATTATTATTATTTATACTTATTTTTTATTATTATTATTTATACTTATTTTTTATTATTATTATTTATACTTATTTTTTATTATTATTATTTATACTTATTTTTTATTATTATTATTATTATTATTTATATTTATTATTTATATTTATTTTTTTTAAATCAAAGAATTTATCTAAACTTCTGAGATGAGGTAGTATTTACATTATTTCCATTGTTCAGACTGTTGTCTTCAACTTTATTGCCATATTCACAATGTTTTGCCCATTGTACACTCCAGCCTTCATCAGATGCTTGGAATTTCAAACTGAACCCTTTATTTTGATCACTGGGGTAATATCATTCTAATTCCATGTGCCATGCCACTTCCGAATGTCATGTAGTGATAGATCTAACCAATACTTTTATCCATTGGAATAAAATCATTAATTAGATCCAGTGACTTAACCCAAAGAGTTTTGAGTTCAATACCAGGCTGAAGAAAGCCAGTGCATACAACGGACAAAACACCATGAATATGGAAATAAAGAGGAGGACAAAAGTCCTAATAATGTAAAAATCAAAGAAATTTTAATATATTTGTTTGATAAGAGCTTTTTACAAATAAAATTTAATTATCATAAAAGGTGGCCCAATCCCCCACCTAAAATTTGTAAGCATATCTTTTTTTCTGTTTAATAAGCTAAAGGTAATCAAATTTTGTAATTACTTTTGACCATTTTTTTTTATGTTTTTTTAATAATCAAATTCTAACTACCTCAAGCCTTTCCAGCTGAAGTCCCAAAGAATTCTTTTCCGTACTGATGGCCTCAAGCATTGTCTGCTTTTGAATGAGGCTTTCTGTCAGTGTTCGCACTCTTGACTCAAGCTCATCTTCTGTAGTCGAACACAAATTTTTTGTTGTCAACTGAAATACAAAAACAAAATTTGATTACAAAAATAAAAGTTTAATTTATCTTAATATATTTTTATTAAGAATTTTCTCATAATAAAATACTGATTGCACTGTGAAAAAAAAAACAACAAAGAAACCCCTTTTTTTATTTTTAGAACAATTGCTGAAAAGTTCTTGTATTTAAATTCATTTACTTTCTAACTAATAAATTAATACTAGTTAATTGTAGGGCTAGTCAGAATTCTTTTGCTATTTATATTAAATTAAGTTTAGGTCATCAAATGTGGGATCCTATTTGGTATATCCAAAGTTGTTAGGATGGACAAAAACAAATGGAAGTACAAGACAAATGTATTTTAACACATAATAAAATAACTTTTATTGATTTACTGCTTGAAAACAGCAAGGATTTGTTTGATTGAAAACCACGAGTTCCACATGCGTATCAGCTTGTCTCTGTGTTGAATTCAGAAGTGCAGTAGTCCAACTAGCGGACAAGGGCTGTAACTCAACTGTATTTTGAGTTATCATCCTTTATAGGGGGAGCAAATCAGCTTCCCCTAACACCACTCAATAATAGAGTAAATCTGCAAGATTAACTCATTGTCCAGAATTGTATTTTAAAAATTTTTGGTGGCCCTTGAAGAGAGTGAAATTTAACATAGTGCCATTTATTTAAGAATATTTGGGTAGATAGAAATTGACAGCTCAGGAAGGCAATCCAGCTTGGAGAAAGAAAAATCTGATTTTAAACCTCCACTGCCTTGTGGTCCTATCCAAACATAGAAAAGAAAAGTCTATGGAAGTAAATTCAGACAGAAAATCTGAATTGAAGCCCCAAAAGTGGTGGGTTGCCAACACTGACAACTTTCCAGCATTTCCTGCAGCCAAGCCCGTTCTAAATGTGATGCCCTGTATTCCTTTGGGTCTTGTTGGTACAGCCAAAATGAAAGGAGGTATATAGTCTGAGCAGTACACAGCCTGTATATACTTGAGTCCTGGTGAGGTCATACCAATCTCACCAGCAAAAGACTAAATTTTGACCAAATAGGATGCTACTTTTTTCTCCCAAAATAAACAGATGCCTATTTTTTTATGCAAAAATATTATTGAAGTTTTTTGAAAGATCTACTTTTTCAGTTCCTTTGACATTTGCAAAATAAATTTGAATTCTTACTTGGTTTCTCAGTTTTTCAATTTCCTCTTCTCTGTTTTTTATTGCAGACTGAAATGCAGTCTTTTGCTTGTGAAGTTCTTCCATTGTATAATTCAATTCCTGAATTTAGAGAAAGAAAAAAAAAACAATAAGTAAATAATGAAAATGTATTTGAATCCAAAGTTTCTGCCATAGTGAGCCTATTTGTGCTTGCACAATATGGTAGGTAAAGCTATGTGAGGCAGTGTGCTCTCTTGGGTCTAACAGAAGGAGGGGGTCATTTATCTTATTTCACACTTTTTGTCCCTTAAAAGATTTTCCAATCCCCACTTATTATGATACTGCATACCGAGAATAATTTCAACCCCACCTTGTAATAAACACCTAAAAATAGCAAGTCAAATTTGTTTTTCTGATTTTACAATGATGTTCAAAATGTATGATGCCAAGATCCACTCGAGGTAGAGTTATAGAATAAGAGTCATTGTTTGCACTTGAACAGGTTAAAATTGGAGTAATCAGGGATTTTACATGCATAATGGGATGACAATATATAAGTTATATAAAACTTATATATTATCATCCATTATGCATGTAAAATCCCTGATTATTCCAATTTTAACCTGAAGAATTTTAACAAGAAGAATTTGAGTTAAAAATGACTGACAAGGAAGATTTTATTAATTTTTGATTAACGAGATTTATGAAAACAAAACAACATGGGAAAAATAACAACCTTGAAAATGACCTGTGAAGAGGCTGAAAGCACTTGGAAAGTAAAAAATTATGGAACATTCTTACATTACTTATCTCCAGCAAAAAGGAAACATGCAAGAATACTGGAAAAATTAAATAAAAAATTAATAAAATCTTCCTTGTCGGTCATTTTTAATGAAATATGTTTAAATGAAAGATTGCTGCCCAAATATACACACACACACACACAAATTTCATTAAAAATGACAAAATGCTATGTGTAAATTTTTTACATAACATTTTATGTGATCTTATATTTTTTTCTTTTCAGAACATAAATTATATAAGAATTGTCTGAATGTTTTATTCATCCAAGTACTTTCAGCTATACTTTTAGCTATTATGAAGGATGAATTTTATTTTAACTGAATATATATATATATATATATATTGTTTTATGCATGTGTGTAAAGTTATAATTGATAATGGCTAAAGTATATCTGAAAGTGCTTGGGTAAATAAAACATTTAGATAATTTTTATATAATTTATGTTCTGAAAAGAAAAAATTCTAAGTTTGCATGAAAAATTATATAAAAAGACTTAACCATACAACCTTGCATAAAAATTGCATAAAAGAGGGATTGCTGCCTAAATACACAACATATATTCAGGGGGTAGACAAAATAATGGAAACTCCTTGAAATTTCAAGTAAATTTATTTTAATATGTGGTATAACCACTTTTGGCAGTAACCACAGCTTGAATTCTGAGTGGGATCAACTTGTACAAAGTTTTAAATGTTTCCAGAGAAATTTTTATTGATTCTTCAGCTAAAAACGTTTCCAATTCATTCAATGATGATGGTAGAATGATGATGGTAGGATATGGACTCCTCACTTGTTTATCTCAAATGAACCATAAATGTTCAATGATGTTGAGGTCTGGGGACTGTGGTGGACAGATAAGATGTTCTACTTCACTAGAATGTTCCTCATGTCATTCAGTTACAACTTAAGCAGTATGATAGGTGTATAACCATCCTGAAAGATGGTATTTCCCTCCGGAAACAGTTCCTGAACCATAAGATGAAGTGGATCACTTATTTTTTTTAAATAGTCATGACTGTTGATTTTAATAAACTTATTTAAACAATATCTGTAAAAAAAACAATTTTAGCAAAAAAAATGAAGTACTACTAATATTAAATCAAACATAAAAATAGACAAGCTTTTGGCAGTTTAATGAAATTTTCCAAATTATGCTATTGAGGTACTAGGCATTCCCGTTATTTTGTCCACCCGCCATATGTGTGTTTGTGTTTATGTATATAAATTGAAAGAAACTAAATTTTACCAATGACTGAATAAAATCAAACATGTGAAAATGCATAGAACCCCAAAATGATTTGTTAAAAAAGAATAGCTGCTTACCCTTTTTTGTTTCAATAAGTCTTGTTCGCTATCTTCCCGAAGTCTTTTTTCTTCCGTTAACTGTTCTTGCAAGAGATCTACTTCTTCTCGATGTGATTCCCGATCTTGTTGGAATTGCAATTCTAAATCCTAATAATGTACAAGAAATGAATGGTTGTGAACAATCAAAGAATAACAAGTCAACATTACAAGATCTGTAGAAATAGCTTTCTCTACATGCATACCATACTTACCACTCAGCTATTACTTACAGACAAGAATGTAAGTAAAAAATTGAGATTGCATGATTTGATTGTTGACTAGAATTACACTACTGACCAGTGCCAGTATGTACAATCCCTTGGTGGGGGGCAGCCTGATTGGGGGCCCTGGGCAGTGATTTGTGACCCTTGCTATCAACATTTGCTTTTTTCCCTACCTACATTTATATATGTTACAAATTAAACTAAGTACAATGGACTATTAAAGAATGAAAAACTTTTGTGGATCTTGATCTCATCCTGGTTTTTTTTTTTTGTCCAAATCTGTGAATTTGTAGAGTTTTAATATATATGTTTTTCTAATATTTTTGTAATTGAAATATGTTTGAAGTCATGTCCATATCTCAGTCCAATATTCAAGGGTAGACATTTTAACACCAATGGCTGAAAATTTTTTCTTTGATGTTCCAAGGATGATTCTAGCTCAGTTAAGTCTGTAGCTAGCCTCTATTCCAAATACAACACACACACTTTCTCTCTGCAATATCTCTTTCTCTCTCAGTCTGTTATTTATATATACAAAGACAAAGACAGAAAAGAGCCATAGGGCGAAACCGTGGTAAGGTGTTGGCTCTTGCTTAGATTTTCTGTCTTTGTTTGCTCTACTTTCGTATTGAGCGCTTTAGTGTTACAGTTTTCGTCTTGGGGTTTTTTCTTTCTTACGAGTGCTTGACTTTTTGTTCATGTACTTCGTTTGTTTCTTTTTTTACTTCCCCTTCTTTTCCCTCCGTGTTCGTTCTCGGTGGGTTGTACAAGACGATTTAAATTATAGCTTAATTAATATTAGTTTCGGCAGAGTTAGTTCTGTTACTATTGTTATTGTTATTACTATAGTTAATATTATTATTATATATACATATATATAGGTTATAAACCCACTATCACTAATCCAACTTGTGCCATTGAAAGAAACTGAAGAAAAAAGAGAAATGCCTACTTTGCCAATTGCAAAGTTGAACCTTATTTTCACTTGACTCAGTAGATAAATTTTCCAATTTGAAGCTGGATTCTTTGTGTTAAAGCGTTTATTTGAACTTATATTAAGTCGCAGCTTAATAATGCAAATTTTCTCTTCTCACACTATCCTACTAACATGTTCCCATAAATCTATCCAATGTAACTGGAGAAGCTGAACCCAATCCTTCTCTCAATCAACACAGGTTTGTATGCAATTACTACTTTTTTTTTTCTGGACTGTCAGCAACTAAATCAGCTATCACACTCCATGAGCTTGTGAGTGAGGTGATATGTTAGCAAACCATTAGGACAAAAAACAAGACCTACAAAAAGGGCAGAAAAACTCTGTAGAAGTCAACAGCCAGTTAATTAGAGATGGTGCCTCAATAAATCACCATGGCAATGGGAAACCACTCCATTATCATTCCCAAGAACAATCATGGCCTTAAAAAGGGACATGGCACATAGAAGTCTCAAAAAAAAAATATAAAAAATTCACTAATTTTTATCCACAATGTTAAATGTGCTAAAATTATTGAACAAGAAAAATCTCAAATTGATGTTAAAATTTGCTACAAAACATTAGTTTATTTAAGATGAAATGATCTTTTATGATATTTCTTTAATATATATTTAGATACAGTGTATTTACTTTCAATTTTTTATACTTGAATTCTTCACTTATATTACATATGATCCATTATTGTGCATAATTTAAGTTATAATAAAATTTGTATTTTATATGAATACTACCTTATGAAAATTGAGATGTAGTAGAATAGAGGACCCTGGATCGTAGACCCTTGCACTGATCCTGCCACTGATTACTTTGTTGCTGTTCATTTACAAAAAAAAATCAAAACTCAACCAAACAACTATTTTGATAGAATTTCATTTTCAATCAAAAATTCATTTTTACTGATGAAAATTGTATTTAATCAAAAATTGTATTTCAATCAAAAATTCATTTTTACTGATGAAAATTGTATTTAAGGTTCACATATTGAGAACAACATTGCACTGGAGATACTATTTCCCTATTTCATAATATGGGTGCACAGATGGGCAAAAACTGACTTATTTTTTTTCTTTCACTTTTGTCAAAAATTTGGCAACATTGAAATTTGAAATTGTATCCATGGCTTGACACAACAGTAAACATTTTGGTAACAGGGTTTCATTGCTACTGTTCCAATTTTTATGTAACAAGGGCCATAAAGAATGTTTGAGTAATGATGACAAGGCAAAATTGTTCAAATACTTCATAATCATTAAATAACATTATGATACTATGACTGTGACAGTAGAAGTATCCTTTTATCTCAATTTCAAGTATTTTTTACTTTACAGCCAGCAGATGGGGATCATGGATATCATACTCAAATAGCACCACTTAACATTGGCCAGGTTCAAACAGCTTTGTCTGTTCACTGATCTACAATACCAGTCTTGTCAAGTAGAAAAGCATTTCCCACATCAGCACACAAAAACAGCATGCAACACAGGAATGCTTTGACCAATAAGGTAAGTTACCATTTCTTTTTGTACATAGTAATTTAAAATAAATAAATAAATAAATAATCATAAAAAACAAAAGCCTTACTTGCAATTCGGTCCGTGTATTTTCTACTCGCATCTTGTATTGCTGCATTTCATCTTTGAACATATCTCTCTCTGTTTTGACAGCATTGTATTCTTCACTTGAAACCCCTGAGAATTCACCAGAAGCACCTGAACCATCTCGCAAACTTGCAATGAGACGTTCTTTTGACTAAAAGTAAAAAAAAAAAAAATGTAGTAAACAAGACCAAAACTACAGATAGGCTTTCTGCTCTAAAGGGTCTATTTCAAATTACAGAATAAAAAACTTTGAGAAAGTTGACAATGCTTACTTACAATGCATTTAAGATCAGTTATATATAACATATCACACAATACATCTGGGGCCTAACTAATAAAACAACTTTGAGGTAAAGTTCGACATTTTTCATCAACATAGAGAAGCACTAGAAGGAGACTAACAATTAGATGCCTTTTTTGTAAAACAATTTGATTTTGGCCTCAAAATACGCCACAGTTTCTAATATCACTTCTTCATTGGAGCCAAATCTCTTTCCCTGGAGCATTCTTTTAAGGTCTGCAAACAGCCAGTAGTCACTGGGGGCAAAATCTGGAGAACAGGTTGGATGTGGAAGCAATTTGAAGTACAATTCATGTAGTTTTGTCATCATTGTGATTGA
Source organism: Ascarosepion bandense (assembly GCA_037127315.1). Taxonomy (NCBI): domain Eukaryota; kingdom Metazoa; phylum Mollusca; class Cephalopoda; order Sepiida; family Sepiidae; genus Ascarosepion; species Ascarosepion bandense. The sequence goes on from JBBBDQ010000151.1 coordinate 1,742,482, forward strand.
CTTGTGATACAGTGCGTTGTCTTAGTGAAAGATCACTTTTTTTTCTTCATTTGTGGCCATTTTTTGGTGATTTCTTCCTTCAAACACAAATAATGCTATATAATATTTGCTATTGATGGTTCTTCTTTTCTCAAGGTAATCAATGAACAAAATACCTTACACATCACAAAATACGAAGACCAAAACATTGCCTGCAGATGCTTGTGTCTTTAGTTGCTTTGGACTGTTTTCACCTGCTGCTGTCCACTCAGTTGACTGCTGGAGTGAAGTGGTGGATCCCTGTTACATCCATTGTCACATATATACACAAAAACTCATTGTTGCATTGAAACAGTTGCAAACAATGCTCTCAATTTTTAATGTGTTGCTGTTTTTGATTGACTGTGAGCAAATGCAGCACCCACTTTGAACACAGCTTTCACATTGACAAATGTTCATGCAAAATGGTGAATACACTGCCTTCTGATATGTTCAACTCCTCTGCTATTTTATGCAACTTCAATTTACAGTTAGAAAAAACAAATTTGTGGATTTTTTGGTGTTTCCCCGAGACAACTTCTGATTTTGGGTAACCTGAGCATTCAGCAACATTTGTGTCTGTATGACCACATTTAAAGTCAGCATACCACCTCTTAACCATTTTTTCCGACAAAGGAGAGTCCAAATAACACTTATCAAGCCATTGTTTTGCTTGAACAGTATTTTTTTTTCCATCAGAAAGCAATGCTTTATCAACAGATGAAATTCAGATTTTTCCATTGTTTTGAAAATTTGCAACAGTAGCTTCACTTAAATAACTAATTTGTAAACTAATAATTTGATTGGGCCCAAATTTTGTCACATGCCATTTGAAGATTAGTACTTCATAAAAATCATATTGATTTTTTTATTAGTGGCACCATCTATATTTTTTTTTTTGTCTATTTTAGGTCAAAATATTTCAAGACTTGCTGGATGGATTTGAATGAAACTGCCAGGGATGACTGGCATGATCTGATTAGATTTTGGGTTTGATCTGGTATGGGATAAATTTTCAAGGTTATTTTTCCAGTTTTATTAATAAACTTTAATTCTGCCTTTCAAATGCCAAATACCGAATTCCCTCTCCTATTTCATTTTATGTGCCCATTTCATTTTGAGAGTAGTCAAGTTCTTTTTTTGTACTTTCACTCTTGAGAGCAGTCAAGTTCCTTGCATTTATTCTTTCTGATTTTAAGAATCATCTTTTGCTAATCACTGAGATAATGTTAGTATTGCCTTGGTGGAGGTTTGCAGTCTTTGACTGCTCTTTCTAGTTAATAACTATATTCTTTCTTTCCAAATAAACTGACATCTGATTGTTCAAAGATTTTTCATTCTGTTGATTAAAAAAAAAAAAAAAAAAAAAAAAAAAAAAAAAAAAAAAAAATCGGCAACGGATATGATGCCATCATCCCTGTAATAATAGTTTCCAGCCAAGAGCTTTTGCATGTAAAGAAAGAGATGATAGTCAAATCAGAAAAATAAGAAGGTTGATCAACCAGTTAAAAACTGCAGTCATCCACAGCAGCCAAATACTTGTATGCTGGAGATTGTCCTGATGAAACAAGATCCCTTTCTTCAGTTTTTCTAAGCATTTAGTTTTGATAGCCTTTTGTAATTGCCTCACCAAGTTGGCGGAGTACTTGTTATTGATGGTCTCACCACTTTTGAAGATTGTCAATAAACACAATGCCTTTTGCGTCCAAAAAACCTGAGGCTATCACCTTCCCTGCAGATGAAATGACCATGGCCTTGAGGGGAGCAGGTGAGGAGGCTGTTTCTACTGCTTGGATTGTCTGTCTCTGGTTGAAAGTGATGAAAACAATACTCATCCTGGGTTAGGAATCATTTAAGGAAACCAGCTGGATATGCCTCAAAAAATGTCAGATTTTCTCATGATGTGATCAACCTGGCACACTTCTTATTAGGTGTCAGAAAACCTGAGCAGAAATCTGCATCATTGTGCAGAAGATTCTCAACTCACTCATGAAATATACTAATAGTATTGGCCATTTGATTTGTAGTCAATTGCCTGTCATCCATCACCATGTGGTGACTACAATGTTTTTCTTGGTGGTAGCAGTTGCAGGATGTCCAGACCTTGGGTAATCCTCAAAACTTCTACTATTCAACTGGCCACTTTTGCACTGTTGATAAATCTAGTGTGTCAACCCCTAATGCAGCAACTATGTCAGCATGAATGTCCTTGGGGGCTAAACACTTTTTCTGTAGGTATTTGATAACACCATAAGCCAAATTTTGTCCATTTTCAAGAGAAGTCAATCCTAGTTACTTTTGAAATCTTCTTTGAACAGTCAGATAACTTACTTGGAAAGAAAATGCAGTTATTAATAAAAAGAGTTGAAATTAATGTAGACAAGGTTTTGCAGTTCGAGCATCACACCTTCATAATCAGTCTATGAACTTTTTAGTTCAATCTTGTAGTTATGGCAGCCATAGAACACAGAATATAATACTATTTCATAAGCGAATGATTATTTCGACCAGAAAGATAGAGTACTCTATTTTGAAATTTAACGAAGATGAAAAAAAAAAATAGATGTTGAAATGGGTTTCCATACACCACTCTAAATATTTTCAATCTAGAACTTATTTTTCAGTTAAGTGACATACGTGATACATGCTTGGGTGATCATGTCTCAAAAGAGGCATGACTGACTGGGCAGAAGATTATCCCGCAGTAGGTTGCCATTGCTTTCTGCGGTAGACTGGTTGCCGACCAAGGCTATAGAACCCAATCTGTCCTGCTATTTAACCCATAACTGGAAGGAAGAGAGGGATTAATACCTTTCCTGAGGGTATTTGCGCGTAAGTGAATACAATGGATTCAACTGGAATTCGAACTTGGCTCCCCGGTTTCTCGTTCCGAGCCGATATCCACTGTACCACAACGCAATCTAGAACTAGCTTTGTTTAATCAATTGTTGCTGTTTGTGTGACATATAAAAAATACATAAAGGGACTTATTTTTAATATAACATCATTACTTCAAACATTATTTCTAGATACTCATATTTAAAATAGATCCCGATTCTGATTTTTACTTTTAAGCTATTACATTTATCGGCCTGTCTATTCATGAAATCTTAAAGAAAACGTGTTCTCCAACAAGAATCAATCCCTCTTTGTAAAAGAATAGTAAAACAGTAAGAGTTATATGTGGAAGGCATTTCTACCACACCCTATATATCAACACCATTATTTAACATCTATTTTCATGCTAGCATGGGTAGGGCAGGGTTTTCTTGATGGTTCTTTTCAGGGCTGCTCGCTTTTGTGTAAGGCCTGGCGATAATCTCAACTTCCTTAAATTGTCATTGATAAGCTGGGTTCATGTTTTACATGGTCTATCTATCCCTCTGTGGCCATCGACCTTAACAAACCTACAATTGCTAATTGGGTTTTCTATATCTATTCTCTCAACATGCCCAAATTATCTAAGTCTTGCTTGACATATAGCATCCGTTATATTGGCAATCAGTCAGTCAGCTAAGGGCCATACATGATATACGCTTGGGCAATCATGTCTTGAAAGAGACATGACTGACTGGGCAGAAGATTATCCTGCAGTAGGTTGCCATTACTTTCTGTGGTAGACTGGTTACCAGCCAAGGCTATAGAACCCAATTTGTCCTGTTATTTAACCCATAACTGGAGGGAAGAGACGGCTTAATACCTTTCCCAAAGGTATTTGTGCATAAGTGAATGCAAGGAAATTAACTAGAATTCGAACTCGGATACCCAGCCTATTTCTTAATTTATTTATATATAAGACAAAACGCCTCACACAAAAACCTTTTTCACTTTATCATACTTCTTTCCATTAAAATTGTTTTTGATATATAAAATAATTATCTAGATATATATGTTTCATTGAATACAACTGACAAGGAAGATTTAACTAATTTTTTTTTATCAAGTTTTTTCAGCATCCTAACATTTTTTTGTTTTGTTCAAGATAAAGTCTATAAAAATTGTCCTTAATTTTTTAACATTCCAAGCACTTTCAGCCACATCTATAGACATTTTTAAGGGTGTTTATGCTTATGCAGCTGTTATTTTTTTGTTATGACTGTTATAGAAAAATGTTAGGATGCTGGAAAAACTTAATAAAAAATTAATTGAATCTTTCTTACCAGCCGTATTCAATGAAAGATGTTTGAAAGAAAGGTTGCTGCTCAATTGTGTGTGTATATATATGTATATAAGAAATAAGAATAATAGTGAACATATGAACGATGATGGAAAAACTTAATTATCAACATGCTTTATTCTGAAAAAGAATGAATAGTTCTAACTTCATCTTCCTAATTTAAGGGGATAAATATCTTTAAGTCCAAATACTAAGTAACATACCTGAAGAATCCTTGAAGCCTTTTCCTTATAATCTGACATTTCCTGTTTGATGGCTTCCATATTCAATGCCACTGTCTTGAGCTGTTTATTAAGTTCTGAAGTTTTATCTGCAATGAGAGGAAAAAAAAAAGCCCAATTCAGAAATAGCAACTTCAAAGTATGAGATTTTTGAGAGTTCAATAAATTATGAAGAAAGGTTAGAAAACCAAAAAAATCTAATAAAAAAATTATGGGTATGAATCTCTTCAAGAGAAAGTTTAAAAAACATCAAAAAAATAAAATATAATAACAAAGAAGTGTTTATTCTTCAATATAAAATTTTATTCATTCATTTTGAATACTAACAATTAACAGGACATGACTTGTTAGTTATTATGGAACCCAGTCTATCCTATTGTGATAGACGGTTATTGACCTACTACAAGAAAATTTATCTGCTTTTTGACAGGTTTTTTTTTTTTAAATCCTGTTGGGTGTTTAGCTACTCTCCTCATCAGAAAAGCCTGGTAGGGGAACTGGTTTAGTTACTAATAACCATACAAAATAAAAAATATATAGAAAGTGCTGGAACTTTTATATACACTTTATATATTTCTTATGGCAGTGATTCAGTTCCTAAACCAGTGGTTGTGATCTAAATGAGTGACACAAAGATGATGCAGAAAGTTATGTTATGATCTATATCAGAAAAAATATGTTAAAAGCAAAAGGAAAGTAGCATAAATATATTTTTCATGAATTTCGAATATAAAAAAATCTTTGAGACTTAAGAACAGAAAAATATTTGTGAATAATAAAGTATTTATTTATTTATATTATTCTTCACCCAATACAAGGCCCAAGAGCCACTTACATAGAGAGTTTCTAAATGAGTTTCTTGTAAGGGCATATGAGAAGGGATAAGAAATGTAGGATAAATTACAGTTGATTCTAAACTTGAAGAGATTAAAATTGTAGTGATCAGGGAAGATGCTTCCCTGATCACTACAATTTTAATCTCTTTTCAGGAAGCTGTTCCATAACATAATAGTTCTGGGAAAGAAGCCAAAAAATTTAAGATTTTATAAATTTTAACCAAAAATCACACTGCTTGGTCAGTGAATGCCAAATGTTTCCTTACAAGGAAATAGCTAATATTACCATTTGAGATGAGGAGAATAGATACAACACTTTGATCCCTGTCAGATCATCATGGAATAAAAAAAACATGTTATTCAAGTAGCACTGACTGAATGATCAATTAATACCTAATATTTCCTTATAAGGAAACTGCTAATATTACCATTACCATTTGAGAAAACACTGATGTTTGATGTTATTGCAATTTAACAATTAAATTATAATTACTTTTCTCTTCAGTAAATTTTTTCTGTGTTATGCTCAAAGATTCTGCTAAACTTTGTTGTTCCTGTTCCAACTTGCTTTGTCTTCCTGAAGAATCAAGCTGGTGGCGGAGAAAAAAATATATATATATATTAGACAAAAAACCATGTATAAAAATTTTATATATAAATTATGACCTACTTTGTGGTTAAGGTAATTACATACTTTCTACTAGTGCCACAAGTCAGCATTTCAGCCCAGTTAAAAAGCAGCTTGGATTTCTATTATTCATTATCAATGTAGGCAGTTTTGACCTTGCCTGTTTTAGCTTTCACACTAATGTCCTTAGGAATGGCACAAATTCATAAGCTAGCAATGGTTAAATAGCAGGGTAGACTGGACCCTTTCTAGCCTCAGATGGCAGCCAGTCTAGGGGAAAAATAAAGTCTAAATTCAAGACTGTGGAAAAGGTAATGAGAAATTACTGCACTACCTTTCCCAAGAAGCCATGGCAATTCCCAGAGAATAAAGAAACAAAAATATGGGGAAAGCCATGATCACTCACATCCTGAAATGACATGGCATAAAAATAAAAAAAAATAAAAAATAAATAAAAGTGAATACTACCCACAGGAAATAACACTGTAGTATAATGAAAGGACTTATCACTCATTTAAATACCAATATTGATAGTTGTAGATGGTATAATTTCTTTTTTCCTCTAAGATTAAATATCAAAGAGCTTGAGCTGTCTAGACTGAATCAGAATGAATTACAATCTACATGATGTTGTAAACAAATGTCTTACAAATTAACAAATATGGTATTTAATTCTAAGCAAAAATTAAAAAAAGAAAAAGAAAAATTTTGTTTCAAAATTACATTTCTAAATTCAAACAAGCTTTATTTTCAGGGACTGTATTTTGTTACCCTAAATACATTAAAAAAAAAAAAGTTATTTTTTATTTTTTTTGCAATCAAAACTCTTCTTACATGTGATCGCTGGTATGATTCCTGTTCACGTTTCAGCATTCCTTCCAATTCTGACAATCTAATCTTCATTGTTTCTAAGGCTTGGTTTTGGATTCCACTTGATTCTGAATGATCTTTTCGAACCCTGAAGAAATAGAATCACAAAATGATTTCACAATTTTGTCCCTTTTAGCTGACAGTAGCCATATTTACGTGATTGATAAGCAATGACAAGAGTTGATAAAGGTGTTGACAAGTTTATTGTTGTTCTACAGAAACTATGCATTAAAACATAATTTAAGAAAATTACAGGTGAACACTGTTTTATATCATTTTTAAGTACTCAGTAATTTTAAAGATGTTCAAAAATATTTTCTAATCTAATTTAGGAATATTGATTTTACATTTACTATAGTCATCACTCTTATTTTCTGATAATGTCATGTATGGCTATCCATATTTTCAAAATGGGCATGTTTTTACACAAAAAAAATAAATAAAAAAATAAAAAATATTTAAAATATCTTAGTGCGAATGATTTTAAGTTTTTCAATTGGTAAATATAGTTTCACTTAATAACAATATCACCTAATGCAATTAAATTAATGCAGAATTTTAAAAGATTTATATATAAATTATATTAATACATTAAAAAAAATGAAAATAATTCTTGTAAAAATTAATTATTCATTAAAAACCTTTTTTCTTTAGACAATAATGTCCTCAATAAATCTTATTTATAAAAGAAATTAAAAGCTTTCCTGATTAGATAATGTCTTAATTTCATTGCATTATTTTAATAATTCAAAGCAAATTTTTAGGAAATGAGTCATCATTAAAAAACAAAAATATTGATGATTTACATTCTTCAAGGAGTCCTGCTTTTAACTTACAAAAATAAATTTGGCAATTAAAATTTAATTTAATGAAATTAAATGGAGGGGTAACATCTGTAAAAAAACAAAAATATATTTTTACCAAAAAAAATTCAAAAATAATTTTATTCATTTGTGAAGAAATCCTGAAAGTTATATTAAAATCTGACAGTTATTTGATTTTTGCAAGAATTTCCAAATCAATGTATTTTACCAGGAGGAAAAAGAAAAAGGAACAATCGTGCTAAAACACATTTATACATAATCAAGTGGAATCCAAAACCAAGCCTTAGTAAATATTAAGCTGACTTCTAATGTAAAAAAATTAAAAAAAAAAAAAATTTTAAACCAAAATTTCAAGCAAGCTAGAAAAGTTTAAAAAATATAAATTAAAAACACTTAGGTTTTTCCTCTTACTAATAAACATTTAGATGATAAAATTTTGTTTTTATTATGTTTGGGGCATTTTTACTTGTGTTATGCTGTTTTTTCAGCAAATTAGTGGAAGTACCTATATAAAATATCTCACTCCATTTCAGGGAACATGTGCCATACTCTCTCAGGTATCACATACTATGAGTCACATTAAGCAGCTTGTATCACTTTCTATATTAAATCTTGCTTAGGTTACACACTGTGACATCTGTTAGCAATACACTAGACTAACTCCAACAAGCATTTTTAGATTTACCAGAGTCATTTATTTAAGTGTTTAGACTAGTCTATTTGTGTCACTGAGAGTATTATTTACTTATACTTAACTTTGAATTTTTTATGTTTAAGATCAAACTCTAGTTTTTCTGTATATCTTCTTTTTTCTGGAAATCATACTTTTTTGTTCACTGAATTCTTGGAGTGTAAGTACATCAAAAACATCATAAAGTACTTTCATGGATTCTTCCATGCCTTTCTTTATGAACCTTTTCATTTGTTGATTTCAATGTCTTTTTTGTGTTCCCATTTTTTTCTTTTACCATGTATATCATCTTTCTGATTTGTGACATTATTACACCATCTTCCCACATTTATGTTAATATTTTTTTATTTCTTTGAATGCCTTCTGACACTTATCATTCCCATTCCACTTTACACCCTTTTTTAAGTAAATTGTTCAGTGGAGCTCCTAAATTCTGCATATGAGGTACATAAATTTACTAATAATTTGCTAGTCCTAGAAAAGCATGTAACCTAGTAACGTTTGTTGGAGGAGGCATATTCTTAATTGCACAGATCTGGTTGATGACCATTTTCAACAATGATTTGTCCTAGGTACTTGATTTTCTGCAAAAAAGTTTGTGCTTTTCTTCACTGAGTTTGAACCCATACTTTTGTATTTTTTCAAAAACTTTTCACACATCCAATATATTGTTCATTAGACGCACTTAATATATCATCCAGACAAGCAATTGCAAAAATCACACTCTGCAAGCATGATATACATAGCTTATGGAAATATAGCTGGAGCTGCTTAGATACCAAAAAGAAATTGGTTGAACTTATACAATCCCTTGTACGTATTTATAGTTGTTAACTCTGGACATTTTTTTAACCTGTGTTTGTAAATACGCTTCAGAAAGATCCAGCTTTGAAAATATTTTCAGCCATTGAACTTTGCAAAAATTTTCTCTGGACTAGGTAATGGGTTGTTTAACCCTGTTATAAAAATCATCAAAATACAAATTTTATTATTTCTTTTCTTTACATACACTGCTGGAACAGCCCATTTTGAATGTCTAATCTTTTCAATTAATGACAATTCAAGACTGTCTAATTCTCCTTTGACTTAATCCAATGCTGCAAATGGTACACAGTTTTATTTTAAATACTGGCATCAAACCTTTTTTGCAATTTAAATTTTGCTTTGAATACACCAACCCAACTCATTTGACAGAGCATCTGGAAAACATTTTTCAATTCTTATTTTAAGTTTCCCCGTTATTTTTTTAAAAAATTGGTTGCAGTCTACTTACATTTTTGCAATAAACATTTATAGGTGAATCTCATGGATCAAATAATTCCATCCAGTCAGTACCAAATATGTCTGTAGCATTTTTAACCCTTTAGTTTTTACACACTTGTTACAGAATGAGATGTTACCAATAAAAAATAATTTCTCACCTAATACTCATAGCAACTTTTGAAATCTTTCTTCATATAGGTTTTCTGATTTCTTTCTATGTGGTTTCATTAATTATTGTGATATCACTGCCAGTGTCTAGTTGCCTCTTCACATCCAGCTTATTAATTTTTACATTCACAAATTTTCTTTGGTTATTAGTGGTCATTTTTTCCATCACATCACAGTGTTCAATTTTTTTGAGAGAATTTTTCTTTGATTTAGTTTCACAGTGTGACTTTATATGTCCTACTTTATCACACTTGTAGCATTTCAAATTCTTAAAGGGACAGTCGTCTCTGAGAAGTATCTTTTCACATCTGAAACACATGAATTAATTTTCCTTTTTGCATATTTTTCTTACATTTATATGTATGCATATACTTTTCCAGCACTGTGTCTCAGATTTAGGATTCTCTGACATCTGTCTAATATTTCCTGCAGTGTAAGTTTATGATTTTCTTCAAATTTTGTTAGAATTCTCACCCATATTTCTGTCTCTTTTTTGCCATTAACCCTTGAACAAATTAACTCTTTAAATATATCTGAAATCAGTTTGTTTAATCTGAATTTTTCACACATCTTGTTAATGTTTCTAGAATGTTACAAAATCTGTCTTCTTTTTTGGTCAGATTAATACATTTCCAATCAGTATTGAATTAAGAGCTTTTGTCGCTGAAAGTTTTTGTCAGAATTTTTACTATTTCTTCAATATTTCCTCTATCTTTTAGGAATATGTTTTCTTTTTTTCTATACACAAAGGAAAATTTAAATGAATGTGGTTCAAATTCTGTTATCCTGTGTGCCAAAACGACAAGCATTTTTTTTACCTACTTGTTATCACTCAGTATGTCACTCCTGTTATAACTTGTATGAGTTCCAAATCTTTGTCACTGCTATAACTCATTTTCCAGCAGTTATAAGTCTTCCTTAAGCTACTCACTGTGACATCTATTAGCAATACACTAGACTGACTTCAATGAAAATTTTTAGACTCACTTGAGTTCCTTATTTAAGTTTCTAGACTAGTCCATTTCTGTCACTGGGATGGGTATTATTTACTCCATAATAATCACGGATCATATAAAACAGCCTATATCATGGCTCCCATCAGCCCTGACAGAATTCTTGAGAATTTATAACAAAAATAATAAACACTATTTATTTATTGTATTATTTATTAGCCTAGAAGCCACCCTTTGGGCAGACTTTAGACTAGAGTCCTAAGAATGAAGAAATAATAAAATTATTTTATCTTTATTTAGCATCTTAATTCAGTATAATTTTTCTTTGTATATGCAAGTGATCTCCATAGTTTGTTTACGCTTACATTGTTTTCTTTTAAAAATCACTATTCTTTATGTTGGTTGGTTGGTGTTTTATGGCTTATCAACCTTTTGCAGGTTATTTAAAAACCAAAAAAATAATTTTAGATTATAATAATTTTTGGGAGATGATAATGATTTACTGACACAAGCCATACCAATTAACCCATAGCTGAGGGGGAAGAAGGGGTGTATTCATACCCTTCAAAAGTGCATTTATATGTAAGATAATATAAAGAACTGGCTTTTCTTAGCCAGATTGCTTGTTTGCACTCCTCCTGTAAAATGTTTTACTAGATTTTGGTTTTCTGGGTCTTGATTTTTTTCCAGTTTGACTCAGACAAATGCTGTATATATATATATATATATATATATAGTAATACTAAACAATCCTTGGTAAGAAAACTTTCCTTGGTAAATAATCCAAGTGGAGCCAAGTAATAAAATATTAAAAATAATCCACAAAAAAAGTGCACAATGTATTTAATTACAGAGCAAATAATAATTATAGTGGAATGGTTGAGTAATGGATAGCAGCTCAAATTGAGTAATCAAAGAGCTAAATTCAAATTCTGGTTGAGTTCCTAACATTCACTTACATGCAAATACCCTTGGGAAAGATATGAATCTATCTCTCCTCCTCACCAACCACCACCAGCTATGAGTAAATAACAAGACAGGTTAAATTCTATAGCCTTCAGTGATAACAAGTTTAGGAGGAAATGTTTTGAATCCAGAACCTGAGGAGGGAGGGTTGTTTGGAGACATTGTGTCATGCTGTGCACCAGCTCTCTGTATTTGGCTCTTCCAAAAAGCATGATTGGTTCAATAGAAACCTTCACCACCATGATCAAATCATACATGCAGGTAGTGTGGCTGTTCAGTTCTAAAAACTGAGCTGCTGGACCCTCAATACATTGAAATGACGGGAGTGTTCCTATATATTATATATATATATATATATATACACACACACACAAAATAATAAATTTATCCAAAAACAGCTGATTCAGGAGTCATGTCTCCTCGTTAACCTGCTATTCCATAGGTTCAATTACCAGAATTTCTAGTATAAATGAGGGTTCTAGAGGTATTACTACAGCTATAACAGCAGTGGTGTGTCTAGGATAATATATCCTGACGAAGCCCATCCCTCTTCAGGTTGATGTAGCAGACAAGAAAACAAATTTTATATCGTAATTCACACACATCATGATTCTAGAGGCATCACATGTACTGCAACCATAGCAGTAGAGATGTGTCTAAGGCAAGATAACCTGATGAAGCTCATCCCTCTTCAGACTAATTTTGTATTCAGAGTTATCCTTCTCATAGACTGGTTGCCAACTCAAAACAAGAGAGCACAGTGGGTAAAGTCAGAGGAAGATGAATTCATACATTTTCCAAAGGCACAGTGAACAAAAAGAATAGTATCGGAATTGAATCTGGCATGTTGTGGTAACTTTTCTTATGTCTTTTCAGTATATGACCTTCATGAAATGTGCCATGGTTCTTGTAGAGACTTGTTCCTTAAGATATAACTGGAAATTTCAAGTGATACAATGTTGTTCTTTGAATCTAGATACAGAAGTGGTAATAAATATTGAATAGTAAACATCAGAGCCAAAATTAATGGGGGGGGATTATTTCAGTCAGTTTTGGGAGATGCAACTATAAGCTTGCTTATTAAATTGTCTGGCAACACTTCCCCGACTTCTTACTAAATCTAAATCAACTAATTTCTGAAAGTCACCTGACTGCAAAAAGTGTTGATATACCAAGAAATTGTACCCTTTGAACTTACCGATTATTTTCTGCTTCCAGTTTCTCAATGATCTCTTTGTTTCGCATTATCTCAGAATCGGCCTCTTCTAATCGAACTTTCAACACAGCAAGCTGAGAATCCTTACAATTGAGAGCCTCTTGAATGTCTGCTTCTCGGGCACGTATTTCCCGAAGCACCTGATCACTATTTGAGGATAAGTGATGATATTCAGAAATCTTTTTGTGTGCTGCCTCCAGATCTAATAAGTAAATAATAAAATAATAATAATAATAATAATATTTAACCACTGAAATTAGACCAGTATTTAATTGTTCATTTAAAACTGGTGGTGTACCAGCATTAAATGAAGCCATTTACACTGGTGTTGATTTGATAACTAACATTAGATTCGATAATGTCATTTCAAAGAAATACTTTCTTGGTCGATATTAGAAAGGCTTTCTTTATGATCAAGTTAAAAAATGAAAATTATAGAAATAAAATGTTGTGATTTCTTTAAGCTAGAATTAATGGTTATAAAATAAGTAAAAGAAAAATATATTTAGTGTTCAAATATTGTGCCACTAGCAGAGGAAAAAAAATTAAATATTGTTCTAACTCTGTAAATGAATATGCCTTTCAAGTTTAACAACAGTATAATATTTTTACATTCAAGTTTTGTTGGTAATGTGGAAATAAAATGTGTAAATGACCAAAAGAAAGAAATAAAATGTTTTTTTGTACAAAACTAAATGATTTTGAACATTGTGAAAAAAATTCTTGCAGGCAATTGTAATATTGTATATTTACTGTAAAAAATATTTTGTACAATTACATTCCGTACTTATTGCAAAAAAAAAAAAATTCCTTCTGAATTGTTCAACTGTTCATTAGAATCTTTTTTGCCTAAGAAAAATTTGTCATTCAATGTAAATTTTATATGCAAAAAACCTGGTTTTGCATATTTGTCAGAGGGGGAAAAAGTAAGAAATTTAAGCTGCTTGAGCATGTACCATCGGCTTTTCTGAGAGAAAGCAGACTCTGCATTAAGCTCTTGCTTAATTCTTGAATTTCAAAAATATTTTTGGTACATTTCAATTTTTGGGAAAACAGTTGTTTGCTTTTCATTCAGAACCAATTAAAAGGTTTCTCTCCAAATGCTGAGAAGTGAATTTGGAGCATACCTGTAGGTAATAATGAGGGGCCTTGGATTGAAATTCAAAGGAGTCAAACATCTGCTGCTGGAACCCCGATCACTTCGGTCCAGAAAGAAAAACAATACAGAAGAAATTTGACAAGCACTAGAAGAAAATTTAAAGGAACATCAAAGAAAAGTCTTTGATTGGTGTGCTTGTTCTGTTTTGTGCTTTTACCACAAACTTTGTTCTGAAAATGGTACCAATTCTTTGAAAACTATTCAGAAGTATTTTCTACATTTTATATGTAGTTTTCTTTTCTGAGGACTTGATGCAGCATTATAATTTTTATTGTAAAAGGGCATATTTCATTTGCATTGATTGTCTTTATATACATGTTATTGGACATCATTTGGCACACAATGCACTTAATTTGTGTAATTCATCATTATTTTGTGTGTTAACAATAAATTTATTGTCTTTTTCTTAAATTCAGCTTGTGTCTGTTGTGTGCCCACATAAATTAAATGTTATCTCAAACATTTGTTTAGTTATTTTTTTTCGTAGGGTTTTTGTACCAAATAAAAAATTGTTTTACTACAAATAAAAACATTTAAAATTGACAAGTTTTTCTATTTCACTGAAACAGACATTAAATACCTGGGAGCATTCTTGCTTCCTATCTTCTTTCTTTCTTCTCAAAAACCACTAAAATGAAACAGTGTCTATATACCTTTCCTATTTGTCCTCATCATCAAAACAGAATAGTCTATTATTTATGTGGTATTAGAAGGTTGTAACATATGTGCTTGTGAACTAAAGAACAAGCATAATAATAATAAACTTTTATGTGTTGTATAATATATTGGAATTTTGTCAGGAAGTGTACTTTGCACTGGGTGACACAATTGGTTAGAGGATTTTGTTTTGACTAGCAGAAGTCAAAGGGGTCAGCACCTGAGATGAGGCAAAGTGCACCAGAAGTCCCAGGTGTCAGGAGGTAACTATAGGTGATGTCAGCTGTCATGGAGCATCATTTTTACAGTTTTAGAGTTAAGCTTAGGAGTTGCAGACAGCAACCAGTCTGGCTGGTGGCCTCAATGTGTGTGTAATCCCATCAAATCTGACCCTCTCACTCCACAATACAGCCAAATCACCAATGAAAAACAGAATAAAAATAATGGAATATTTTTATTTAAATATGAACTATTGACGTCTACAGACTATCAGTTGTAAAAAAGTAAGTCATTGTGTTTGAAATTTGTATTTCGTCATTTTTCCTGAAAAGACATTTGGTTTGAGCATATTCCCAATGAGTGGATAGCAGTTTATGGTTCATCATTTATGAGAGAAAAAACATTGATATCAATTTGCTTTTGGTGAAGAAGAAGCAATTTGTTCCTCCATTGAAGTGGTTGATGTATTATCTTCATTGTCATTATCCCAGTGGTAAAAAAATAGAATCATTCTCAAAATATTTAAAAAGATTGTTAAAAGGACAACAGCCACTCTTATTACAAAGGATTTGTTTCCAAATTATAAGAATTGGCTTTCCAGTTCCCCTCTCAGAAAGCTCTACATAAATACTTCCTGATTTTACTCCATG
Source organism: Ascarosepion bandense (assembly GCA_037127315.1). Classification (NCBI taxonomy): domain Eukaryota; kingdom Metazoa; phylum Mollusca; class Cephalopoda; order Sepiida; family Sepiidae; genus Ascarosepion; species Ascarosepion bandense. The sequence goes on from JBBBDQ010000151.1 coordinate 1,757,998, forward strand.
TTCCACCTTGACAGACAAAAAAATTCAATGCCTGAATGTATCTAAGGATTTTTAGAATTAATCAGTTATGCCTCAAGATAACTCTGCTATTAGTCAGAAAATCATTTCAGCCCTTATCACTGAGATTCAAAACTGTCCCACATTTGGAATCACTGCTATAAAGTAACACTATTGGCAGCATTACATGTTTGAATATACCTTCTTCAATTCTGAGATGAGTCATTATCCTTCTGAGAACCGATTATTTTGGATCATTGGCAGAATATTTTGGTTGATCCATTTTACAGTCTTCTTCTAATGTATAATACTTGTATGAGTGAAGATTTTTGTTTGTTTTATTTTTTTTAAGCCAACCTGAAAATATTGGTAAAAAAATGGGTGGTGTTTATTGTCTGTGCAGAATGAAGCAGCCTAACTACACAGACAGATGTTGCAATCATTAAATAGCACTTTAGATTTAAATAAGCTTTTATTTCATGTATATATGTGTGTGTGTGTGTGTGTGTATATATATATATATATATATATATATATATATATATATATGCTTTTCTGTGCTGAGTAGAGTGAGAAAACCACACACTCAAAAACAAGAAGCATGCATGCACATACCTCCATCTACAGAGAGAGGCGTTTCATGCATTCACCTGCATGTGCAAACTGAGAGAAAGAGAGAGAGAGAGGGTTTTTTCTCTTAAAGAATAATCTATCTTTAATAGTTAAAAAATAAAAAAACAAAAAAATAATGAATTACAAACAAGCAATTGAAAAAAAGTTTTTCAGCCCTCAAGTGACAGCTGCCAAAATATATGTAAAAAAATTTACACTTACCTTGTTGCGATGCTCGAGCTTGTTCAACCAAGGAAGCCATTTCTTGATTCAGAGATTCTATCTCACTTCGTAGTAATCGGTTCTCTAATTGTAAAGATGTTGTCTGATCAGTTTGCTCTTCTGGGGCACTCTCCATTTCAACAACAACTTTATCTGAAACATCATCTGTAACTTCAGCACTGGCGCTCATGATGTCCTGCCCTGTAAAGGATCGGCTCATTGGAGATGGGTTACCACTTTCAACATCTATCAAGTCTAGTGAAAAAAAAAAAAAATGTTTAAATACTTTAACAAACTTTGAATAGCAGGCGAAGATGTTTTGTAGCTTTTATTATGAAATAGGGTTAATGTTTTATAGTTGGTGGTATTGCTAAGTTTTAAAATTTAAATATCAACAAATACAAAGATATCAAAGTCTAAAAAAAGCATGTATAAAATCAGTCAATTAAATGCCATCATGTAATACACACTTGGGCAATCATGTCTCTTTCAATCCATGACTGAATAAGCAGAAGATTTTCCCGCAATAATTGTCATTTTTTTTTTGCAGTAGACAGGTTGCCAACCAAGGATACAGAGCATAATCTGTCCTGCAATTCAACCCATAGTTGAAAGGAGAAGAGATGGATTCATACTTATGCCAAAGGTTATTTGTGCGTAAATGAATGCAATGAATTTGGCTGGAATTCAAACTCTGCTCTCTGATTTCTTATTCCAAGCCAATATCCATTGCACCACAATACACAATAATTCTTTTAAATACAAATTGAAATTCCTGAAAAATGAGGATATTTTACAAACTTTCTCAGTTTCCTCGTTAACACCCAAATTTCTTATGAATGTGAATAGTACAGTTATGATCAACATAAATGTGACAAATTTCTGTCATTAACAGGTGAGATATTGGAAGGCATAAAACTGGAATTATGCCATTTCCCATAATTCACAGATGAGACATAGAACGGCAATGACAGAAAATTTCTATCATTTGCAGCTAATTCAATGAGCTGAATTGCTTGTAAATGTCATAGATGCATTGTTAAAAAGTTATTTATTAACAATTTGTATAAAGATATAAATCCATTGGATTCTGTTTTCTTGTTATTTATTTCAAATGATCACCCATCTTTAGTATGAACAGCTGGACTAAGTGGAGCATTTTAAGCAAAGTTAGAGTGAAGAGGTTAAGTCTAGAATCAGGGTCATAATTTGCATGCACCAAAACAAAAATGAAAGTAGAAAATTAGCTAGAACTTTTGTTTTGAAGAACAAGGAGCAAAGAACTTTTTGAAAGAAAACAATTGTAGAGCAAAGAATTTGTGAAAATTGTTACTGCAATTGGTATTTAATTTAAAAGTTGTTCTGATGGTCATATTTGAAAATGTCCTAAAAAATATCTTCAGTCCATTATGAAACAATACAGAATAGTTGATTTCATAAAGCGCCCCCCCCCCCAAGAGAAAAAACAAACATATTTTGATTTTTATGAAAATATATATTCAGTCTGGGAATGCTAAAATCCTTTTCCCCATATAATTTTGTACAAAATATCTAGATTTCAGCATTAAATAACCCATAGAGGTTGATATGCCCATAAGCAAAAACAACCAACCAACTTTAAAATTTTCTTTTCTTTTTAATAATTTTCTTTTTCTCAATAGGAGTAAATAGGTTCACCCATCATCCAGTTCATACTCTTCCCAGATTTTTTAAACAGGGGTAGAGGTTTATTCATGATTTCCTGTTCAGGATTGGGTTTCCAGTTCCTTCTAAAGTCTTTCCATTCTCATTCAAACCCAATAGCCCCTTTACATCTTGCCTTGCTTGGGGTGAATTAAGAAAAATAATTAACGGTAAGTGATTTTTTGCTTCCTGCCATTTCTGTTAACAAAACATTTAATACAAATATAATATATATTTATATACAGACCATCATCAGTCCTATAACCAGATGTGGTTGTAGAGTCACTGTGCAGCTAAGTAGTTCTCTCCACATAGTGTATCATGAGAAAATACACCTGGCAGGACCCATTCCTCTGCAGGTCAAATCACAGCCAATGTCCTTTAACTTTGAGGCTCACTTTGGTCAAAAATATGTGGCTATTGATTCCATCAAGGTCTCTACATTCTTGCTGTTGATTTCAGTCTATGAAACTCTCTATGTCATCACCATACTGGCTGTATACATAACTATGGAGCCTTGTCTACAAGAAGGTTCTTCTGCTCTTTGACAAGTCTTGTTTTTAACCTTTAACACTCTGAATTATTAATATTACTTACCTTTCCAATGCATTCTTTTCCAAGGATTCTCAATTGCAATATCCCTATTGTTAATTTCACTGAAAGCTCTTGCCATAGCAGGATATGACAACACAACTATCAAATTCAAACAAATTCAGATCCAAATCTGTCACCTCCAGTGAGAGGATAACATTTTGCACAGCAAATGAAGTTACAAAGTGATAAAGGTTAATCTTGCTAGGTGTTGAGACATTCTCCTCACCAGAAAAGCCTGGTGAGGGAACTGGTTTAGTCGCTGATGATTTGTCCATGCAACTTGTATTGGGTTACTTGGTACCATTAATAAGCAAAAAATAAATATTATTTCAAAATTTAAAATATTATGAATTCTTTATAATTGCATTCATGAGTCCCAATATAAATAGTTATAATAATTATTGACCAATTTTATCATTGTGATATTTTTGCATTATATCAAGTATTAAGAATATAACAACTAGAGTCCACAAATTGGAGGAGAGAGTTATCAATGATAATGTTCTGACTTTGAATCCACAATTATCTCCCTTTAACCCCCTCTCAATTTTTTTTTTAATTTTTATTTTGAACGTAGTTTTTATCACATAAAATTTGGTGAGACACGAGCAAATAATATCCAATAAATCAGCAGAAGTTCGGTAGACATTTATGATTGACTGACTATGGTTTCATATCAAAATACTTTTAAAGGCCAGTACTTTCTTAAATTGGTCAATCATATAGGTCAGTTGAACTTTTGCAGGTTTATGAAATAATCAGATGCACATACATACAGGCACACAAGTTCCTACCTGCTGCACCATTTGTTACTCCATTGGATGCATTATCATCTGCTTGCTCCAAAGATGACAAAATGTTGGATATTGTTGATGAGACACTGGACTGACGTGAATGCTTGCTACTCGTTGGAACAGGGCCTGGGGATTTCTTTCTTGTCTCATTCCCAGTGTCGATGCTGTTTAAGAACTCAAAGAGGGCATCATCAGAGTCTTTACCCTTATTTGTTCGAGATGGACTCTGAGATGTGATATTTTTGAATTTTGCAGATTGCTTTATTGGTGTGCTAACTAACGAAGAGTTTACATCAGATTTGCCACTGTTCAGCTCACTCAGGTTCGAGGGAACACTTTGAGATGACAAGAGTGTGATGGAGGAAGTTTTAGATGCTGAGGGGGTCGTCTCCCAAGAGCTTCCCCGCATGTCCACAGCATTTGTCCCAAAATAGTTGGAACCAACAGCAGATGATTTTTTCATGGCTTCATCTTTTGTTAAAGCTTCAGCAGCAGACTGGTCAAGCCGATTTAAAAAGTCCTCAGCTTTTCCTGTTAAACCAGAAAGCCATGATGACATGGTTGCCGCTACAAAAAAAAAAATAAAAAAATAAAAAAAAAATAAAATTTAAGAAAATCAATTCATGAAACAAAATTATTGTATTTTTGTAAATGATATAAGATACATCATGCTTAACTCACAAAATCATATATGACTGGTTTTTTGACTGGAATAATTTAAAAATTTCTTCTATAAAAGAAAGTATTCTGGGTAGATCCTTATTTTCAGTATCTTGTTTTCAGACAGTAACTAATAAACTACAATAATAAGCAACTTTTAACCCTTAAAGTTCATTTTTATTTTAAATGGATTACATTTACTTTTTTTTGTTTTTTTACACATACAGACATGCACAATTATGTTCACCCTGTACAAGGCCTGAGAACCGCTCAAGATAGTGGGTTACAGAGTAAGAGGCATAGCTTATGCAGATATGTGTGCAAGATAATAGTTAACCCTAAACTTGAACAAGTTAAGATTGCAATAATCAGGGAAGCAACCTATTGGGAGCCGGTTCTACAATGAGAAGCAGCTGCTCAAGTGGAACTTGCACTTTTTTTTAAAAGGGAATGAGGGTGGTTTGCTATAATTTGCATGAAGGTTAGGAATGGCGGAACTAAAGGGTGTAGTTCGTCTGAACACTCAATGGAAATAGTGATAAAGCAGTGATGTCTCATCTGAAAGAAAAGTGTTGTAAAATGGAAAATAGAAGAGGTGGCTGAAATAAAATAATTTTTTTTGCCCTCCATTTCATTAAGGAAACACTTCCTCCTAGAATGCCTTCAGCCTAAAATAAAGGGTAGGAGAAAATTTCTTAAATATTTAATAAAAGAGTCCTGGGTGGATTTTCTAAAAAAAAAAAAGTAAACAGGATAAGACTGATAACATTGAAAATTTTATTTAGGATTAAAAAAATCCTTTTATATTAAGGCAAACAGATAAATAAAATTAACATTTGAAACCTATACTGATTTGAACCTCTGACCCAGAGGTAAGCTGACAAGTGGCATAAACATGATGTCAGCAATTTGGCTGCTAGAGAACATGGTAAAACTAGTAAATACAGAGTTAAACAACAGAATGCATAGATGCTGCACTGATCTTCAGCAGAGGATTTTTTGACAGATACTATGTTGTGGTCCAGTGGATATCAACTTGGAATGAGAAATCGGAGAGCCGAGTTCGAATTCCAGTTGAATTCATTGCAATCATATACACGCAAATACCCTTGGGAAAGGTATTAATCCGTCTCTTCCCTCCAGTTATGGGTCAAATAACAGGACAGATTGGGTTCTATAGCCTTGGCTGGCAACCAGTCTACCACAGAAAGCAATGACAACCTACTGCGGGATAATCTTCTGCCCAGTCAGTCATGTCTCTTTGGAGACATGATCGCCCAAGCGTGTATCACGTATGGCACTTAACTGACTGACTATTATTGTTAATTTACATTTAATTTCGCAGTAATTTTTTAATGCATTTTTTATCTGACATTATTTTATTACTGTCTTCTTTTTATTGGTTACATGTATTTGAGTTGCTATCCCTGTTTTTATTTTATTTTCTTAAATAGTGAAATTAATAACCAACCTAGATTGAGAAGTTTATTTGTAGTAATAAGAAATAAAATTTTACACAAAATAATTTGGAACCTTTTTGATTATTAATACTACTCAAACACTGAGAAAATGCTATTTGTATATCAGTAAACAAGTTAAATATTTCATTTTAAAAAAATAGCTAAACAAATCTCTTGTTTGTATTATCACAAATGAAAGAAATAAATCTGAATAAACTTGAGTTTCTAGTTTATCTTCAACAAAATCGATTTTCAGAAGCAATAATAATTGGAATGTTTAACCTTTATGCTGGCAAAAATAAAAAAAATAAGTGGGTCAAAAAGTGCAGTATTTCCCTTAACACTGCTATTATCATGTACACTTTTGACCCCCTTGGCAATGATTATTCACAAGATTATAAGAATATGTAAATCAAGTACAAAGTGATATTTATTATTTAGCTTTTATAAAGTTTTATTATTTGCTTTCTTATAAACAAATAAATTTTTTAAAAAATCTTTTTATCCAAAAATTTATAAAAACTACAAAATTACCAAAATATGTAAGGGGAAGAATTTTTAGTAAATTTATATGGTGTGAGTAAATGAAAGAAATGTCCAGTAAAAGCATTTTTTCAAAATGTATAACACTGTCAGCTGAGGCTTTAGAATAGATCTACTGTACCTCTGCAGAGGAGTAACCCCACCCCCAGTAAGGTGCCCTGGGTCTGACAAACTGCATTAGGCAGCAAGGCTTCTAATTGGGAAGTTTGAGAAGCATGGAACCACCTCTTAATTGCTGTTGTTCCTAGGTCCACCTGACTCAGGGTGGTAGCACCTGTCAGGGTCACAGCTATGGGGAAATAGTTAACCCACAAATTTGGGTCAAAACACTATGAAAGTATAAAAATAGATTTTTATAATGAAAATGCCAGCTATCATTTTTTTGGATAAGAAAATATTACCAGCAATATATTTATGAAGAAAAAAATATTATCAACAATATATTTATGAAGAAAAATAGATATACCAGTAATACATCTGACTCTCCACAAAACCCTCTTTACATACATCAATAAAATCTGATCGACAAACTGATTTCTTACAAAGAATATATTCTATTCATATGAAACTATCCTAAAAATCTTGTTGGCATTAAAGAACTCATTGAGGTTGATATGCCATAAAACAAAACAAACCAAACATTTCACTTAAAGGACATTTCCAAAAAGACAAAACCAGAAGGCATCTTGAAAAAAAAAAAAAAAAATTAATCAAAATCTAACTAAATCAAATCAAACATTGAAAAAAACCTATAAATCCACCTTTTTGCCATTACATTAAATAATCCACAGAAAAAACAAAACCCAAACTCAAAATTTATAAATACAGTTACTTGTTATGTATTAAACTGAGTCTACAGTGTATACAGTAATTGTGGCACCAAGAGAATAACCATCCTTTTGCCACTGTTATTTTTTTTGGCTGGCCCAAAGTTTAAACATTAATAATATAATTGATTTTAAGACAAAAGTAATTGTCAAATTTGATGTGCATGCATTAATGGATGCTACTTAAATTGACTGCTCCCCCCTCATAAAAGAGAGGGAGTGAGCGAAATAATTTTTGTAGACTAATATTTATAAGATCCCCCTCAAGTACAGACAACATTTCAAGAAGTTAGAGACTGATTTTACACTGTATTTATATTATAGCCAATACCCACCCTCACCATCCATCTAGATCAGTGGATGGAATTTTTTTTTTTTTACCCATGGACCCCTGTTTGTCTTAATTTGTTTTTGTTGGGTTCCCTCCTATAGCCATTAGAGCTGAGATTTTCAACAGTGGCTCACATGAACCCTTCTGTTTGTTCTTGTCACTGACTGATGGGTGCTAATCAGGTCAAAAGGAACTATAAAGGAAATAAAGCCTAAGTGTGAAGCAAATAGTGAATGATAGGCCAAAGAAAAAAAAAAAAGAAAAAAAAAGAAATTTGAATTATAAAAAAAGATCATCTAACCAGATCAGGGCCTTATTGTAGGGAAGGCATTGTTGATAACCTTAAATTTATGACACTAAATTGTCTAGTTTTTTTCTTCTACTTGATTGTGATTTAAAAAAAAAAAGAAAAAAAAAAGAGCTATGTGAATATTTCTATTTTTGTTATTGAAAAATGGCATAAATTATTGTAGAAATTCCATTCACAGTAATACCAACTGTTCAAAAGTAGAATTGCTCTATAGACCACTAAAATATCACCATCGACAACCAATTCATTATTTTTTTTTTTTTTTTGGTGGACAATCAACAATGTTACATGGACTGCCCCAAGGTTCATGTGAACCCCAGTTGTGAACTACTGTTCTAAATCAATTAAAGAAAAAAAATTTTGTTTTTGATTCTGAAAAATGTTGTAAAGGAAGGTGAATGAATGTTAGTCTACAAAACTTGTATAAAAAAAAAAAAAAATATTTCCTGTTTTTAATTTTATTAGTAAACCAGTGTCATATAATGAAACTATTAACCTATTAACCTCCAAAAGTTAATTCTCCAACGTTTGCTTTATAGTTCAGGCAGTAAAAAGTAGACTATATGAGTAGGTGCTGAAAAAGTTTTAGTGCATCCAAGAAGAACAACAAATGTTTGAACATTTTGATCAGGTTTTAGAAAGCCATGCAGGCTGAGAACTTATAAGTAACTTCCAAGAATCTTCTGCTTTTGTTGTTACATGGCAAAATGACACAGCACATCAAACACATCAAAAAGACCACTTTTGATTGCATCATGACAGTTGTCATGTAAATATGCATTTCTTTTATAATTTTGTCGAATTTGACATGTTTTGCTTATTTGATTCTAACATCAATGATGGCAGAAAATAAGCAATATCTTCAACGTATTAGGCTATTCTATTTTTAAAAAGTTACAAGTACAATAAAAAAATTTTTGCAATTTATGGAGATTGTACTGTGAATAACCAAATATGTCGAAAGTGACATAGAAATTTCAGCTGTCGCTTCTTGATATTAAGTATAAGTTTCTTTTTTGCTTCCATTTTTTCTCCTATACAGTTCTTTATAAACATTCAAAAGCTCCCACAAACAAATGCTAAACTTACATGTCCTTTCAAAATTACTGAAGCCGTTTTTCTGCGATCTGTTTTACTGTCAGTCATAATGAAATTTTCACGAAAGGTTAATTTTGGCAAATGCTCAAAGCTCCCCACATCTCCATAAATTAATAGTAATTGTTTTTTTACTTTACATGATTTCAGATTATGAAAGGTTTTATATGAATATTTTATTTTTTGGATAGAATAGAAAACCAGCCATTCTCAAAGTACGTAATTGCTTCCTTATCTCAAGGCAAAACTAACCAGATTCATACAAACTGGAACCATCTTGTCTGAAGAAATTTTAATTCCACTAAAAAGTCATCACGGTTTACAAGAAGTCTTTTCATACATTTTAGAAGGTTAAAATATACCTTATCAGAAGATTTTTTTTCTATATTATTTTATCTGGTCTGGTGCTTCTGCTAAGCATTTAGAGATTCTAGATTAAAGTTAAAGAATCTGCAATATTATTGGTCTTGACCTGGCATCTTGGCTTCAATCACTTTCTCACTGAACTAACGTGACATCCCTGTGACTTTTCTATGAATATTAATGGAAATTGTTCTGATGAACTTTCCTCTTTGGTGCCTTGACTTTAAGAATTCAAGTGCAACACTAAATTGGCAGCAAGGTCTCACCATTATACAATTGAAATAGTTAGATGTAACTGTAAGTTCTATGCTAACACTTTACTCTCTCACACTTCTTGCTGGTGGAATATCCTTTTACAATCTTGCTTTCCAGTCAACTTTGATCTTCAGAAATTTAAATGTAATGTCAATTGTTATTTTCCATCTTAATTCCTGTTCTTCTATTGTTCTCTCTCCTTAATGTTTTTTCTCATATGTTACCACACTCAGTAATTCCATGCATCTTAGTGGATTTATTGCCTTGCTTGAAGTGAATTGATTAAAAAAAAAAAAAAATTACTTTTATATCTCATCAAAAAACATTTCTACTGCAACCAGCTGTTGCAGATCTATGAATAAATCTGTTTTGTATATCAATATGAGATAATCTATGAAAGTAAAGTTCTCTTTTTAAGGAAAAGTTTATTAAATAACCTACCTAAAAAAGTTTGTGTAAATGAATGACAGAACCAGGATTACAAAGGATTCTAAAAACACAAATGTTACTAAGAGCTACAAAGGATAGGAAACTGTGGAGAAAATGATAAGTTACATCCTGAAGGGACATAGCACAAAAAAGACGCATTAAATAACTGATATTAAACAATTCTGCTGACGATAATTGCTTTAATTCTTTACAATCATTTCCTTGCAGATTTCCAATCCATTTCTATAGTAGAATCATTAGCAGTGTATTTAACATTATACATAGCTCTGGTCTGTCAGTAACACTTGCATTAATTCAGTGTTTGAACTCAGATATAAAGCTATAAACAGGGATGGTCCTCAGAATCTCAATCCTGTGCCATATATAAATGAGTGTGTGTCTGTGGGATGATATTGATGTGGGAGTTATTTCTCTGCCTTTGACATTCTTGAACACTCCCTAACTGATTCTTAAGATCAGCATTTAGTGAAGTGCTTCACTAGAAACCAAATTGTGACACTAGGAATTGGCAGAGATTGATCAAACTAAAAAGAAAGAAAAGAAAAAAAAAAGGAAAGAAGAAAGAAAGAGAAAAGATTTTTCTAATTGGACGATAATTGTTGAAATTTGCAGGAAGATGGATTGATAAATTGAGAAGAAAATTAAACAAATGAAATGCGTGGAAAAATCATGTTTTAAAATATTTCCAAGGAGAATCAAACCCAAAGTTAACTATATGAAATTCAGTAAGGCTGAACAAAACTAAGACTACCTGTCCCCCTGCCAATAAGAAAGTAACCATTAAATGTATCCTCAAAGATACTTAATAGAAGCAAGCATATGTTGCTGATAAAGAAAACCGGAAATAATAATAGATTTTTCTGCTGGACAAAAAAAAAAAAAAAAGAAAAAAGTACCCTGTATGGAGATATAAGACAATCTGATGCAGTCATACTTTATAATCTCTGGCATTCATCCACAGAAAACCTTTATATCCAAACAATTAAGATTCCTATGGATATAAGTGATAAGGAAAATTTAATTACTATTTTGAAGTGACCGTGGACAAACCATCTGTGTGGTCTGTTAAATGTAAATATGCATAGACAGAGAAAAAGATAAACTTGTTTTTAAAGAGAGTGGAAATTTTCTTTCCTAGTTATTGAGTGGTCTGGTCAATGGAGAAATGACAGGATAGGATAAGCTGATAAAGAAAGACTAATGACTGAAAATCCCTTTTATTTTCGCTACATGATCTGGAAGTTGGATTTGTCACACCAGTCCTAGGAAACAGGCTGAGGTTAGTGACTGAGAAAGCGCGAGGGGGGAAGAGAGGGACGAGAAAGCGCGGGGGGGGGGGGGGAAGAGAGGGACGAGAAAGCGCGGGGGGGGAGAGAGGGACGAGAAAGCGCGTGGGGGGGAAGAGAGGGACGAGAAAGCGCGTGGGGGGGGAAGAGAGGGACGAGAAAGCGCGGGGGGGGGAAGAGAGGGACGAGAAAGCGCGTGGGGGGGGGGAAGAGAGGGACGAGAAAGCGCGTGGGGGGGGAAGAGAGGGACGAGAAAGCGCGAGGGGGGGAAGAGAGGGATGAGAAAGCGCGAGGGGGGGAAGAGAGGGACGAGAAAGCGCGAGGGGGGGAAGAGAGGGACAAGAGAGAGATTAGCACCACCTATGTGGAGTGGTAGTGTGAAATGTGACATGAAGGGAGTTAGAGTAAAAAGAATGGCTTGATTCAGGAATCCGAATTGTACACTAATCCTACCCATCAGATTTTTTTTCCACTCTCCATAACCCTGATTATTAGCTTTCTTGAAATAGAATAATGTATAGCAAGTTGGTTTTGTGAATCATACGAGTTTTGTGTTCAATGGTTGTCCAATATTTGTGGTTTCATGCCAAAATTTAACTTTAAATAAATGTAATAAAAATATGTTTGATATATTAGGCATCTGTTTATAAAGGTAGCACTCTGTCTGTTCAAAATTCAGTCCTTTGTTGGTGAAACTACAATGATCTTTTCAGGGTGCAGGCCTAGGCGATGATATTAGGAGGCTGTTCACTGCCCAGGCTACGTGCAAACTGTTGTACTGACAAGATCTAAAGGAATACGGGGTATTACATTTAGGGACATCTTGACTGCAAGAGTTGCCAGACACTTGTCACTGTTGACAGCCAATGACCTTTAAGGCTCTGCTACAAGTTTTCTGTCTGGATTTATTTTCATAGCCATTTCCATGTTTTGGATACAACTGCAAGGCAGGGGAGGCTTAAAATCATGGTTTTCCTTCCCTTAGATAGACTACTTTCCTGGGCTGTTGGGCTCTATCTACCTAAATTAGCTGGTTATGAGGATGTGCGTTGTGGTACAGTGGATATTGGCTCAGAACAAGAAACCGGGGAGCCGAGTTCGAATTCCAGTTGAATCCATTGTATTCACTTACGTGCAAATACCCTTGGGAAAGGTATTAATCCATCTCTTCCTTCTAGTTATGGGTTAAATAGCAGGACAGACTGGGTTCTATAGCCTTGGTCGGCAACCAGTCTACCGCAGAAAGCAATGGCAACCTACTGCGGGATAATCTTCTGCCCAGTCAGTCATGTCTCTTTCGAGACATGATCGCCCAAGCGTGTATCACGTATGGCACTTAACTGACTGACTGATGAGGTGATGGTTTTCTGCTTTTGACCATTCTCCAGCTTGGTGCTGAACTTAGTTATCAGAGGCTATTTGGGACACATACTAAGTCTTGGATATAAAGTGTTGTAAATTTTTTGCTTTAAGCATCTTATGCATTATACTTTAACTTGTACACATTGGCTTCACACTGTAAAAAGATCATTACAGCATGTTTCAGTAGAACATATTAGCTTAATTGATTGTAAATCCAACAAATCACTAATTCTAAGGTTTGAGATATGATTATGGAATTAAACACAAACACAATTTTAGTCAAATAACATGAAAGTGTATTTATTGTATCAATGCTACTCATTGGTGTGCTTTTTTATGTTTAGAAACAAACATAGTTGGGGTGTAGTAGTATTGCTTAGGATTGATTTTTTTTTATAGGTCATCAGCCTTTTGCAGGTTATTAAAAAATATTTTTAGATTGTAATAATTTTTTTTGAAGATAATGATTTACTGATACACATCCTACTAATTAACCCATAGATGGGAGGAGAAGAAGTGGATTCATATCTTTCCCAATGATATTTTCACTTAAGTGAATATAACAAACGCAACTGGAATTAGGACTTAGTTTACCAAAGACAAATGACTGTATTTGACTAACAATAGAAATTGAAACAGTAAATAAGCATGTAAATATGTTTTTGAGCATTTAATTAGAGATAAAAACTTTTTCACTTTTCAGAAAATACAGTGTGATTGAAAAGTAGCCTCCTATTTTATTTATGGACTCATCTATACTTCTGAGATGAGGTAGTATTTACATTATCTGGACTATTGTCCTTGTCTTTATTGCCATGTTTACCATTTAAACATGGCAATAAAGATGAGGACAATAGTCCAAATAATGTAAAAAATGATGGTCTCTCCCATCTAACTATAATTTTTACACGACAGAAAAGTTGATCATACATAAAATAGGGATTTATTTTTCAATCACCCTGCAAATTACAAAGTATTTTTGTAATGTGGTATTGAATAAAAGTAAAAGCTGATAGTCACAAAACATAGGTACCTGAGAATTTACATAGAAGTGTGTGTGTGCAAATATTATTATGGACTCTACCGTCGATTTCGACGTATGAGCATCTAACTCAGACAACCACACAAAGAATTGTTTACAGTGGTGAAGGCTTGTGTAGCACAATCCACACTTTTTGGAACTGCTGATAACAAACAATCGGTGCAGAAGTCTGCCACAGATCGCATGAACAACAGACCTCAGTTATTTAACCCATAACTGGACGGAAGGGATGGATTAATATCTTTCCAAAGGGTACCAGTGCGTAAGTGAATGCAAAGTGTTCGACTGCAATTGGAACTCGGCTCACCGAGTTCCTCCCTCCGAGCCGACATCCACTGCACCACAACGCATATCCGTCAATAACGCTTACAGCACCTGGTATTCCCAAGTGGTCACCCATCTAAGTACTGACCAGGCTCAACGTTGCTTAACTTCGGTGATCAAGCGAGAACCAGTGTATTCAACGTGATATGACCATAAGCATCTATTAAACTGTATATTTATTTTCATCTACTGGCCTGAATATTTGAGACCATGAGGATTCAAACCTGCATTCCTCTCAGAGCAGCAGTTAGCAACCTATAGCCTGTAGGGCCAGATCTGACCTGCAAGAACTGATGCTCAATGAATCAATTCAACTCATTAGACTTATGAGTTGAGGCTAATCATGACCAGAAGTTGAAGTTGGACTCTGTTGAACTGAACAAGTCTAATAGCAAATTATATTTTAAAATTCAGTTCAAGTCTAAGTCTGGTCTGAAAAGTCCAGGTCCAACTTCCACCCTCTGACCAGTAACTTGACCAAAAATGCATTCAATCAAGCTATTTTGTGCTTCAGTCTGTGCAGGAATAACATAAAAACAAAAAGAAATAATTTTAGATTCAATTCAAAATTATTTGATCATATGATTGCTTTGCAATGAATATATTTTTTTGTACTTCCATTCTTAAAATATTATAAATTTTACTCTGTATTCTTGCAATTCACTTCTATATTGTTGTACAAAACTAATAATTTTATTTTTAATTTAAATTTTATTTGTACAAAAACATTTTGATGATGAATGCAAAACAAAGAAAGGTAAATGCTGAACACTAAATTTTCCAAGATAAGTAGACATTAGATTACTTCTTTATTGAGCACAGAGGGAACCTAGTTTATCTAATGTCTAGAAAGCATTACTGAGAATAACGTAGTAAATATTAAGTAACATTACAAGACACACCGTTGTGATTTTAAGAAATTTACTGGACAAGCAGCAAGCAGTTGAAGTATAATTTTGAAAATCTAATGTCATGTTTTAAAAAGACAAAAAGTGAAGTTTCAAAATGCATCATTGAAAAAAATGAAACCTTTTACAAATGGTGATTTAAAAAAAAAAAAATGCTTACTGGCAGCGTTGGATATTGTTTGTCCAGAAAAAAAAAAAAAACAACATCTTTATTTGAAACTATCAGTCTGTCTCCAAGCACGATTACACAGCAAGCTGAAGAAATGTCAGCAGATGTTAAAAATCAATTAATGTTTGCAGTGAATTACAATATTTATCAATTTCAGTTGATGAGAATACAGACTTAAGTGACACTGTACAACTTGCAGTTTTTGTGTGAGTAGTGACTTCAACTTTGCAGATCTTTTTAAGAATTCATTCAGTTAATTTTTATAAAAGAAATTGTAATCAAGTCAGACATCTTTGAAGCTTTGTTGAAAATTATACCAGAAATGAAGTTTAATTTTTCGAAGATAATTGGCATCACAACGGATGGCACTCCAGCAATGGTAGGAAAAAAAAACAAAAAAAAAAACAAACAGGCTTTGTTGCACTACTGCAATAACATGTAGAAAAACTTGAAATATATAAAAACTTGTTAAAATTGTCTTATCTATCAAGAGACATTGTGTGCCAAGTCTTTGAAACTTAAGAATGTTATGAATATCGTTATGGCCCTCTCTCATGGATTAAATCATCAATTTAAACAATTTTTGCCAGATACTGAGGCAGAATAGGGAGACCTTACTATGATGTATGCGGGCTTAGCTGAGGATCAATACTAAAATGAGTACCTGCCTTGAACAAAGAAGTGGTGATATTTCTCAAAAGCAAACATGTGGATAGTTCCCTTTTTCAAGATCCTGATTGGCTTGCAACTTTTTAACAATTTTTGTAGATATTGCGACTCATTTAAGTAACTTAAATTTACAACTTCAAGGTAAAACACAGCTCATAAATGAAATGTATAACCATATTGATGCCTTTGAAAATAAGTTACAGACATCAACTTCAGAATAAAAATTATGGTCATTTTCCATCATTTCAAGAAAGGAAATCAGGGATTCAGAGGTATTTGTGAATATAATCCAGGATTTGAAAAATGAATTTGCATGAAATTTTGCTGACTTGTTTGTATGCAAATCAGTTTAAATTGTGCTACCATTTGATGAAGAAGTGGAGACAATATCAGAATGTTTTCAAATAGAATTGATATAGTAAACAATATGACATTTCACAAAAAAAAAAAAAAAAAAAAAAATTATTTCCAACAGCACCTTGAAAAAGTGGTAAAAGAAATTAAAACATCTGATGAAACAGACTGTCATTGCTGGATGTGTATGTGTGTGGATCTCTCTCTCTCTCAAAGAACTGAACACACATCACTTACTAGCTATCTAGGCTTCAACTATGCCAATCTCTTTGCCTGAAGAGACTGGCATGGTCAAAACCAAGGTAACAAGTAAGTTATATGTGTTCAGTTCTTTGACATATTGTTAGTTCTGTATATTCAGTTTATTTGTTTTGATTGAGCACTTTTTATTGATCTACCATCTGCTGAGCCACCCAGCAACAATTTAACTGGTGTGTGTGTGTGTATATATATATAAAAACTTATTTATAAATGTAACTTTGTGTGTGTGTGTGTCCGTTAACTATAGACTCCGAAACGGTTGAACCGATTTTCTTGAAAACTTACACGGTTGTACTATAAGTGTTTTCAAGTGTTCTTAGCTGGGTTTTGTGTCGAGGTACCCCCGATAAATATCGAACATCGATAATCGAAAAAATCAGGTTATAGAAGGAGTGGTCCGATTTTAATCAAATTTGATACACTCATAGACAAAGACATAAGAAACAATATTCAGAAGTTTCAAGGCTGTAGTTCTTACAATAGTGCAGAAAATCGATAATATATATATATTTATATATATATAAAAAAGGCAAGATGTTTGTGTGTGTGTGTCTGTTTATCTGCCTGTATGTAGGTATTTTTTTCAGCCCTTTTATTTTAGTTTTTGCTTCGAGTTCGGCTCTAAGTAGGTATAATTGTAGTTCTTAGTCTCAGCCATGATACCATTTACTCAGAGGACTTATTTAGCCTTTAAACTTCAGTTTACGATGAAAAAAAACATTTGATATTGATACCAGGAAATCAAAATTTGACTTACATCCATTCATTTTTCTTTCAGTCTACGGTTTTGCTTTAACTGGAAACAACTATTGC
Source organism: Ascarosepion bandense (assembly GCA_037127315.1). Classification (NCBI taxonomy): domain Eukaryota; kingdom Metazoa; phylum Mollusca; class Cephalopoda; order Sepiida; family Sepiidae; genus Ascarosepion; species Ascarosepion bandense. The sequence goes on from JBBBDQ010000151.1 coordinate 1,775,382, forward strand.
TTTTTAGTCTTTTGTGCCAACATCCAAAGAGTCTGAGCTCCAGGACCATGGATTAGTTTTAAAGCTTTCATTGCACCCGAGCAACAGCAGGCTATACTGCTAGTTAACTGATAAGATCGAGAGAAAATAAGAACTAAATCCAACATGTCTTACTAAAGCTTCATCAGAGAATGAGATATGAAAAAAGAGAAAATAACTTCTGTCATTTTTACTTTTATGTTGTTTGATTTTAATTGGCTAAATCCTGATTTATGTGCATTCCACTTGTTAAACAAATGTTAGCATAATTTGTGGTTTGTGGTGTTCTGAAGTCACGGAGAAATGACAAGTCCATTCAAAGCTTCAAGATATTAACAGATTCCAAATTTAACCGAGAAATCATAAATATCGCTTGATGTATGTAAGCATATAATAATTCTAGTTTGTCTATGTGGGATTCAGATGATAATGTATATTCATGTTTGTGCGAATGTCTAGTAGACATTATGTTTGTTGTTTTTTTTTGTGCATGTAGATTTGGGATAATGTTTATATACTGTTTGTTTTAGAAAGTATACTTCAGATTCTTTAAGCATAAAGGTTAGTGATGCAGTATGTTTTTGATGTGTGTTTATAGTTGGTAATATTGTTATAAGTAGGCTCTTGAAGTACTTTCAACAAAGAATTATGTTTATTTTTTAATTAGGGTGATATTTGTATAATAAAAGTTATGGCCAGTTTTGTTCCTGTGTATCATGAGAGAGAGTGTGAATGGTCGTCTAAATGTAAAATAATAGCACCTACTGAAATATGTAAAATTATATAATTTAAAGTATGTCAAGGCAAACAGGATTCTTTTTAATTAAGTGCTCAATAGTTACCTAGAACAATAATATTTTATCAAAAATATTAAAAGTTGACAATACTTAGGTGTGTGTAGGCATATGGCCAAATGCTTAAAACCTAAGAGCCCAGGTTTGAATCTCATCATAGTTGATTTATCAAGGAGATTATTTCTTGATAATATCAGCTTAGAGAGACAATCCCATCATATTGCACCAGAAAACTATACCACAGGTTAACTCAAGCCTTGTAAGAAAAACTGGGTAGCTGAAACTGTTTAGAAGCCACTGATGGTGGCGCAAACACAAAGTCATAAGTCCTCACCTAATGGGCAAATACAAGCAGATTAGGAATCTATCTAGGTCAGTGGTTCCCATAAATTTTTTTCTTTGGTTCACATTTGTGCATGAGTGAATGCAGGGCATTTGACTGGAATTCGAATTTGACTCCCTGATTTCCCATTCTGAGCCGATATCCACTGCACCACAATGCACGTCCTAGTAATCCATAATGATATTTTAAATTTTGAAATAATATTCATTTTTAGTATATGAATTTTTAAAAACTGTTTCTAAATCTTTGTCTTTCAATCATCATGCTCTTCTGCCGCACATGAGATATGCCAAAACCATTTGCCCAAAACCATTCTTTCGAGACATGACTGACTGGGTAGAAGATTATCTCTCAGTAGGTTGCCATTACATTCTGCGGTAGACTGGTTGCCAGCCAAGGCTATAGAACCCAATCTGTCCTGTTATTTTAACCCATAACTGGAGGGAAGAAACGGATTAATACTGTTCCCTAGGGTATTTATAGTGGCCTAAAAAGCTCATACTGACTGTAAATCAAACAAAAATCTTTTCTGCAGTCTGACTTGTAATATTGACCATTTGGTTTCTTTTACTTTTAAACTTTTGGTGAATTTGTACATTTTTCTTTGTTTTCTCATTAAATCTATAAATAAAACTTTATGAATAATGATCCACCCAGTCATTGTACACCTTTCAATATTACAGACAGTAGACTATCATTTGACTGTACACATTTCCATTAACAACTTCCCTAACTGGGGAAACAGCACTTTTGACAATGAGACAAAGGGTTTGTTTACCTAAAATCAGTGAGACACTTAGACCAAAGCTGTTTTCAACAACTTGAAAGTGCAGCTTACCTGTCAGCAACAAAGAAAACACATAAGACACCAAAGGAAATCTGATTTGTTCTCTAAGCCTTCCTATTCCAACCACATCTTGCTTCTCTTATGTGTATGCTTAATTTTTTTTATTTTTATACATGGGTTTTTATGACTGACATTTTCGTAACAAAATAAAACAAACTTGCTTAGATTCATGCAATGTTTCCTAACTCCTGCTTTTATACAATATGTCAAGTTGAAAACAGCTGTGAAATGCACTTAAAATACATCAATTGTAAATTTTTGAAATATAGGTTACATTTAAACTTGTAAGGAAAAATATCAGTCACCATTAAAAACTTATCTTCCTCTTCTTGACGAACATAGAATAGAGCATTTTTAGACAAAGTAATCAAATAGAGTATATGCATTGTGGTGCAATAAATATCAGCTCATAACAAGAAATCAGTGAGCAGAGTTCAAATTCCACTGAATGTGTTATATTCACTTCTGTGCAAAAATACCCCTGAAAAAGATATTAATCTGTCTCTTCTCCCTCAAGATGTGGTTTAAATAGCAGAAAAGATTTGGTTCTATAGCCTTGGTTGGCAGCCAGTCTACAACAGAAAATAATGGCAACCGACTGCGGGAACTTTTTAATAGCAAAATGATTTCATTTAATTTCTTTTTTTTAATTAAATGGAGTCATCTGCAAACATTTACTTAGTTCAGGGATAGGTAAATAGGGGTTGATTAATTGCCAAGGATACATTCTAGAAGCTGAGTAGAGTATTGAGAGACAGGAAAATTTTGGTAAAGACAAAGAAGAGATTACTGGATTGCTATAAGATGCCTGTTCTTCAATATGGCAGTGAATGTTTAACAATCTCCTCAAAAATGAAGGAGAGTTGAAGTAACCAAAATGTGGTTCCACAGAAGGATGCTGAGAACACCATGAACCGAACATGTGAGCAACAATGAAGTTTTAGAGGGGATGGAAATGAAAAGGAATCTAATACTTAATATCAGGTAAATACAACTGAAGTTCCTGGTATATGTAACGAGGAGGGAGGGCTTGGAGAATCTGATACTCACAGGTCAGACAGAAGGAAAGAGAGACAGGAGAAAACAATGCATAACATACTTGATGGACTTAAACAAATTGATTGCACAGCAGAGTTTGAGTGGGGTAACAGGAGAAAGCATGTTAAGAGCCACTAGGGATAGGGAGATGTGGAAGGCCAAGATCACCTACATCCTGAAGAAACAGGGCACATAGAAGATATTTGAATCAATAAGTATTTACTTGGATTGGAGATAAGTAAATATTGGTCAGTTGTATTTGAGTTTAGAAGCATACACTTGGTTCAGGGATAGATAAACTTTGGCCATTTATATTTGAGCATACAAGCTTTTACTTGGTAAGTGGCTATTTTTTTTGTGGGGGGGAGTAGGTTTTTTTTTCTTTTCTTTAAAAATACTTTCTTGATGAAGCTGAGAAATTTTAAGTACTCTAGTTATATGTATAATACAAATGCATTACAAATGATTTCAGTAAAGTAACCTGAAAATCTTAAAGAAATGGATTATCATTGGTTAGGAATTAAAACAAACATTACTGACAATAGGATTATGATATACTATGTATTATTCAAAAGTGCTCAGATAAACCAATATTATGGATAATTTCTCTACACACTAATAGAAAAAGAATAATTGTAAGGACAAAAAGAAAAATTAAACTTTCAAGACATTGTCTTTCATATTTAATGAAACATGCCTAAAACAAGGATTGCTACCCAAATATACAATATATGTGTGTGTGCTGAAGTAAGAAAGAAAGGTTAAAAGATTTTATCAGTGACAAAGATTGCAAGCAGGAAAATATCAATTTTAATTTTTTCATTTACTAATACTCTCCCCATTTTAAAAAAGGTAATGTTATTTTCCATATTAAATGACAGGTTAAAATGATTAAATCTGACAAAAATGGTAATTGTCTACCACCCCCACCTTTCCATAAAAAAAGGTTTCTTTTACTCTTCTCAATCAGATTTAAAAATAAAGATTAGTTGAAGTGTTAATAATACCCACACATGAAAACTGGTTGACTTTGATTGTCATTGCCAAGGTAACAGGCTGTTTTCATAGTCTCAGGTCAGCTGTTGTTGGTGTAAGCCTGTCAAAGCCAGGGACAATAAGGTTGTCTTTAAAAAACAGGATCTTGTTGAAAGGCAAAGAAAGTTAATCTTTATATCAACAAGATTAAGATTCCCCAGTTGCTCCCCTTTCAGAAATTAATCACATCCAGTTAACGTATATGCTAGCATGCAAGGTGACTGGGCATAAGACCAACTACAAATTTTCAAGTTAAAATGAAGGTTCAGGCTATTTTCACTGAACGTACCCCTGAAATGTATTTTAAAATGAATTGTATTGAATTTATTAAATAAATTCAGTGAGCATATACTTTCTTTTCACTCAAATTCTGATGAAAACTAGGTGGGAAGATCTTGTCAATTAACTACCACAATCTACAAAACTTCATAAGTGGGTACTGTGTTTGCAGTAGATTATTATAGTTTGCCTGAATGACTATTCCCTTTTTTTTTTTTTACTGTAGGATTTTCTATGGTAGAAATAGTGCATAGGCAGACTTTTCTACCATAGAAAATCCTACAGTAAAACAATTTATATTGGTTGTACCAAGAAGCCATTTAAAACTAGCTGGTATCAGCATATCTTTTAATAATAAGGTGTGCTGCAATAGTTCATCACTTTTCACATACTATTAGCAATTAAAAGAAACCAGTAAAACTCCTACCATAAAAATGGAAAACATTAGAAAAACTAGAACTTGTAAATTTTTACATGAGCCATGTTTAGAAGAAAAAAAATTGAATTATTGAATTCCCTAAATTAAACCTGTTAAACAATTATAGTGAAGTAACTTCTATCTGCCATCATCGTTTTATACATACACTAAAGTATTGCTAATTTATTTTCTACTATAACTAGATTTCATAATCTATAGCATACCCCCTTGCATTAATATGTTGATTCTCCCATCTTCTGATAATTTGTTTCAATTAACTGATATATTATCTTGTTGGTTGGTTTGTTGTTTTATGGCACATCAACCTCAGTGGGTCATTTTTGCCAACTAAATTTTATTTATTTATTGCTGGTAATACCTTTTTCTTTCAACAATTTATTGTTGTTTTTATATAAGTTTTGTGTCTAGTAATACTTTTTTCTTTTCGAGTACCAAGATTCATTGGGATTTGTTTTGTTTTTTTGTTTAATGGCAGGGTCCCCAAGTCCTACCATGTTATTTAACCCATAACTGGAGGGAAGGGACAAATTAATACCTTTCCCAAGGGTACCAGTGCTTAAGTGAATGCAGGGTATTCAACTGGAATTCGAACTCGGCTCACCAATTTCTCTTTCCGAGCCGATATCCACTGCACCACAACACACATCTGTCACTAAATGCTTACAGCACCTGGTATTCCCAAGCAGTCACCCATCTAAGTACTGACCAGGCTCAACGTTGCTTAACTTCGGTGATTGAGCGAGAACCGGTGTATTCAAAGTGAGTCAATATATTATCTACTAGATCATCTACATATTTGACATACATTATATTTTAATACATTTGTTCCTATAACAATTCCACCTCTAAGTGATAAAAACTAATAATAAATCTGTAATCATTCCATGAATACATTCAACACCATTGCCGACAGATATGTCATAATATAATTGTATATATCCAAATGTTTCATAGCTGACACCAAAAAATCTAGCTTTCCACTACATCTTAATTCTCTACCCCACCCTACCCATCATTGTTTTACTTTCTATTGGTTAACCTCGACCAACCCTTTGAATTCCACAACCCCACCTCTTAATTGACTAGATATAGTAACAACTGTGTTGTTTGCAAATTTCTATATATGACAATTCCTAACAAAAATATTTCATTGCCTGATGAGGTGCTAATAAGTAGTACCAAAACACAACAGCTCTTGTGTTGCAATCAATGTTTTATTATAAACACTTATAATTAAAATATTACTATAAATATTTCTCTACTAAGTATTGAGCACTTCTTCAAAAAAGTAAATTACTATAAACAGTGGACTGTTAACCCATTTGTTTGTACTACTTCTAGAAGATGTATTAAAATGTATTTTTATTAATCTAACAGATATATTTTTCACTTTAAACGTTATTGAGTAGGTGCTTCATTTATATATTAAACAGTATATTTATTCATATTCACCTACTGGCCTCAGATTTCAAGAAATCTTATTAAAAAAAAATTTGTACCCTTCAGAAGAAAGAGATACAAATTCAGTTCCTGTTGAAGTGTGCAACATTTTTCTTTAAATGTCAGGCTAGCACACAAATTTAATTATTATTTAATAATAAACTAAGCGCCTACTCAAATATGAGTATCCACTAATAATAACATAATGTGGTACAAATATATATTTCTAAAGAATGGGTTTTATTTCAATCTACAAACATTCATTTTAGTGAAAACCTGTATTTAGACACTTTATTTTACACCATATTTATTTTGGTTACCATCCTGCCTACTCTTTTCTCAAGTTTTCTCGAGTATGCAGCTCAGTAGACGAAACAAATATCATTTAAAAGAAACAGAGTGTCTACTCAAATGTGTTTCTCTACTAAAAATAACGTTTTAAGTCATAAAATATTACAGTACAAGAGTAGTATCAAAAGACAAGGATGACTTAACAACAGGATAACTGAATAATTAATGAGTTATCTCCCCTAGCACAAACAGAAGGATGAAAAATCAATCTATCTTTGTGAAATGATTTCGGCTTAAAATTCCAAGAACGTTATCAAGTACGAAGGGTACTTGAGGGAGGCCAGAGCAAACAGCAGTAAAAAAGTGTTGATGATAACAAATAAGATGAGGACAACAGTTCGAATAAATCAGCGTATAATAATGATACGGAAAATTCTATCAGGAAAGGTGACAAAAAAAGTATGGCTGTATTTTTAAAGCTGACTGCTTTCAAACCTGTTAGCCATTACAATACATGCTCACAACTTTACAGAACAGACTCCTGCGTGAATGTTTTCCCAAACACTATATTCCTAACCTTTTCAGGTCCAGTGTCAATTGTTATTTATCTTCCTTATCCATACAATCTTTATTTTCTACTTCCTTGTACATCTATACCACTTATCTCATTCAGTAACCATCTGCCTTGAGCAACTCTTGGGACTTGTTGGGCAATTATTAATTAAAAAAAAAGTCTTGATCTTAGTTATAGACATGCCCACTGGCTATACCACTACTTCAACACAAGCTTTAATCATTTTCTGCACTAGAAAAGTGAACATTTCTGGTAATAACATAAAAGATTGGATATTTAATTGCCAAATTTTAAAATTATTTATCCAGAATTTGCACAAGATTCTGCATTAAATCTCTAAACTGTGACTGGAAAATCAGCATTTTAAATGCAAAGTTTCAAGATAAGCAAACATTTCTAACTTGGTGCAGCACAGTCTTGTTGCCACATTCTGAGCCACTCATCATTTGGCCTTGGAGTAAACAAAGTTAAGTTTAGTGTTATATCTGCATGTAAGAGATTGCCAGATGTACATCTCCAAAGAATATAAAAGGTCTATGTGAAGTAGGATTGATTTATTTTTTTTATGGGTTATCAACCCTATACAGTATATGATGCCCCTAGCTGCCCCTGTAACTAAGTACTGGAAGGGCTTGACATTGCTTAACTTTAAGTGATCAAACAGGAACCTGTGTAATTTGATCATGTAGTAGGAACAATGGTAATAAACAATATAACTAATAACTGCATTAAGCGGCAAGTGAATATCACAACTATAAAATTGTGAAATTTTACTCTAATTTAGGCCTGTACAAAATATGGTCCACAAAACTATCAAGTGTAGTCTGCAGGGGTTTGAAAAATAGTAAAATTTTTTGGTGATCACCAGGATAAAGTTAGTGACTGCATACCAAATACTGATGGATTGGCAAGTGGGCCCCTGATGAAGTACATTCCTTATATAAAGATTCAATAAAGAAACAAACACAGACAACTGTTTTAGTAATAAAAAGGAATTAGTATTTTACAAAGTCATTTGCACACTATCAGTTACTCAAGTCCAATGTGAGAGAACATTTTTAAAGCTAAAGATCATTAAGAAAAGAAAGGTTAAAAGATTTGCTGAGATAAATTTGGAATCATCTATGTTGCTATTCATTAAAAAGAAATTGTTAAATGAATTGGATGAAGTTATTGGCAGATACGTACAATCATTGAGTGAACACAACTGATTGGTCTTAATATATTATTAGACTGCATGCAATGTTCTATTGTTTTGAACTATCTGTTCATGTGAAACTTGTGCAGTAAACTCTTTAAAATATCAACTAATTATTTAAGATTAAAAAAAAATAACATACATAAAAATTCAATCATAACATTCTGTATTTACATTTGGTATCTACTGCTTGTAATGTGTACAATACTTGTACACTGTAATTACTAAGAAATACACCCTTTTTCTATATGTATTTTTTGAAAGTTTTATTTATTCTTTATAACATATAATAATATTGTAGTCATTTTTGGGTCTCATGTCTCCTGGCAACCAATATTTTCAGAGAGTATGCCACTGGTATAAAAAATTCCATTTTGTGGAAGCATAACTTTATTTAACCAAATGTTTTTGATTAATACACATCTTCTTTGGAATTTATTTGTGCCACTTTTTTTAATTAAAATATATATTTTTTCATTTTTATTTATTTTAAATCTCCTTATCTGTATTACAAAAGGAATTAACCACATTTTACTGTCTGATGGTGCTTTAACACCAAAACTTTAGAGCTATTAAGTTGCAGTATGATGAGCTGTGATACAGCAAAACAGATCTGTCTGCAGATGACTATATGTATGCATCACTCATTCAGTGAAATGAATTAGAGCGCTCTAGCTATTGGGCGCGTATAATGATATGTGCGAAAAAGTCTGCCTACTTCCACCGAACACCCATAGCCCAGGGGTAGAGTCGCTGACTGACGCCATTTCGGTCGGGTTTCAATCCTGGGTAAAAAAGTAATTGGAGTCTAACTGTACTGCTGAGCTGTGATACGGCGAAACAGATCTGTCTGTGGATGATAATATATATATATATATATATATATATATATATAAAAGAGTGATCGTTGAAGTCAACACTCAGTGCTGACTTCAATGTTCACTCTTTTATATTTACATACATTCTATCTCTGATATTGAGTACTTTATCCTATAAATATAGCACGCCTTAAAACGACATATATATCTCATACACTCAAAGGGTGCGATGGGTAAATTGTTGTCGTTTTATATTTTTAATTTTGTGCATGCACATTGTTTGTTTTTGATTTTGTCAACTGCACAGTATAGTAGGGTCAATTAGGTACTGTCTGTGAGAAAAAGAGCACCATGGCGCAATTGATTACACCAGAAATTTGGAAACGGCATGAAGTACCAATACAAATATTTCAAAATGTTTGGGTGTCAATCTGAGGACAGTGCAGAAAATTTGAAAAAAGTTGGATGAGTCTAATGGTGATTACGAAGGCATGACAGCTCAGAAAACTTACTCTGATCATTTTGATAAGAAAAAAAAACTCACAAATTTGTTGTTGAGGGCCTAAGACACAACACACACAGAGGCCTACATCAAGTGCCTTGAGGCGGTAGTTCTTCCCTGGGTCAAGAAGGTGGCTGCTGGAAGACCCTATGTCTGGCAACAGGACTGCACCTTGCCACACAAGCAAAAGAACCCAGTCATGGCTGTCAGACAATTTCTGCAACCACAGCATCCTTACATTTTTCTTTTCAGCAATTTCTCAGTAAATTACATAAGATAGAGCAACCAAATTTTCTAAGCTTACTAACAGCACCCCAGAACATGTTTTAGTGTATTACTAGTAATTTCCAAAATCCCTTAAACTTTTAACAACTGATTTCATTTACAATATAAGTATAATGCTAAACTGTGTGGCAATATCAGTTTTGAGCTGATACCTTGTTAAGGAGACATCTGCAAAATGCTACGAAAATTTTTTTGACAATTATCTCCACAGAGAAGGTCAGCTGACAAGAATCAGGTAAGCTAATCCTGACAAGGATACCAAGGATAACATAGACCAAACATGTGAGCAACGACAAGGTTTTGGAGAGGATGCAAACAAAAAGGAAACTTATACTTAGCATCAGGAAGAGACAGTGGAGGTTTCTGAGACATATAATTAGGAAGGAGGGCTTGGAGATTCTAATACTCACAGGACAGATAAAAGGAAAGAGTGACAGAGAAAAGCAATGTGAGACAGACTTAATGGGATTGAGCAAGTGGATGGTGGAATGAGGTTTGGGAGAGATATCGAGGAGAAATGTTAGGAAAGACAAGGGATAGGGGCAAGTGTAAGTCCATAATCACTTATGTCATCTGGCCACTTAACTCACCAGACTGCAACCCATGTGATTATTATGTGTTGGGCACAGTTGAGCGATAGAGCAACAAAATTACTAACACCAAAGATAAACCGAAGGCAAGGATTATGGCAGCATTCATCAACTTAAAGAGACTGTCCAAAAGAGATGCCGGAGATTCCAAAGTTTTCTGAAGGTCATGATAAATAAATAAATAATTCTCAGATTTTAATGAAACTTTCAGGACTTATTCATAAATGAATTAAATTAATTTTGAAATTATTATTTTTTTAAAATCTTGGTAAATTTTTTTTTTTTAACATCTGTTAACCCCCTTCCATGTAAATGCATGAAATTTTAAGAAATTAAGTTTTGTTGCAATAATTGGTTTTATTAGTTAAACACAGGACTCATTGGGAAATGTAAATTATTATTTTTTCAAAAGATTTTGCCTCTATTTCTGAAATTTGCTCCCAATAATAATATAAAAAATGCAATATGACTTATTTAATTTAATAAGCTTTTAATTGTTTGAATAAATAACACAAATTGAGGACATTAGAGTCTGAAAAAATAAACTTTTTTCCGATTAATAATGAAATTTTAAAAGAATTGTTTTCATTTTTTTAATAATAATTTATAAAGTTTTTAAAATATTTTTAGAATACTTCAAAGATTTGTTGGGGTTAGTTTAAAAACTTATTAAGCAAAGATTATACTTACTAATCGAAAATTAAAAAGTTTAATACAAACAGTCGTGCCTTCCTATTTTTAAAATAAAGTTTAATCTATTTTTTTTGTGTATGATAATTTCTACGTGTAAATTAAAAGTTCATGTGTTTCAGAGTTTCTTCTCCTTACAGGGAAAAAAATTGTACAATTATGTCACTTGTGAGCGCCATACACTTATCTCTGTGAACACATTTGAAATACAGGGGTCAGGTCAAAAATTTCAATTCTGTGATTAAGAAATTGTTTTCTAAATTTCATGCTGTAAATAAGTAATACTTGTGTAAATCAGATTTTTAACTTAACATTAAATTTGCTAATTCTTCCAAAAATAAATGTGTCACAGACGTATATTTTATTTTTGCAAGATTTTTAAAACTGAGAATTAACTTTTGTTTATAAATGTGTCGATCGCTTAAAAATGGCCGAAAAATTGAAAGATTAAAAAAAAATTGAAAAATTTTAGATTCTAGTCAATCAATTTAATTTTTGTTTAAAATACACCATTCAAAGTGTTTTGCTTACTAGTAATTAAATTTTTAATCATTTAGCTTTCAAGAAAACTTTTTTTTAAATTTTTAATTAAAAATTCAATTTAAAAATTAGATATCGAAAATGAGTGAGGGTACCTACAAGCTATTAATTATTATTAATTATTCAAAATTTACACGTATGTCCGGTGGAACAATAAACCTATAGACTATCTTTTTGTTGTGTAATCAATCAAATTTTTTTTAAATTGATTGTTAACTAATCATTTTCTTTATTCTTTTTTTTTGGGGGGGGGGGGTGTATCAGGAACTGATTTTAAAAAGAAACCCAACTGAGCCAACAGGTTTCCATTACGAATAGTCTCTCTACTTGTTACTCCGAATCACTTGGCTTGGGTAGAAAGGCTGGCTATTATTGTGGGTCGAGTGTGACTATAAAGTAACATGCAATTGTCCCCATGTTATCATAGTGAAGATAAGTACAAGACAGACCGAAGACGAGATGAGCAAACAAAAAGCAACGTATATTGGGGGAGTTGACAAACAACACAGCTTCTTTCAACCCCCACTTCAATTAAAAGTGACTCTTCCCCCTCAAAAAATAAAAATAATATTAATAAATAATGTTAATTTTCTTTTATCATATGATAAAAAAAAATCATAAAACTTAATATCTGATTTTGTCCCCTGCTTCTGATTTTTAATCCTACTCACCTTTTTTTTGTGGCGCCCTGTGGTACGAAGTGAGTTCGATCCTCAATGGGTGCCCTATAAGTGGCTATGTGCCAGCTAGGTAAACTTCTGCTTAGTTACTACACCTTTCATAGTGTAAGAAACTATATTGACAAAGATTTTCTTTCTTAGATTCCACCATCGGTACGGGAGTAACAAGTAACAATACTTTTTAAAAAAACTAATTTTAAAAAAATCTTGTTCTGGAATGTTTTTTTGAAAGACAAAAAAAATTCTGCTTCAAAAATCTGTGTAACCCAAAGTAGGTCTTTTTACTTTCATATCACAAGAAGCTTCTTTATAAAAGTTTTGTGATAGTTTTAAAAAAATTATAGAAGTAATGAAAAAAATTCCTTTAATTTAAATGTTCACGTTGATAATCAAGATGAAAAAATGTTCTTAATTTAATGACTGTCAAAACATTTTTTAAATGACGAAAACTTCTTTCAAAAAGAAAAGCAACAAATAATTCCGGTTTATGTGTCAAAGAATACATTCGAAGCAAAACAAAAAAAAAAAAAAATCAATTTCTATCTTTAAAAATTATAAATAATAATTATTACTTAGCAAAAGAACGTTTAACTATAAATGCTAGCAATTAAGGTTTTCATTACACAGTATTACATCAAGGGTTTATTTGTGGTGATAATAAACAATAACAAGACTGTAACTCCGATACAGAATACATTACATACGTCACCAAAGGGGGATGAGATTACTATTTATTTGTATTAGAGACTGAACCCCGACTTTTTGACCACAAGCCTAAACCAACGAAATCTATGATAAACAAATATGGGTTAAAAAGTGAGATGTTAACACCGCCAATCTGAGCGAAAATAAAGAAGAAAAGCAAGCGAATAGATATGATTTAAAAGAAAATAAATAATATTAGTATTATCCTTACGTTTGAAGCTTAGTTGTAAAAATCACCCTAAATAAGTTGTTTTTAAACGACTGGAACTCCAGCGGATGACATTAGCAATGGCGACGTGGACACAACGCATGCCATTTAGAAAGATAAAAACTTCCGGTTTTCGTTTTTTTGTTTTTTTTTTTAAGCAGACACCCGGCTCCTGCTTGATTTCGTATTCAAATAGAGAGAAAAAAAGACACTAAAGATTTAATCCAAAAATTTATTATTATTTGTCCTTTATTTTTTTTTTAAATTTAAAAGAGAAACATAAATTTTAAATAATCTTTAAAATCTGAAAAAAAGTAAAAGGTTATTTAAATTTATACTTTTTAAGGCACCTTAAACACTAAACAGCTGTTTTAATTTATTTATTATAATTTATTAATCTTAACTTAATAGAACATAAGAAGATTGTATTGCGTCAATCTTCCAAGCTGCAAATAGCATTTCAAATCCTAACTTTTTTTACTTGATTTGAACTCCAGCCACTAGCACTGATAGGAAAATATATATTTCATGATTTTTTAAGCTTAGATAAGTACGGCACAAGGCCAAATGTGAGGTACCTAATGTGGCTTAATTCAAGTTGTAAATTTCTCTGAAAGAATTGCTTGTTAACCATCTACAGTAGTCACCTCTAACAATTGATGATTTGTTACTTTTCTTAAAATGGAAAATATAATTAAAACACACACAAATATACAAAGTAATGCAAAAAATGTGGATAGATATGTTGCAGGGGGCCAAGATAAGGTAAGGGTCTCAACACTGCAAATTTTTGTAAATGGGAAAACAGCAAAGACAATGAGGAGATAGAAGCCAAGATATAAAGTTTCAATGTCGATTTTATTGTGATAAAATCGATGAGAGAACAGTGGGAAATCGGAAAAGGCTGGAAAATCAGCAGCTGTTGCCAGGATGAGCTCAGGCTGGAATGTTGGCATCGGTCAGCAAGAACATCAGCATCATCTGGTATAAAAAGGCAGAGGCTAGAAAGTCATCAGTGTCTGGCAGGATTAACACAGGCTGGAACATTGTCGTCGGTCAGCGAGAACATCAGCATCATCTGGTATAAAAAGGCAGAGGCTAGAAAGTCATCAGTGTCTGGCAGGATTAACACAGGCTGGAACGTTGTCGTCGGTCAGCGAGAACGTCAGCATCATCTGGTATAAAAAGGCAGAGGCTAGGAAGTCATCAGTGTCTGGCAGGATTAACACAGGCTGGAACGTTGTCGTCGGTCAGCGAGAACGTCAGCATCATCTGGTATAAAAAGGCAGAGGCTAGGAAGTCATCAGTGTCTGGCAGGATCAACACAGGCTGGAACGTTGTCGTCGGTCAGCGAGAACGTCAGCATCATCTGGTATAAAAAGGCAGAGGCTAGGAAGTCATCAGTGTCTGGCAGGATCAACACAGGCTGGAACGTTGTCGTTGGTCGGCAGAAACGTCGACAATATCTGGTGGGAATGGCTTAGGCTGGAATGATCCAGCCCGACAAGCCATGGGGAGGTGTTTACCTGTCCTCCCCACTGAGGCAAGATGTGATACAAGGTCGTATTTTTTAAAATGGGGAATCCCAGGTGTGAACACTCAGGTTATCCAGTCACTGCCTACAAGGTAACTTGGTATGAAACTTGTTTTAGCTGGTCATTACTAGTCAAAAGCTAGTCTTAGCTGGTCATTGCTTCCAGGCAGACAGCAAGCAGGAAGTGAGTATCTGAGAACAGACACTACACTTTGATCCTGCCTAATAGGTTATGGAAAACATTATTTACCCATCCTCCCCCACTGAGGCTAGATGTGACACAAGGTTGGAGTTTTTAAAGTGGGGATTCCAGGCGCAAACACACAGGTTACTGGTCAATGATTATCCAGCCCCTGCCTATGCGGTAATAGAATAGGAAGCTTGTCTTAGCTGGTTGGGATTTGCCCTACTCCCCCACTGGAGCGAGTTGTGACACAAGGTCAGTTTTTAACGTAAGGAACCTGAGCGTGTACGCTCAGGCGATTGGTCAAATATTAAACAGCCCCCGCTTACATGGTAACTGGGTACTAAACTGGTTTTATCTGGTCATTGCTTGTCAAAGATGATCAAAAGCTAGTCTTAGCTGATCATTGCTTCAACATTGGCGAGCAGGTAGTGAGTATCTGAGAACAGATACTACACTTTTATTCTGACCTACTGGCTGCAGAGACTCATTTCAGTGAAAATGACACTGATAATAAGAGTTCAGTAGTCAGCAATATCTACTGGCTGATTTTTGCTCATGAGGTAAAGGTCACCCATTTTGTTTAAAGTTATCACAAGTGGGAGAAGTAAGCTGTGACAAACAGTAGCTGAAATAGGTTTGTGTATCAGTTATATTATTACAATGATCTTTATTGTTTACAACAAGATGGAGCCCCTCCACATTAGAGTAGTCCATGAGTATTTTGATGAAACATTTCCAGAGAAATAGATTGGCTAATGGGTTCCAATTGATTGACAACTATATTTACCTGACTAGACCCAAATGGATTTTTTCTTTTGAGGTGTACTCTGTAACACTATTTCCACATTGGTATATTTTTGTTTTTGTTTTAATACAACAAAGTGAGAGAAATTGATATTAGTGGTATTGTTAGTTGTGCTTTATTGTAATCCGCGATGTGAGCTTACGTAAAAAAAAGATATTTTTAATACTATTATGTACTTGTAAAATCTGGGGAATAGAGAAATTGACTGATAATTGGAAAAAAAGAAAAAAATATAGTTTTTCTTCTTTTTTCGTGTTCAAAGCAAATTGTTTTGGGCCAGTTAAAGTTTGTAAAATGGAAGTAGCCATAACAAAATGTCAGGATTTTCTTGATGAGGTCAGGTAGGGTTAGATCCTCAACAATTATTTCTGGGAACAGATACTAAAATCAAAAAACAGATGATGTAATTGAAAGAAAAAAAAGACAGAAAGACGTTACATCATGTGAGCTGTTGATGTTTCATTTGTCGAGTTATGGCTCCCCATAAATCGTGTGGGTAAAAAATAATCTCATTGGTCAAAAGTTTTGAGTCGGATTGGGGATGACTATAAAAATGAAGCCTCAGTGAAAAAAATTAGTTGGTGAGAAATTTTCAGGCAACAAAGACCAAACGACCCGCACCCACCGTCCGACGCCACATCACTCTGTTATTTGACTGTCTCTACAAAAGTTGATAAAGGCCGAAGAGACGTGTTTTTTATCTGGAGAATTGACAGCTTGATTATTTTTAAAAATTGAAAGCTTTGATAATTTTAATGGAACGTACAAAGGACTATTTTTATTTGAAGATTGAAAGCTTTTCTCTCTGTTGTAAACTTGCATTTCAACAATTGTATTTTTGCATTTTTTTTTATTATTATAAAGACTTTATTTCGTAACTCATCCAGGCGTCTTCAAACTTATTCATTTATTTAATTTGTTTTTGGTGCCGTAACTATTTTATTTTAACCACAAGTGTACACAAGTGTCCAGTCTGGATATGGTGGAAATACGGCTACCGGATTTGCACAAAGTGACTTTCTGAGATCAAAACACAGCATGGGCAGTAAGTTTGTTGTTGTAATAGACGTCTTGAGGATCGGCTTCTGTGACGAGATCATCGTGACTAGCGGGCTGAAAGCGTCGACATAACTGGTGCCATTTCGACATCATCATCATAGCAGGCTCCGTTCCTGAACCATCGAACCAACCAGCCAGACAGATAAGAGAGTTACTAAATGAATTAGTTGCAAGAGGATACAAAGAAAAAATAAGAAGTGCATATTATGAGGATATGTAGGATAGATAACGGTCGACCTGTTAGTTGTGGATGGTTGTCTTATGACATCTGTTCACATGATATAGCTATTATAGTTTTGCATATTGGCCTTGTGTTAAAAAAT
The DNA here is from genome assembly GCA_037127315.1 of Ascarosepion bandense. Classification (NCBI taxonomy): domain Eukaryota; kingdom Metazoa; phylum Mollusca; class Cephalopoda; order Sepiida; family Sepiidae; genus Ascarosepion; species Ascarosepion bandense. The sequence goes on from JBBBDQ010000151.1 coordinate 1,792,604, forward strand.
GGCCAAAGTGTTAATACAGTGTTGCATCATGAGGGACTGAAGTAGGGTCTTCACCGTTTTGAGTGAAGGACCGTCTCTGGTGTTGCGGGTTTCGGACCCCTAAATAAACGACCATGATATACAACAGATGTGTTCGTTGTGTTGTCTTTTATCCATAAACATCCTCGGATAAAACTTAATGAAACATGGTGGCAGCGGTGGGATGAAAGGATATCCAAGCAAGGAAGAGAAAATAAGGAATGTATTTCAAAAGACAAACCAAGATAAGTATCGTTTAATTGTTAATTTTTCAAGTTTAATTTGTAGGCACGTGGAGGAAAAAAAAATTTTGGAGCTCGGCTTAGATGAAACAAACTGACCTGTGGCTGGCATAAGACCTCCACCACCCCTATGCATGGAAAATAATTTATCGGCAAACTAGAAACTTTTTAAACTGAAATGGCATAATTACACTATTATCACGTATCTGTCGAGACAGCCGGTACAGTACCAAACGGCACTTTTGCTTCATATGCTGGGAGACGAGGCATTGAAGGTGTATTATGGGTTTCAGTTCTTAACTCCTGAAGAGGAGAAAACACCTGACGAAATAATTCAGGCATTCGATAGATACGCTATAGGGGAAACAGTACAGTACCAAACGGCACTTTTGCTTCATATGCTGGGAGACGAGGCATTGAAGGTGTATTATGGGTTTCAGTTCTTAACTCCTGAAGAGGAGAAAACACCTGACGAAATAATTCAGGCATTCGATAGATACGCTATAGGGGAAACGAATGAAACATACAAATGGTACATTTTCCATACAAGGAAACAGGGGGAGTCGGAAACTGTTGAAGCATTTATTACGGCACTTCAGATGTTGGTAAAAATGTGTAATTTTTGTGACAATTGTGTTTCATCAGTACTGCGAGACCAGATAATTCTTGGAATACATAATCCCTATATACAAGCAGAATTACTGAAAATAAGACAGTTAGATTTACAAAAATGCATAGACATATGTAAGCTGTCAGAAAACGCTACGCTACAGTCCAGAATCCTGAAACCCGAAGGAGTAAACAGAGTCGGGTTCAAACCCAAGAGAAAACCTTCAGCACAAGGTGACAGAGTGTGTAAGGCCATGTACATTGTGACATGAACCGAGTAAAGAGTCATGTTCGGCATTTGAGAAAACATGTTTCAAATGTGGTGGGAAGAACCACTTTGCCATGAAATGCAGATCATCGAGAAAAAAGAATATTCAGACAGTCAAAACACAAGAGGGTTCTGACAATGGCAGTAGTAGTGGTTTGGACTATGGACAGGTTGATAGTGTAACGATAATGGAAAAAGTCAATGCTGTAAGACAAGAAATAATAAAAGCAGAAATGTTGGTGAAAGGAAAGCCGGTTGTTTTTCAGCTTGATAGTGGTGCATCAGTCAATATATTGAATGAGAAGCATGTAATGGGACAAACACTTGAACACTCTAATAAGACTCTGGTGATGTGGAATGGGGCAGAGATGAAACCATTAGGGGAGTGTCTGGTTAAAATGAAAAACCCCAAAAATGGACAGTAATATGCAGTAAAGTTTGTTATTGTAAAGGAGGATTTTCATCCACTACTTGGGGCAAATGCAATTCAGAAGATGGCCCTCATCACAGTCAATAACGACAAGTTCAATATGGTTGCCAAAGTATCTCAATCAGATGAATTCAGCAGCCAACACCCGGACATAATTATAAAAGAATTCAATGATGTATTCAAGGAAGAACTGGGTCAGTTACTGGGAGAGGTACATTTGGAAGTGGATCCAAATGTAACACCTCATGTAGCAGCTACACAGAGAATACCAGTAGAACTTAAAGGAAAAGTGAAAGACGAATTGGAAAAACTAGTAAAAAAGAAAGTGATTGAACCAGTAAGTGAGCCAACACCATGGGTAAGCGCATTAGCGCTGGCGGTCAAGAAAAATGGGAAACTACGAATATGTATAGACCCAAGACCACTAAATAAGGCTCTTAAACAGGAACATTTCCAGTTACCTGTATTGGACGATCTACTCCCAGAATTGGCTGACAGTAAAGTGTTCTCTACCCTAGATCTACAGGATGGATTTTGGCATCTAAAGTTGGATGAAGCCAGCAGTCGCTTGACAACATTTGTCACTCCATATGGTCGGTTTCGATGGAAAGTTTTACCCTTTGGGATTGCTCCAGCTCCTGAGATATTTCAGAGGGTACTATTTAACAATGTTGCTGACTTGGAAGGAGTTATTAACAAAGCATATGATCTTCTGGTGGTTGGGAAAGGTACCACCATGGAAAAAGCAACAGCCAATCATGATAAAAAACTCAGAAAGTTGTTGCAGAGATGTTGTGAATGTGGGATGCGACTGAATAACGGGAAATTGAACTTATGGCAAACGTCCATATCATTCCTGGGTCACATGATAACCAGTGAAGGTTTATGTCCTGATCCTGAGAAGGTAAAAGCGATAAAGTATATGCCATGCCCAACAGACATAAAAGGAGTTCAATGATTGGGGGGATTTGTGAATTATCTGGCAAAATTTCTACCTCATATCTCCAACGTGATGGTTCCAATTCGAAATTTAACGAAGACAGGTGTGCCATGGACGTGGTTCAAAATCCATGAAGTGGCTTTTGAGAAAATCAAAAAGCTAGTGAGTGAAGCACCAGTATTGAGATACTATGACCACAACAAACCATTGGTCATTCAATGTAACACAAGTGAGAAGGGCATGGGGGCTGCACTGCTGCATGAGGGTCAGCCTTTAGCTTATATCAGCCGAGCACTTACAGACACAGAAACTCGGTATGCACAGATTGAAAAAGAACTGTTAGCAGTAGACTATGCATGTGAACGCTTTCACCAGTATACATTTGGTCAACAAGTCACAGTGCTGACCGATCATAGGCCATTGGAAGTGATAATGAAAAAAGAATTGGGTAAATGCCCAAAGCGACTGCAGAATATGTTGGTGTGGTTGCAAGTTTACAACATTACAGTTCTGTACTACCCGGGTAGGAAGATGTTCCTTGCAGATACACTGTCAAGGGCATACATCCATGGAGTGAGTAGTGAACATATGGATGACGATGATGATGTCAAGGAAACTGAATATATTCCGGTGACAGAGAGAAGGCTGCTCAAATTATGCTCCGCCATGAAGGAAGACAGATGCATGCAGCAGTTGCAGTGGGTAATTGTTGAAGGATGACCAGAAGACAAGGCAAATCTTGACCCAGAGGTAAGACCATATTTTAGCATGCGGAATGAAATGACCGTACAAGACGGGCTAATTTTCAGAGGAAACCAAGTAGTAGTCCCGATGACTCAGCGGACTGTGTTGAAAGAAAAGTTACATTCTAACACCTAGGGGTTGAAAGATGTTGCAGAAGAGCAAAAGAATGCTTGTACTGGCCAAACATGAATAGTGACATCAGAGATTATGTGTCAAAATGTTCCACATGTAGAAAATTCGAAGTGGCTAATCCTGCAGAACCCCTGATGGTCCATGAAATTCCTGAGAGACCCTGGGCAAAAGTGGGGGTAGATCTCTTTAGGTTTGCAGATAGGGACTATCTCTGCGCAGTTGATTACATGAGCAACTTCTGGGAAATTGATCATCTTCCAAGTACTCAAGCAAAGACAGTGATCACTAAACTTAAACACCATTTTGCAAGACATGGGATACCAGATCAGGTGGTCACTCTTAATGAACCTCAGTTTAGTTGCCACGAATTTTCCACCTTTGCAAAAAAGTGGTGTTTTACACATACACCTGTCAGTCCTTACAATAGCAAGGCAAATGGAAAAGTAGAATCTGCAGTAAAGATGGCAAAGAACCTCTTCTGGAAAGCGATGGAAGATAAGGTTGATCCATACTTAGTGATGTTGGATCACAGGAATATGCCAGCTAAAGGCCTTTTATCACCAGCACAGAAAGTGATGTCCAGAAGAACAAAAACACTTCTTCCGACCAGAGAGGATCTACTTAAGCCAGAATTACCCAAAAATTTTAAAAGATAGTGAAGCGGGATGGTAGGAAGCAAGAGCGTTACTTTAACCACAAAGTAAAACTACTTCAACCATTGCAACTGGGAGATGTGGTAAAGGCCAGAAAGAGTGGAAAAAAGCAATTGTGTGGCAATGACTGGATGAGAGGTCATATCATGTGAAAGTTGATGGGGAGCTGTATCAACAGAATAGGGTGGACTTGAAGAAAACAGCAGAATCACCCCCATTACCATCATTGATCTACCAGCCATACCAAAAGTATGGTGAGGTACCAGTAAATGCAGGAGGGGTTGTAAAAGACATTTATAACCCACAAACACGTTGACAGGAAAGTGATAGAAAAGAAGGGGTGAGCCAGACACTATCCCCAACAAAATCAAATCCAGAAAGGGTGAGGACGACAAGGTCAGGAAGACTAATAAGAAGTCCTGCTAGATTCAAGGACTACACATCGTAATTTGAGTCCGAAGTGAAAAGGGCAGAATAATCCCTGTTAGGTAAGAGGGTAGTCAGCCCGATGAATGCCTAGGTCACTAGGACAGTGTGGTGAATATGTTTTGATTTGTAGTTACCTTTATTATTTTTGTTTTTTGTGTTTTATTTATTTATTTTTTTGTTCAGAAAAGAGAAGATGTTGCATGAGAGACTGAAGTAGGGTCTTCACCGTTTTGAGTGAAGGACCGTCTCCGGTGTTGTGGGTGCCGGGCCCCTAAATAAACGACCATGATATACAAAAGATGTGTTCGTTGTGTTGCCTTTTATCCATAAACATACTCAGATAAAACTTAATGAAACATATAAATGATAAAATGAAGGTTGGAGATTCAAGAATTCAAATGAAAATGTCCTGCTCAAGGACAGAGTTTATAGTCGAAAACCAAGAAGTGTTGGTGATTTGAAAAATTACATAAGAGATGCATTTCAAGAAATTAATACGTAAAGAGACTTGTGTAAAAATGTTTGTCAAAACACGAGGTGGAGTAGACTTCAAAGCTGTGCAAATTGTGAGGGGCAACAGTTTGAGTACCTGTATTGATAAAATTTAAGCACCTTTTGTATTATTGTACATAATAAAATTTAATTGTCAATGTATAATTGTATTAGTAAATATAATTGTATATATTATCATATAATATAATTGTATATTATCATATAATATAATTGTATATATTATCATATAATATAATTGTATATTATCATATAATATAATTATTATATATTATCATATAATATAATTGTATATTATCATATAATATAATTGTATATATTATCATATAATATAATTGTATGTATCATATAATATAATTGTATATTATCATATAATATAATTATTATATATATAATATATTATATATTATCATATAATATAATTTAGTATATATTATCATATAATATAATTATTATATTATCATATAATATAATTATTATATATTATCATATAATATAATTAATATTATCATATAATATAATTGTATATTATCACATATAATATAATTGTATATATTATCATATAATATAATTGTATATTATATATAATATAAAAATTGTATATATTATCATAACCATTGTATATATTATCATATAATATAATTGTATATTATCATATAATATAATTGTATATATTATCATATAATATAATTGTATATTATCATATAATATAATTATATTATCATATAATATAATTGTATATATTATCATATAATATAATTGTATATTATCATATAATATAATTGTATATATTATCATATAATATAATTGTATATTATCATATAATATAATTGTATATTATCATATAATATAATTGTATATATTATCATATAATATAATTGTATATTATCATATAATATAATTGTATATATTATCATATAATATAATTTATATTATCATATAATATAATTATTATATATTATCATATAATATAATTGTATATTATCATATAATATAATTGTATATTATATATAATATAATTATATATATTATCATATAATATAATTGTATATTATCATATAATATAATTATTATATATTATCATATAATATAATTGTATATATTATACATATAATATAATTGTATATTATCATATAATATAATTATATATTATCATATAATATAATTGTATATTATCATATAATATAATTGTATGTAATATATCATATAATATAATTGTATATTATCATATAATATAATTATATATTAATATAATATATAATTGTATATATTATCATATAATATAATTATATTATCATATAATATAATTGCATATATTATCATATAATATAATTGTATATTATCATATAATATATTTATATATTTTCACATATAATATAATTGTATATTATCATATAATATAATTGTATATATTATATATAATATAATTGTATATTATCATATAATATAATTGTATATTATCATATAATATAATTATTATATATTATCATATAATATAATTGTATATTATCATATAATATAATTGTATATATTATCATATAATATAATTGTATATTAATATATAATATAATTGTATATATTATCATATAATATAATTATATTATATATAATATAATTGTATATATTATCATATAATATAATTGTATATTATCATATAATATAATTGTATATTATCATATAATATAATTGTATATTATCATATAATATAATTGTATATTATCATATAATATAATTATTATATATTATCATATAATATAATTTAATATATTATCATATAATATAATTGTATATATTATCATATAATATAATTGTATATTATCATATAATATATTTATATATTATATATAATATAATTGTATATATTATCATATAATATGATGTATATTATATTATAATATAATTATTATATATTATCATATAATATAATTGTATATATTATCATATATAATTGTATATTATCATATAATATAATTGTATATATTATCATATAATATAATTATATTATCATATAATATAATTGTATATATTATCATATAATATAATTGTATATTATCATATAATATAATTGTATATATTATCATATAATATAATTGTATATTATCATAATATAATTGTATATATTATCATATAATATAATTGACATATATTATCATATAATATAATTGTATATTATCATATAATATAATTGTATATATTATCATATAATATAATTGTATATATTATCATATAATAAATATTATCATTTACTGTCCCCACTTTGGACCACCCTCTGTGTGTGTAAAAATCTTGATAGGACACAATTAGTGTGGAAACAAAATAGCCACTTTTGTAGTGATATTACAACATATTTATGTTATAGATTCTAAATAAATATATTTGTGTGTGTGTGTGTGTGTGTATAAAAGAACAATCTGTGACTTACAGTAAAATTTGATATTTCAATTATTTATAAGATTTTATTCATTTGTTGAATTTTGAATGCTTTTTAAAATCCAGATTAAAATATTCATTTAATGCAAGCTCCAAGAGTCACTCATTAGAGGGTTACTAAATGAATTAGTTGCAAGAGGATACAAAGAAAGAGTAAGAAGTGCATATTATGAGGATATGTAGGATAGATAACGGTCAGCCTGTTAGTTGTGGATGGTTATCTTATGACATCTGTTCACATGATATAGCTATTATAGTTTTGCATATTGGCCTTGTGTTAAAAAAATGTCCAAAGTGTTAATATAAATGATAAAGTGAAGGTTGGAGATTCAAGAATTCAAATGAAAATGTCCTGCTGAATAAGAGAGAGAGAGAGAGAGAGAGTGTATGGGAGAATATATATTGGAGTAGATAGATCTATCTATCGCGCGGTTTAAACTCCACCCACGTCTATTGAAGAGGTTAAGAGGCTTGTTCCCTGTTTAGGATGTGGTTTCCGGCTTTTCTCTTTTCCAATCTTCTCACTTTGGTTTCTTTTTTTTTTTCAATTGGAGTAGATAGATCTATCTATCGCCCGGTTCACACTCCACCCATGTCTATTAAACAGGTTAAGAGGCTCATCCCTTGTTCCCTGTTTAGGATGTGGTTTCCAGCTTTCTCTTTTCCAATCTTTTCACAATTACATAGCCCCTGCACATCAGTGGCGTTACCGCCTTGCTGGGGGTGACACGATTAAAAAAAAAAAAAAAAAAAAAAAAAAAAAAATGCATATATTTATATATGTATATATTCAAATGTAGCAGCTATCTACTTAACAATGTGGAGGAAGAAATGTATGTATGTTTCCAAATGTAGCAGTTGCCTGCTTGAAAATTTGGTGAAAGAAAGGATATACAATTCTAACGTCACCAGTGGGTCATGCATGTGTTATATTTCTGTGCAAGGTATGTTATGATGACTGCTGCATCGGAAAATGAACAAAATTAATTCATTGATGCTGTTTTACATTGATTTTCCATCTTGTTATATAATACTAGCAGTATAGCCCAGTGTTGCTCGGGTGTAATGAAAGCTTTAAAACTAATCCATGGTCCTGGAGTTCAGACTCTTTGCACGTTGGCATGAAAGACTAAAAACCAATAGTTGTTGCCAGGTAAAGCGAAACCGTAGACTGAAAGAAAAATGAATGGATGTTAGTCAAATTTTGATTTCCTGGTATCGATATCAAATAAGTTTTTTTTGTCATAAACTGAATTTTGAAGGCTAAATAAGTCCTCTGAGTAAATGGTATCATGGCTGAGACTAAAAACTACAATTATACCTACTTAGAGCCAAACCTGAAGCAAAAACTAAAATAAAAGGGCTGAAAAAAATACAGATATACAGGCAGATAAACAAACACACACAAACATCTTGCCTTTTATATATATATATATATATATATATATATATATATATATATATTATTGATTTTCTGCACTATTGTAAGAACTGCAACCTTGAAACTTCTGAATATCGTTTCTTATGTCTTTGTCTATGAGTGTATCAAATTTGATTCTATAATCTGATATTTTCAATTATCGATTTTCGATATTTATCGGAGATACCTCGACACAAAACCTAGCTAAGAACACTCACAGACACTTATAGCACAACTGTGTAAATTTTCAAGAAAATCAGTTCAGCCATTTCGGAGTCTATAGGTAATGGACACACACACACACACAAGCACAGACACACACACACAGACAAAGTTCCATTTATAAATAAGTTTAGATCTAGAGATTCGCTTTGAAAGTGCCTCTCTGCTTCTCATTGGATCACAATTAGTAACTTTATATCCTGGCTGCAGCAGTTCTTGTTTCTGATTCGCTCACTACATTAGAATGTTGATATCTTAAACAGGATGGTTTCTGATTGCTTACTTGAAATATGACTTTATGCCCTTTTATTTTAGTTTTTGCTTCGGGTTTGGCTCTAAGTAGGTATAATTGTAGTTTTTAGTCTCAGCCATGATACCATTTACTCAGAGAACTTATTTAGCCTTCAAAATTCAGTTTATGACAAAAAAAAACTTATTTGATATCGATACCAGGAAATCAAAATTTGACTTACATCCATTCATTTTTCTTTCAGTCTATGGTTTCGCTTTAACTGGAAACAACTATTGCTTTTTAGTCTTTTGTACCAACGTCCAAAGAGTCTGAACTCCAGGACCATGGATTAGTTTTAAAGCTTTCATTACACCTGAGCAACGCCGGGCTATACTGCTAGTTGTCCAAAAACATAAGTTACTATACTGTGCTAATTTTGGCAAAATAAAAAAACAATTTTACAGTCTGCCATTCTAACATATTGTGATGAAGAGGAAATATTCATGCAATAGATTAAATGAACTGACACAAAATAATATGAAAAATGTTTTAGACAAAGGTAAGAATGTTCGTTGCTCAGTGAAGGGATATATGGTTTGTATACATTCACAAGCAGATATAGAGAGTTAGTTTGAAATAATTAGCTTTCTTGGATTGTTAAGAAAAAATTTTTTTGAAATGCCATGTTCTGGTTAGAGGTCAATAATATAATTGGTGAGTAATTTTACACTGATGAGTATTTCAACACTGGTCATAAGGAACCTTTCACATGAGTTCCAGAAAGAATTTTGCAAAGATTCACTACTTTCTTTCCTTCTTCTTCTTGGCTTACTGGCTTATTTATATGAAGGTGAGGTTTTCATTGGTCAAAAAGAATCTCGTATAGACTCGCAAATTTCTTTCTTTCTTCTTCCTCAGTTTTCCAAATTTGAAGGGAGTGGTTGAAGAGTGTTGATATTATCTCGCATTCACTATAATTTCTATGTCTCTTGGACTACAGTTTTATTTGTTCAAGACTTTCATGTACAGCACTCAGATACCTTTGTCTATTAAGTGATCATCTTGCTTTGACTAAGTCTTGAAATATGCTTTGTTGTTGCCATCTTTGTCATCACTCTTTTTGTCATTCTGTTACTAATTTTTTATTCTGAGAGATATTTCAATTTCACTGTTATATTAAACACAAAATTTCTAACATAAAAATATTTTGTTTCCTGTATTCCAGAGCTAGACAGTTGTGGTCAATACAAATAACCTGTTACCCCACCACTTGCTAAGACACTTATAACTGGTGATATTCTAGGATGGACTTGTTTACAATATATTATTTTTGAAAAAAAAAAGATTTTTTTGCAATGGTGTTCTATACTACAAACCTATTCATGATGCAACTAAGATGCAAAACTGAAGACCCTTTTTAATATTTTTTGCTCCACTAGAAGTAACACTTTTTAGATTTGGTTTGTGTTTGTGGTAGTTAGCTTAAAAAAAAATTTGCTTTTACATTGGTCATAACTTTAGGTTATTTAACTGAAGATTTTTCGGGGGGGGGGGGTACTTGCTACATTATTTAGTGTTTATTGCAGAAGCAAACTATTTCATGCAAAATTCACTAAAAATATGTAATTTATGGATTTTGCTCTTGTCATTAGAGGTTTATTTAACACTTTTTACTTAATGATTATTTTATTTATTCTTTTAATCATTTCACCCCAAGTAAGGTAATAATGCCACTAAGAAATAAAGGGTTACTGGGAGTAGAAGAAAATAAGATTTTAGTGAGGAGAAAGGACAATAAAAGAACATAGTTCAGATAGTCAGAAGATGGCGACTGACATTGCATTTAAATTTTTGATGATCGTAGGTGGCAGGGAAGCTAAAACCAGAAGAGAGTTCTAGAGGTGAGAAATGCAAGAAAAGAAACTATTAAAATAGAACTTACAGTTATATCTAGCTAGTTCAACAGTAAAACGGTGAGATATAATAGCTAATCTATTAGTACGATTATATTCATGAAGTCAAGGTACCAAGAAAAACAAACACCATGAAAATATTTATCGAAAAGACATGTCAAATCGATGAGGAAGCAATTCTTCTCTTTCAAATTTTTATTTATAAAAATATATACATTAATGATGGACTTGTGCCTGATCACCACGCCCACTTTGTGTAAACAATCCCGGATATGCTTGTCACCTGTCAGCAGAAAACAGTCACTACCCATGTGTGCTAAAAATAGCAACAACCTCTTTTCAAGCAAACAAAAGAACACAAAAACTTAATTTTTGACACAAAACAAAAACAAAAGACCTTTATTTTTGAACCAAAATTAATCTAAATACAGTCAACAAACACTGAATACACTTTTGACTAATTAATACGGCCAGAAATTAATTATAGTCATTTATTTGTTTAGTGAGCTTGCTGCTGTTGTATGAACATTTTTGTATGAATGCCAGCGATTTCACAGCAAAGTACCTCTCGGCTAGGGGGCTCCAGCCTTCCGGATGGGTCTGAAATGACCAATTAAGAACAAATATGACCAGTTTAAGACCAGTTTAGACTGGTTTTGAACCTATCCACCACAGTGGATAGGTAATGTTTTGACCAGTACTTGGGCATATATGCTCAGGTTCCCGACATTAAAAAAGACCTTGTGTCACATCTCTCTCAAGTGGGGGAGAAGAGTAAAAATCTCTTGACTAGGGAGGCTCTGGTCTTCTGGCTGGGTCCGAAATGGCCAATTAAGACCGAATAAAACCAGTTCAAGACCAGTTTAGACCAGTTTTGAACCTATCCATTGTGGTAGATGGGTAATGTTTTGACCATTACCTGGTCGTGTACGTCCAGGTTCCCCACATTAAAAAATAACCTTGTGTCACATCTCTCTCAAGTTGGGGAGAAGAGTAAATATCTCTCGGCTAGGGGGGCAAGGAACCTCACTGCATCGCAACTTTGATGCACCCAGTCAAGTCAACCGAGTTTCCAACAGCTTCCAGCTCACTCATGCAGTCTCTAGCGGCATCCAGCTCACCTCTGCAGCTTCCAGCAACTCCAGCAACCACCAGCTACCTACTGTGGCATTTCACTGATGTCTCACTACTTGATCCAGAGCCCACTGACATCCAGTGACCTGTTCCAGTGCCCACTGATGTCCAATGACTGAATCCAGTGCCCACTGACGTCCGACAACCTGTTCCAGTGCCCACTGACATCCAGCAACCGTTCCAGCACCTGCTAATGTCTGGATATCACTCCAGATACACAACCTCTATCGCCATACCATTCACTGATTGTTTAAGAAAAGAAAAAATAAAGACAAGAATTTTATTGTCTCCAACTGACCATCTGCGTTTGTCATCCTTTGCTATTGCCGTCTCCTTTCCTTGCCTTTGTGTCCACTTTTTTAGTTGCACGGTCGATTGGCACTCACACCTCTCACACCCCACCCCTACCCCGCAACAGACTTTATTTTTTCTTTGCATAATCTGTAAAGGTATGCTGGATAAATTGTCATTTAAACAATGCATAAATGAGAACACTGACATCTCATTTTAATAAATATATTTACCATTCATTAAGTAATATTTTTTATAAAAACACTATTAAATTAAGTTACCGCTGTATGAGCAATTTAGAAAAAATCATAAAAAATCACAATAATAAAATTTTAAAAAACTTTAACAAAATTAATAAAAACAACCTAATGACAGAAAATAACAATTTAGACAAGAAAAATATAATTGTGGTTTCCGGTTTTTCTCTTTTCCAATCTTTTCACTCTTTTTATTTTTTTGTTTTTATTTTTTTTTTCAATTGGAGTAGACAGACTAAACTATCACCTGGTTCACACCCCACCCATGTCTATTGAACAGGTGAAGAGGCTCATCCCTTGTTTCCTGTTTAGGTTGTGGTTTCCGTTTTTTTCTCTTTTCCAGTCTTTTCACTCTTACGTAGCCCCCTGCGCATCAGTGGCATTTTTGCCTTGCTTTGGGTGATATGATTAAAAAAAAAAAAAAATGACAAAAAATATCTGGAAATACTAAAGAGTAAATTTATTCAATAAAATTGCCATTAGCTTCAACCACAGCCTCCAGATGACTCCAGAATTTCCTGCAACTCTTCTGAATGATCTCCTTGCTTAAGTTGGTGAATGCTGGCATAATACTTGCCTTCAGTTCACTTTTGGTATTGCAAAGGAGTTTTGTTGGTCTCTCTTTCAACTGTGCCTCACACATAACGATCAAGGGGTTTACAATCTGGGGAGTTAGGTGGCCAGATATAAGGAGTGATGTGGTTGCAGAAATTGTCTGACAACCATGACTGAGTTCTCTTGCTTGTGTAGCATGGTGCAGAATTCTGTTGCCAGATATAGAGTCTTCCAGCAGCCACACTCTTGAGCAAGTGCAGCACTACCCCCTCAAGGCACTTTATATAGGCTCCATGTTGAATTTGAGGATCTCACTAACAAATTCAGGAGTTCTTTTCTTATCAGAACAATCAGAGTGAGTTTTCCGAGCTGCCATACCTTCATAATCACCATTAGACTCATCCAACTCTTTTCAAATCCTCTGCACTGTAATCAGATTGATACCTAAACACTCAGAAATGTTCGTATTGGAGCTTCTGGCAAGAATGCCAAGCAGTACAGCATGCCATTACCAAATTTCTGGTAGAGCTTTTATTCACAGATGGTACCCAACTGATCCTACTATATTGCGTAGTCAACAAAATCAAAAACAATGTGCATGTGCAAAATTAAAAATATAAAATGGTGACAATTTTCTCCATCACACCCTGTATTTCTGTTTCTCACTGATGAAAAAAAGTATCTTGAATTTTTACCACAGTTTTTATACCATAAAGTTAAAAAAAATTGAGGATTTTGACAAAGCAGTATGCTCTAACTGAAAAATACATAATTTTACTTAAGTTAAAGAAATAATTTGTTTGAATGATTTTTTTCTTGTCTTCCTTATTACAAATGTTACAATACCATCTCAAGGAAGTTAATTTTAATAATTTTTTATGTCTAATTTTCAAGAAATTTTTCTCCCAAAGATTTTTCTCCAATTCTGTTTTTACACTTTATTCAATTTATTTGGTTTTACTCTTTGTGAAATTTATTTAAAAATGCCATTGTCGAATAATTTTTTTTTTCTCTCTGATGGTACTGGGTATGATGATAAATTACTTCCAGCAGCAAGGTGTCTGATCAGGAGATTGAAAGTTTTGAGGAGTGTGGAACTACCTCTTAATTACTGTTGTTCTCTGGTCTACCCTAATCTGGGGTGGTAGCACCTGTTAGGGTCCCAGCTATAGGCAAATAGTGTAAGAAGTGTTCCAAGTAAGACGTTAAACTGCTTAGACTGGGGAAGAGTCTTTAGCTTTGGAAAGCAACTTGTCTAAGAGAAGGAAATCTTTGAAGTAAGAACCTCTACACTTACTCTGTGCAGAAAAGGGTAAGTTGAACTCTTTCACCATGGTAGGTAATCTTTCTAGAGATGCTGACTCGATAAAAACATTTTCAGTCTCTTAAACTGGTTGGTGTTAGTAAGAGCATATAGTTGTAACACTTGCTCCAATATTGCGTGATGGTTCAATTATGTATGATAGGTAGGCCATGTAAAATATAGACCCAGCTTATCAAAGACAATTTAAAGAAGTTGAGATAACAGCCAGGCCTTACACAAAACTAGCCGGCATGGAAAAGAACCATCAATAAAACCCTATCTAACGTATGCTAGGATGGAAATGGATGTTAAATGATGATGATGATGATGATGATGATGGCAAATATATTGATGATAAAAATTTTTGTGAGCAATTTGTGTTTTTCTTTCTAAAAGATATTTTAAAAATAAAGAATGATAACTTTTACTTAAATTTGTCATTAAAAAATAAAATAAAAACAAACATAAGATTTTCAAAACACAAAATTAATGACAAAGTTATTAAGTATGTTGTTTAACTTTTTTCCCTAAAATTTCTGAAATCCAAATATTTTTAAATAGGCCTCCCAGTGTTGCCCTTACTTGCATCATAAGTAAGTCTGAATACCATTTGCATATTTAAAATGTATATTTATTCTAGAATACAGATAATTTCAACATTTTTTTGTTTCTAATCATTAAAATAATTCAAAGTATCCCATTAGTATTTGTTTTATTTTTCAAATCTAAACTTATTTATAAATAGAACTTTGTGTGTGTGTGTGTGTGTGTGTGTGTGTGTGTCCATTACCTATAGACTTTGAAATAGCTGAACCGATTTTCTTGAAAATTTACACAGTTGTACTATAAGCATCTGCGAGTGTTCTTAGCTAGGTTTTGTGTCGAGATACCCCTGATAAATATCGACAATCGATAATCAAAAAAATCGGGTTATAGAAGGAGTGGTCTGATTTTAATCAAATTTGATGCACTCATAGACAAAGACATAAGAAACAATATTCAGAAGTTTCAAGGTTGTAGGTCTTACAATAGTGCATAAAATCGGTAATAAATATATAAAAGCTTTCATTACACCCGATTAACGCCAGGCTATACTGCTAGTATGACATAAGACCAGATTGTGGATGTGCAAATGGTTAGAGGCTCAGAGTAAGAAACCAGTGAGTCAAGTTTGAATTCTGTTTGAGATTGTTACATTCACTTATATACAAATAACCTTGGGGAAGGTATGAATCCATGTTTTCTCTTACTAGTTATGGTTGAAATAGGAGGGCAGATTGGCTCTCTAGTTGTCACTGGCAATCAGTATAGGAGAATCAAAATTCTGAATTTAAAACCATATGTAGTTCCAATGTTGCATATATATGAACTGTAACTAAGCTTCATTCAGAATAGTTGCTGTATAAACCACAGGTTGGCTTTGTGAACAATGAAGAAATATAAACGGGCCTGAACAAGAGTTGGCTGGTTGGTTGTTTTTTTTTTTATGGCATATCAACCTTGGCGGGTCATTTATTGCCAGCTAAATTTTATTTATTTTGATACCTTTTTCTTTCAACAATTTATTGTTGTTTTTTTTTATATAATTTTTGTGTCTAGTAATACTTTTTTCTTTTCGAGTACCAAGATTCATTGGGATTTGTTTTTTTTTTAAGGGCAGGGTCCCCAAGTCCTACCCTGTTATTTAACCCATAACTGGAGGGAAGAGACAAATTAATATCTTTCCCAAGGGTACCAGTGCTTAAGTGAATGCAGGGTATTCAACTGGAATTTGAACTTGGCTCACCGATTTCTCTTTCCGAGCCGATATCCACTGCACCACAACGTACATCCGTCACTAAACACTTACAGCACCTGGTATTCCCAAGCGGTCACCCATTTAAGTACTGACCAGGCTTGATGTTGCTTAACTTCGGTGATCAAGCGAGAACCGGTGTATTCAACGTGATATGGCTGTAAGCCCTGAACAAGAGTAATGGTAATAGTAATATTAGCTTATAAAAAAATATTCAGCGTTCAGTGACTGCTTTTGGTTGAAATTAACAAAATCTTTCTCTTAAAATAGTTTTCCAGGAAAATAGGTTTCCTAAGTCTACTAGTGCTTATCACTCTTTCCAGTATTGATGGGGATTTCCTTTCTTGACTTTCATTTAGGGTAGTGCAGAATGTCAGCATCTTGATTACATCATTATTCTCTCTTCGAGTTACATGTGATATCCATTGTAGTTGTCGCTGCTGTTGAAAGTCCTCAAATTATGTGATCTCTGTTATCTCATACAGTTTTTTTGGATTCTGTAAGGTCAGGATATGCGTTGTGGTGCAGTGGATATCGGCTCGGAATGAGAAATCGGGGAGCCGAGTTCAAATTCCAGCCAAATTCATTGCATTCACTTACGCACAAATAACCTTGGGAAAGGTATTAATCCGTCTATTCCTTCCAGTTATGGGTTAAATAACAGGACAGATTGGGTTTTATAGCCTTGGTTGGCAACCAGTCTATCGCAGAAAGCAATGGCAACCTACTGCGGGATAATCTTCTGCCCAGTCAGTCATGTTTCTTTTGAGACATGATCGCCCAAGCGTGTATCACGTATGGCACTTAACTGACTGACAATCTTGTCTCAATCTACTTTCAAATCTTTTTTTCTTTTTTACAGCACAACTTCCTCCTCTTCTTCCCTCCCACTGTTTAGAAATGAGGAACATGGGGGAGGCATTTTCTCACAGTCCATTACATGTTCATTTTTAAGTAATTGGGCTGTTTGTTGCTGCTACTGTTGCTGTATATTCTGCTGTTGTACTTTTGTGGATGACATCTTTTTCATTAGAGTTGACGCTCTATTTATGGGGACTTCCTGCTGAGGAGGAGAGGAAGCTGCTTTCTTTCCCCTTCTCACAACCTCAGTTCATTCACCTGGACATGCCTCCTGGCCAAACATTTTTCCAGTTTCCATGTTTGTTTTTTTACACTGCTGGTATTACTGGTAGCACTTGTTCCGCCACTAGATTTCTTGTGGGTCATATTTTTCATAAGTGCCCCGCTGCTCCACATGTCTAACAATGTTGTGTTCAGCCCTCTACCATGATGAACATTTTTTTACCCTGACAAACCAAAATGTTGAGCACTTACAAAATTTGAACGTCTATGGTTACATTCAGTCAAACATTCTCCGTAGGGACACCCACCTTATTCACCATGCGAGACACCTCCTCCACAGAGCCAAATTGTGAAATAAATTCCCCTACATGGTCACAGGAAATCTCCATGCAGGACAATCCTGGTTTGGCAGGTTTCCATGTACTCAGTCTGAAGGCTGATGTCTTTTGTTTTCATAATACTCACAGCCAACACCTTTCCCTCTTCCTCAGATCTCAGCAGCATGTTCCATATTGCCTTGGATCATCTTGCCAATAAGCACATTGTTTAAACTTTTGAGAGCAATAAAATCCCAATAAAATTCAGGTTTTGACATCTGATGTTAATAGGGAGATTGTTTTCTATGAAATCACATTTACATCTTCCGGAATGGCTACAAGCTAATTTCTGTTTATGTAGTCCTTGTATCATAGTATAAAGGGTCCTTTTCTTTCCACACCGATAACAAGGGTGTAACTGTTGATGAAACCATTGAAAAAGATGGCTGGGGAGACTGAGCTATAATGGTTTTTGTCTCCCCACAATACACAAAAATTAATGTAAAAAGTCCACACAAAATATAATGAACAACAATGAAGACAAAGATATACAACATAGACACACAGTTATACGAAGTTCTAAATATCGTACTTACAAAAGCCATTCGCAAAATCAAAAATTATTCAACTGCTAGTCAGCATAATTACTCTCCTCTACTCCAATAATGTCCACAGGTTTAAGAGGATAGGAACATTCCATTCCTGTATATAGGTAGGTATACAATACCTTTCTAAAACAGAAACTATGATCTGTTATTGAAATGAAAACAGTGATGATGTATACCCTGAATCTTTCATAAAAATGCAGGATATGGAATTAATAAATACTAAAAACAGGCAAATACCTCAGTGCAGATAAGTTACAAAAAAATGAGTATAGGAGATAAGTAAATTGAACATAGAAATGACTGTGCTAGGGGCAGTTTTGTCCAACACTGAAAGTTGCTACAAAGCCAAATATTAATTTAAAACTTGAGTCGTGTTTTTGAGTAGTCCCATCTGATTAAGATTTTCATATAGATACCACGCATGGTGCCAAACTTGTTCAGAAATATCTAAATATTCTGAACCTTTTGGACTGACATTACAGAATAACAAAGAGCTGGATGAGATAAAAGAAACCACATAACTTGTGGATTTTCAAGAGCGGCGACAACTACAATGGATATCACATGTAACCGGAAGAGCGAAAAACATCATGATCAAGATGCTGATGTTCACACTACCCTAAACAAAAGTCAGGGAAGGAAACCTCCATCAATACTAGAAAGAACATTAACAAAGTGACTGAACTTGAGAAACCTAGTTAATTGCCTAGTCAGTCATATCTCAAAAGAGACATGATCATTTAAGTGTGTATCAAATATGGCAATTACCTGACTGACTGATAATTAACACATTTTTTAGAAACCTCTAATTACTAACAGATTCTCTATTTTATAATACTGGATTTTATAGTGGACATTAGTTTGAGTCAAATTCTTATGCACCCTTGTCAGATCAAAGCTTTCATATGGATGGCATGGTACCAAACTCGTTCTCAACTGTTAGATACATACAACTGCTTTCTCATATTGACAATTAAAAATGGCTTTGAGTGAGTGAAGAGTGTAGGCCTCAGCAAAGAGATCTACACACTTCACTGAACCTTGTGGACTGACATTCAGTCAGTTAAGTGCCATATGTGAAACATGCTTGGGCGATCATGTCTCGAAAGAGACATGACTGACTGGGCAGAAGATTATCCTGCAGCAGGTTGCCATTGCTTTCTGCGATAGACAGCTTGCCGACCAAGGCTATAGAATCCAGTATGTTCTGTTATTTAACCCATAACTGGAAGGAATAGACGGATTCATACCTTTCCCACGGGTATTTGCGCGTAAGTGAATGCAATGAATTCAGCTGGAATTCGAACTCGGCTCCCCGATTTCTCGTTCCGAGCTGATATCCAATGCACCACAAAGTCAGGAAAAAAACTTACTTCATGGACATCTGTGTGTAAAAGAATCTTGTTGGGAAGCCATATTGTTTTTATGTAGACAAAATGCCGCAAATTCCCGGCTACCATGAGATTTGAGGAGATATAAATATGGCTGATAAGTAGAACTTGGGAGTGTTTTCTCATATGTTAGACTACTTACCCATGAGGTCGTGTCTTTCAGCAAATCACGTGTCAGTATCTGTTTTTGAGTTTGTCAGACTGAAACTCTGTTTGTTGGCATTGTCTTGTTCATGCGTTGAGTCGATCTTTCAGAAAAAATAATTCTTTTTGCAAGGAGTACAACCAAGGATAGCGGAGGCCCCACAAAGGCCAGAGTCGCCAGTCTCATCAACTTCAGTGTGGGGAGGTACCAAGCACCAGAAAAAGGATGAGGATTACTGTGCCTCAATGAAAGTAAAATACCAGCAATTTATTGATGAGAATGAACTCCTGACAGTTCCTGAGGCATTAAAGGCAGTGGAGACCCGTATAATTTTCCTGCTAACAAAAGACCCCTAAATGCACAAGTTTATGGGGGTTAGCAGGAAAACCATAGAGGAGGTTGTGAAGAGCCTCAACATCAAGTTTTAGATGGTCACCAGTCATGCAATGTGGGACATCTTGCTGGATATGCAAGAGGAGGTGAAGCAGTTGGCAGGAGCCATGCTAACAACAAAAACACTTTGCCTCCAGACGAAGTACATAGGCACCCCCAAAATACACATCACTTTGCCCATGGATATTAGTGAGGATCATTTGGAGGTCTTTTTTGCCCAATATGGATAAGTGGTGGAGGTGGCAACAGTGATGAGCAAGGCCGGCTTTGCTATGGGAGATGTCACATTGCAAGTGACAGTCTCTCGTAGGGAGTTTAGCAAAATTCCCAACGTCCTGACATACCAAGGAAGATCAATTTACGTGGTCATGGAGGGAAGGAAGCCTTATTGTTGGGTCTACGGTGCATCGGGCCACCTGGCAAAAGCCAGTCCAATGAAAAATCCTGCAATGAAAAATCCTGCAATGAAAAATCCTGCACCAACGATCCAACGATCCAACAGCCCCAAACACCAGCAACAATCGAAGGAGCAAATCAGAAAGCAGCGGACCATAAATAGGCCAAGTCAGATGGGGAGTGGCAGGTGGTTGGGGGGAAGAACCTGAAGGAGAAAACTGCCCCAGCAGTTTGTCCCTTATGAGGATAAAAGGATGGGAAAGATCTTTTCAAAAATCTCCTCGAAAACAACAGCAGCAACCAGAATCTAAGAAAAGGAAGCAGCCTAAAGAGGGGGCCCAACAGCAAGCCCAACACGACAAGCAGCAGGAGATGGAAGTGGAGATGCCAGCACCCCAGCCTTCCTCATTAAAGAGAGGGAGAGAGGAGGAAGAAGAAAAAGAAAAGCCAGAAAAAGTGTCCAGTAAGAGTAGAGTGGAAGAGGCGAAAGTACCAGCAACATCAACCTATGTCCCTACGTCACCAGAGAGACTGGTGTATGCCAGTAAGGCTAGGAGCCTCTCTTAATGCCCCTAAAAAATTCCACCGTCCCCCTTCCCTGAACTTGTCCCACTCACCCCAATCAAATCACCACCTACCTTGCCAACCCCTCCCAAGAAAAAGAAATCTTACCCCAAAGAGGAAGCTATTTGTCAAGTTGACATGAAGGAAATAGTAAAAGACTGGACTAGCCAAAGGAGGAATCTGCTCAGACCACTTCTGAAATTAACCTCTGTAGATGATAAATCTACGGAGGATCCAAAGAACTTTCCGAGAGCTCCTGGTGTAATTACACTCATCAGGAATATTGGGAGAAACCTCAAGTTATGGGACATTTGGCCGCAGCCAAGGAACAGTTAAAAAAATAACTATGACATGTAGTGGGACTCCTGATTTATAGAAAATGGCACAATTATGTGCAGAGAGGGTCTTGATTTTGCTCCATTCCTTTTTATATAGGGTTGTAAAGCTAACTTACTCTACGGACATTGGTGGATTGTCCTTGACTGATAGTTTATGTCTGATATTGGAAGTGGAAACCTTGTACAATTCGTCAGGGTACCGACTGCCAGAAATTTCTATCCTGTATGTGATTAAGGTATCTGTTTTTTTCTTTCTCTTTTCAGGCTTAATCGATGTTCATCAAGATAGCCATTTTTAATGTGAAGGGTTTGAGGGATCGGGGTAAAGCTACCTGCCTGCCTGCTTTGTGACCTCTTGTCTTTCAGGTGCTGTGATCCAAGAGACTCACTTTGTTTGCAACGTTGATACCTGTGTGTTGTCTAACGACTTTGTTGTCTATTCAGCATATGGGGATCGACTGGCCAGAGGTGTTTCTTTGCTGGTCAAGCATACCCTGGATGCGAAGGTGGACCTTCCTCATGTTGGTACCCAGGGCCAGTTGATCATGGCTGATATTGCAATGAAAAGCAGCTCAGTTCATCTGATCGACGAATTCGGTCTCCTTGATAGATACCGGGTCAATCATCCAAGTGGGAAGATGTGGACATAGGCTAATAGTTGGCCGTCTATCTAGGTGGTTAGCTACCTGGATAGAATGTTAGTCAGAGAAGCTGACCTAGATCTTTTAGATTGTCCCATGTTCCACTTGTTAGGCTACTCGGACTACAATATCATTTGTGTCTGGGTGGCATTAGAAACTAGGCCTAGAATGGATGGCTACTGGAAGTTCAATCTGTCCTTACTGGACAGGTGGGACTTTTGGGAGCAGCTAATTAATGTAGTGCAGCGGAAATTAGTGGGGGCAGTTATTGGAAAAAAGTGGTGGGAGAGGGTTAAGAACAGGGTTAGGTCCTTCACCACCAAATTTAGCCAATGGCTCAAACTAGATAAGGCTAAAAGGTTGAAGGCTCTTAAAGATAGCATGCTCTGGATAGAGGCTGGAGCGGATCCCCTAGAGATAGCCTTAGCTAGGTAGGCCCTGGAGCGTTTGACTAGCTACAGCTACACAGGTCAGGTAATTAGGTATAAGCTAAGTAAGATGTCTTCTGAAGCTGTGAACATGGGCGCAGAATTGCACATAGAAGAGATTGGTTGAGGCAGCGACCGATACATTCGAGAGGTACGAAACCTAGAGAAACAAATTGACCAATGACACGTGCGAGTCATTTCAATGGCATTTCGAGAGTCAGTTTACCAAGAAGTCTGATCTTTGCTAAAAGGAGTTTCCCATCTATTAGTATCCCAGCTAATCTCTCTTTTGCTGGCTGATGCAGCTAGCTACGAAAGAGAAATTACGGAGGGTGAAGTCTATACGGCTTTGAAGAAGGTCAGCAGTGGCAAGTCATCAGGTCTGGATGGTTTGCCCTATGAATTGTACTTGAGGTTGCCGCACATCTTTGTCCCAATTTTGACTGTCTATTTCAACAAATGGTTTCGACAGGGGTCCATCCCTAACCGGATCACCAGGGGTGTGGTTGTGATGTTGAGAAAAGGCAAGGATGTTGGGAGGGATTTAGATGGTTACAGACCCATAATTCTGCTAAACACAGAGTTAAAGATTATGACCAAGATCCTGACGAAACGTTTGCAGATAGCTGCTGAGATTCTGTTGGGACATTAGCAGACTTGTGCTGTGAAAGGCTGAACAATTCTGAGCAACCTGCATCTGATCCGCACGCTCCTAGAGGGTGAAAAAGATGATGAAGAAGCTGCACTGATCAATTTGGATCAGTCCAAGGCATTTGATAGGGTTGACCATCGCTACCTGGCTGCTGTCTTGCAGGCCGCTGGATTCGCACCAGACTTCTGCCACTGGATTAGCCTCCTGTATTGCTCCCCAACGGCTGTGGTACAGGTTAACAAGAAGTTTTTGTGCTCTCACAGTCGGTCCGACAGGGTTGTCCACTGTTGCCCCTACTTTATGCTTTGCCGTTGGAGCCTCTCCTTCACTGACTGAGGAACAGGGCTTACAGTCCAGCCCTACGTGGAATTGCTGTACCTGGTGGAGCTTGAGCCAGGGTTTCTGTATAGGCCAATGATGTAACTACTTTCGTGTCATCCTGGGATGGCATTGTGGTAGTACTGAAGACGCTTGAATGGTACGAACAGGTTACAGGGGCCAAGATTAACCATGATAAGTCTTCCAGTTTGTGGTAGGTGCCTGGAAGGGTGTCACTCTCCCGGGGCTATTTAGTTAAACGGAGGCCCTGTTTGCATTCTTGGAATGTAGTTTGGGCCTGACCTCCAGCTGGAGAAAAATTGGTCAGAAGTAAAGACGAAGGTCGATACTGCGGTCCGGACTTGGTGTCAAAAGAGGTTGTCCTTAAAGAGCAGGGCAGAGGTGTGTGCAGTATACGTCTTTCCTCTTGTCCTTTACCGTTTGTCTGTACTTCCTCTCTATCAGAATTGTAGGAAGGTGTTGTGGAGTTATTTTCGCAGTGGAGGCTAGTATTTGTGCTAAGGTTGGTCCTAAGAGGTTCGACGTACAAAACGTTAGGAACTTGATATAATATGTATTACTCAGTGTAATCTTGTCAGGTCGTATTCGACTAACTGTTGACTACTATCGTCCAACATCGACTGACCCTCATTCCTCTTACTACTACTACTTAAATTAAGTGGGAGAGTCTATTCACCGTAGAATTGGTGTGTTTCACCATATTACCCAACTCCTAAAACTTTACTCCGTAGGAGTAAAACATGTTTTTTAAATTTTTTACAGGAAATATAAAGAAAAGAAAAAAAAACACTTCATTTTTTAGCAAAATCGTAGCGTATCTCCTACGTTTTGGATCCACTTTCAAATGATTAGTCGCCTTTCCTTTCCTCCTGGATCGGCGTACCTCAGGTAAAATCGTTGCTGGCATTGATAGATCAAACGTATTTTTATAATCACCTCCATAGGCGTTTCTTCCGCAGGACCGCTGTCTGAAGAGCGTTGTCTTATCTGGTTAATGTGCAGTCTGCACGTGAACTTTTTGCCTTTCACCAAGTACATCATATAGCCAATCCTCTTTTCTGTTTTTCCAATCTCCCAGAATGATTTATTCTGCTTGTAGATCTTAAAGTATACTTTTTCACCAGGATTGTATTTTTTTTTTACTTGAATAAATTTTTCTCTACCTGGCTTTGTCTTTTTTGGTAGTAATTAGTTAAAGACAGATCATACCCGACATGCGAACATCACTTCAGCTGGCGATTGTGAGGCTGGTGTTCCGTTATTTGGGGTAATTCTGTATACCCGTAGAAACTTCTGTAGGGCTTCCTTTGCAGTTATTTCCCTATATTTCTTTCAAGCTCTTTTTAGATGTCAACAAATTTTTCAGCTCATCCATTTAATCTTGGATGATAAGGAGCTGTGGTAACATGTTTGACGTTGTATTCCTTGCAGAAATCTTTAAATTGTTTTGACGTAAATTGACTTCCGTCACAGTTGTGTCTACCACACTAAACCATGCGAACAATTCCAGCAGGAAGTTTTCAGTACTTTGCGTCTTCAATTTTCTTATCCTTTGTATCTCAGGCCATTTTGAAAAACTATCCACTACTATGATGTAATGGTATCCATTCAGTGGACCTGCGAAATCCACATGTAACCTAGACCATGGTAGGGATTAAATTTTATCGAGGGTGCCTTTGCAGCTAAGACACAGCATTTACATTTTGCCACTGTGTTCTCAATGTACCTGTCCATATTCGGCCAATATACAAAACTTTGCATTATGCTCTTCAAGTTCTCTGTATAACAATACTGTATCGCAAAGCGAAAAAACATTTGTTGTGTTCTGGTCCCTTTCGGCTATTTTTTTATTTTCAAGATATACTTGTCCCTGGTAGCTTCTTCTTTTATTTTTTCTAGAGTTAACGGAAGTTCTCAAACTACATTACACACAGTAAATTTCAGCTCTTCTTCTGACTTTAGTGAGGCAGTTACTGTGTCTTCTAATGGTTCGCTCATTTTAGTAATTAACCTGGACAGCCCATCAGCGTAGCCAAATTTATTCGATGGTATGTACTCCATGCTGAAGTTATAATTTATCAGTATTATACCCCATCTCTGTATAACTGATTGGCTGTTTGCTTCGGCAAACCTTTTTTTGACTCAAAAATTGAAATTAAAGGCTCATGATCAGTTTGTAGCTTAAAATGTCGACCGTAGACAAAATGGTGAAATTTCGCTACCGCAAATATTATTCTTAGCGCCTCTTTCTCTATCTGAGAGCAATTCTTCTTAGCCGGAAGTAGTGCTCTGGAAGCATGCGCAATTGGCTTTACTTGACCATCTGGCATTTTGTGTAAGATGCATGCTACTACTCCATACGCACTTGTGTCGCAAACTACCATGATCTCTAAATTCGGGCTGTACTAGGTTAAAAATAATTCCGAGGTTAACACTTTATTGTTTCAAATGCTTTCTGGCATTCATTAGTCCATTTCCAGGGTTTTCCTTTCTTCAATAAATCATTTAATGGTGCTCGCAGATCATATATTTTAGGGATGTGTATTTGGTAATAATTTGCTAATCCCAAAAAAACTTTGTAATGTGGTAATATCATTCAGAGCCAGCATGTCTTTTATAGCTGCTACTCGCTCTGGGTCTGGCCTTCAACCATTCTTATCGATGATCTGCCCCAGATATTTTACTTTCTCCATAAAAAAACTCACATTTGCTTTCCTTGAGTTTAAATCCAAATTCCTGTATTCTTGAAACTACTGCATTTACATGTTCCACGTGTTCTACTATACTTGTACTTCTCATGAGGATGTCGTCCAGATATGCTATGGCAAAATCTAGACCACTCAACATCAAATCCATTACTTGCTGGAAAATGGCGGGCACAACCTTGATCCCAAAAGGTAGTCTGTTAAATTTATACAGACCCCAATGTATGTTTATACACAAAAGTTTTGACGTTTCCTTTTCTACAGGTTTTTGCAGATATGCATCGTTGAGTTCTGTTTTTGAAAATATTGTGCCTCCGTTTAACTTCGCAAATATTTCTTCTGCTGTTGGTAAGGGATAATTATAATCTTTGAGCACAAACACAAATTTCTTTAGACTTTTCTTTCACATATACCGTCGGTGTCGCCCATTCACTATACTCAACTTTTTTAAGTACACTGGTTTTCTCTAATCTGTCTAATTCTTTATCTATCTGTTCAATTGAGGCAAACGGAACATTCCTTTTCTTTTTAAATACTGCCTGAGTGTTTTCTTTTAGCTGGAATTTTGCCTCCATCTTGGTACACGTTCCCAAACCTGGAGAAAAAAACAGTAGGAAATGTTTCCTTAAGTTTCTTTATTAATTTTTGGGCTTCAGTGTGTAAACCTTCTACCTTGTAACAAAAAGAATTTATCAGTAGATCCCATAATTGGAATTCTGTTATTCAATTCGTACCAAGTAAGTTCGTGGTATTTTCTATGACAAATAGTTTAGCTTTTTGAATTTTTTTTATTTAACGTGACGTTTGTAACAAATTCTCCAATAAATTGTATTTTTTTCCCATCACCGACCTCGCGATTTTCTTTGTCTTCATTAAAGTTGGTTTCCCCAACTTCTTCCACATATGCAAACTTATGATAGATAAATACGAACCAGTGTCAAGTTGCATTTTTAGATTTTTATTACTTATTTCGATGGTAACAAATTTTCTGGTTATTCCATCTTTTACCTCATTGAACTTTAATTTTCTTATTTTATTGTCTTTATTTCTTGACTTGCAATGCGTGCTTTTATGTTCCATTCTTTTACAGTTAAAACATTTTTTATTCCTAAAATCACAGTATCTATACCAGTGTAGTTCACCGCAAGCAAAACATGGCTTCGGGAATTTTTGTTTATTTTTCTCTTGTATTTTACTTTTTGCTTGATAATCCGTAATGTTAAAATTCTTTTTTGGCAGACTGACTTTTTCCTTTGTAGCGTATTTTCCTGATATACGAAACGCCAGACTGTTCTATCTCTTTTGAATCTTTCTTTACGCTAACATATCTTGTGCAGTCTTTTGCCAATTTTTGTACCGTAATACTTAGATTGCTTTCCAATTTTGTCAGTACTAATTTTCTCAACTTTGCGTCTTTTTCTGATACCAGCCCCTGAACAAACACCAAGCACTTAAAATTGTCTGCACTTAATTCTGCTAGCTTGAATTCTTCACAATGCTTATTCACATTGGCTGCATACGTTATATAGTCTTGTTCATCATTTTTCATCAGATTTAAACATTTCCACCTTTTGTGGAACAGAGATGTCTTTTTACTAAATAATTCGCTTAATATATTTATCACCTCGGTAAAATGTAGTTTACCAATTTGTTATGCTCAGCAGTTCCTAATTTGCTTAAAAGAAGCCTAACCTTCTTTCCTTCAGACCACGAGTGGCAGTCTTCGTTATACACGTCCGTATATTTTTTATAATCCTCCGCAAAAATTATTTCTTCATCTGGACTGTAAGTGAATATTTCAATTGAATTCCATATTGTATTCTCCGGGAAAGAATCATTTTGTATATTTTTCTCTTTCCTCTTCTCAGTTATTTCCAGAATATTTTTTTGAAACTCCCTATGCATCTGTTCCATTTTTTGTTGGAATTGCATTTGTCTATTGAAAGTTTCCTCATGTATCAGCATCTGGAATGCTTTTTGTTGCTCTAATATTTTCGTCTGTTGTTCTGACTGGAACTTAAAGAATTCCAGAAATAGACTTTTACATTCCTCCATTTTCGCAAAGAGTTAACACAGTGTCTAATACTGTAGGGGGGGGGGGGTCATACGAACTTGCAATTCGTGACCTATTTGAGCAAACTGTATTATCGAGAAAAATATTTCATTTCTCAGTTGAGAATACGACAGATTTTTTGTCTTGATGTCTTGGCTTGCGAGAAACTTTGCCAAGTTTTTTTTTAAACATGAATCCGAGACTTTGTTGCCAAAATTATTGTGGTGAATGATTTTTTTCTTCCTCTGTATGAGTGTGAATTTCGTCGCCCAAAATTGTTTTTGATGAGTGAAAAAAAATTCTTTTTATCTTCTCCACATGAGTTTGATATCTTCGTCGCCAAAATTGTTGTGGATTCATTTTCACAGTAGAGGCTTATATTTGTGCAAAAGTCGGTCCTAATAGGTTTGACGTACAAAATGTTAAGAACTTAATATAATATATATTATGCAGTGTAATCTTGCCAGGTCGCTGACTACTTTCGTATTCAACTAACTGTCGACTACTATCGTCCAACATCGACTGACCCTCATTCCTCTTACTACTCCTACTTAAATTAGGTGAGAGAGTCTATTCACTATAGAATAGGTGTGTTTCACCATAACAGAAGGCAATCGAGTGTTTGCTATCCTCCCCTCTCTGGTGGGGACGCAAACATCACATCGACAGAGAAGTCTGTGCTTAACGTTCGTGTTGAGTTTCATCCTCGGGTGTCGGATGACCTTGAGGGCCATTCCTCAGTCCAGTGACCTTTCTCGGCCTAGGAGAGTCTTCTATCATGGATTAGTGGAGGGTGTTGCGAAGGTTCCACTACATGACATGCTCGGCTTGTCAAAGGACGAGTTTCGCTCATTCTGGTCTTGGGCGCCAGCAGTGGATTACCTCAGCAACCCTGAGTTTTCACTTACCTGGCGGCTGACTTGGAATAGGTTGTCTCTCAATGACATGGCCTTCATATGGATCCTGGTTGTGAATGCTGTAACCTTGGTTTGGAAGAAACGGCTTTGCATGCCTTCTATCATTGTTCTATGGGACCGTGTTGGTGAGTTGACGGCTCGTATCGCTCCCGAAGAGCTCATGCTCATTGATCATGCATACACCTGTGACAATGTGTTGCCCTCATTCTCTGGGGTGAAACGGATGGTGTTTCTTTCACTGCTGGCCACAGCCCAAATGGGGATCTGAAGATGTGAATGGAGGAAGTCTTGCGAAGTCAGCCCCTTTCTCATCAAGATTTAATCTGATATTTTGAGCATCAGCTCAAAATGAAGATTAGAACTGATAAAAAATATTTAACTTTGACAGATTTCAGCAAAAGGTGGGTGTCTGTGGTGAGTCTGTTTCACGAGAACGGGGCTAGCCTTGATTTTCTCTTTTAAATCTCTTTGTCACATCGGGGTGGATTCCTGTAGAACCCTCCCCTGGTTAAGAGTCTCTCTTGTGTACCTAGTTAATGTGAGTAGGTGTTGCTCCTGGCCTGTTACCGGTTTCATCTTTTGTTATGATCTTAGTTAAGATTCCCAACCTCCCCCAGTTTTTTAAATCCTGTTGTTTCATCTTGTCTGGGTCAGAATTTTGGTTTTCCCCAACCGTATTGAATTTTTTCTCCTCCCTACCTCCCTTAGAAGGAGTGCTTCTTGATTTTGTCATAAGGACAAAATACAGCGGCCTCTTTAATTTTGTGGGTTGGTCGGGTCCAACTAACATCAATTTATTTATTTTGTATTTTAAGTTGAAAATTTTGTTTGGGATCTTGATTCATGCCCCACCCTTTTTACATTTCATATGTAATTTTTATATATTTTTGTATTGTATATGAAGAAATTTTTTATTCATGTTTCTTTTTAGGTTCCCTGAACATATGAGGTATTTTGATACATGGAAGGTTGATTGACGAGGGATACATTCTTATGGTGAATGAGAAATTGTAAAGAATGTTTGGGTTGTGATTCTGATTAGCTAGGTATAAGATAGTGTTGACCAACCCCAGTTTTGTCCCCCCCCCCAACACTGGCCTTGTGCCGCAATTGTAATTCTTTTACAATAAATATTGATTACTTATCCACGTTCTCTTTGGGAAGAAATCTTGCTACGTTTTCAAGTTTTAGATTACTGATCTACACTTTGTTTGGAAAGAGCTGTTGCTGTGTTTTACAAGTTTGAGAGTACTAATCAACACTCTTTTTGAGAAGAACTATTTTGCGTTCTCAAGTTCAAGATTACTCAACTATAAAGATGGGACAGATCCTAGTTGCCGCCAAGACCCATTCTGCCCCTGTGTCGCCCCTGAAAGATGGAAAAATGAAAAGAAGGAGTCAATCTACTTCTCTCATATGAAATCCTTCCTCTCCCTCCCCCAAATCCTCTTCCAAATCTGAAAAACCCACCCTCAAACCAGATAAACCTTTCCTCAAACCAGATAAACCCTCCCCCAAACTAGATAAACCCTCCCCCAAACCATGCCTCTTAAGGCCATTATTTAAATTGTCTTTGGCAGACAGCAAGTTGAGCGAGGATCCCAACAATTTTTCGAATGCTCCCAGGGTGCTGACCCTTATTCAAAATACTGGGTCAATCTGAGAGTCTGGGATTTCTTAGAGGGGACTACAGACATGTTCCCAAAACTGAGGATGTCCCAAATAAGGACACTGAATTAAAAAAAAACTCACACTGCTCTGTGCTAGGAGGTTCCCAGTAATCCTCCATTACTCTTTATATAAGGTATTAAAAATTGCTTTTCTTATTGGTGATATTATAGTAGATGTGTGCATTACGTCCAAATTTGATACTGGCAGTCTATGACAATCCGTCAGGGTCCTAACTGTCACAGATTTCCATCCAGTCTGTATGTAAAGGATCCCACTTCAAAAATGTCTATCAAGCTTGTGAAAGTCTTGCATGATCAGAGTAAAACGGCTTGCCTGCTTTGTAATTTCTTGTCCTTCAGGGTAGATGTGGCTGTGACCCAGGAGATACACTTTGTTTGCGAAGTTGATGCTCATGTGCTATCTAGCAACTTTGTTGTCTATTCAGCATATAGGGACCAGTATGCTAGAGGTGTTTTCTGCTTGTTGGTTAAACATACCTTAGGTGCAAGTGTGGACCTTGTCCATGTCAGCACAGGGGGCTGGTTCATCGTGGATGATATTGCTGTGAACAGTAGTTTGTTTTGGATTGTTGCGGTTTATGCGCCCAACAACTGGAAGAAGCACGTCTCACTTTTCCATCAGTTGGGGCTGTTCCTGGTGGATTCTTCATGTCTAGTCTTAGTAGAGGACTGGAAAGCCATCTTGGACTCCAAGCTAGATAGGAGGCGGGGAGGTTGGGTGATTGTAGCCTGGTTGATCTGATTGGTAAGTTCGGTCTTTTTGATAGATACTGGGTTGATTATTCTGGGGAGAAGATGTGTACATAGTCACTTAATTAGACTTCTACCCAGGTGGCTAGCTGTCGGGATAGAATGTTAATGAGAAGGGTAAATCTAGATTTGCTAGATTGCCCCATGTTTTACTGGTTAGGCTACTCAGACCACAAACTTGTTTGTGCCCAGATGGCTTTAGATTGCAGACCTAGATTGGCTGGACACTGAAAGTTTAATGTGTCGTTACTGGACAAGCTGGGCTCCCAGCAACAGATAAGTAAACTAGTACAGTAGGAATTAGTGAGAGCGATTATTGGGAATAGGTTATGGTAGAGGCTTAAGGATAGTATTAGGTCTTTCACCACTGACTGTAGCCATTAACTCACTCTAGCTAAGGTTAACAAGGGGAAGACACTTAAAGATAGTTTATCCTGGGTGAAGACGAGGGGAATCCTCTAAAGCTAGCATTAACTAGGCAGGTCCTGGACCGTTTGGCAAGAGTTACCAGGGTCAGTAATTAGCCATATGTTAAACAAGATGACTAACAAAGCCATGAGCATGGACGCAGAATTGTGCAAGGAAGAGATCCATTGAGGTGGTGATCAATGTATTTGTGAGGTCAAAACTCCAAAAGAGCATACTCTAAGGTTGACCAACGATATGTCTGAGGTATTTCAGCAGCATGTCAAGAACCATTTTACTAAAGAGCCTGATCTCTGTGAAAACAAGTTTCATAGCTATTTACATGACTTTCCTCACCTTGTACAAACTGAAGCAGCTAGCAGTGAGGGTGAGTTCATGGATGTCAAAGTTCACTTGGCATTAAAGAGGGTCGGCAGGGGCAAGTCTCTGTGACTTGATGGTTTACCCTATGAATTGTACTGATTTTGACAGTAGTGTTCAATAACTTGTTCCAGTCGGGGTCCATCCCTGATCAAATCTCAAGGGATGTGATCACGCTATTGAAAAAGGTCAAGGATGTTTGGAGGAACTTAGATGATTACAGGCCCATAACTCTGCTAAACACGTAGTTGAAGATTTTGGTCAAGATCGTGACGAAGTGTTTACAGTCAATTTCCAAGATTTTGTTGGAGCCCGAGCAGACTTGTGCTGTGAAGGATTGAACAATTCAGAGCAACCTGCATCTGATCGGCATGATCATAGAGGTTGTAAAAGATGATGAGCAGGCTGTGTTGATCAATTTAGATCAGTCCAAGGCATTTGATAGAGTTGACCATCGGTATCCTGAAGGCCACCAAATTCAAACCCAATTTCTGCAAGTGAATCAGCTTGCTATATCTCTCTCCCAGTGCTGTGGTACAGATAAACGGAAAGCAGTTGCGGGCTTTTGTGCTGTCTCGGTCAGTTTGTCAGGGCTGCCCACTGTCACCCCTACTTTAAGCTTTGGTGTTGGAGCCTCTCCTTCGCCAGCTAAGAGACAGGGTATGTGGAATCACTGTCCCTGGTAGGGCTTGAGCCAGGGTTTCTATGTATGCTGATGATGTATGCATTTTCATGCCATGCTGTGGTAATATTGAGGCATTAGGACAGTCCTACCTCTTCAAGGTACTTGATACTCTGTACAAAAATGAATGGAGGCATAATATTTTCATCGCTAGTGATCACTCCAAACACCATGATGTTGATTGGATTCCTTCTGAATCCTCTGCACTGTCTCAAACACTTTGAAATGTTCATATTGAATCCAGAGTTTTCTTTCTCTTAGATTGGTTGCACTACTAGAAGAACCCAGTCTAATATCTCTCATATCCTCATGTTCATATTAAATCCAGAGTTTTCTTTCTCTTAGGTTTTTTCATCTTCATATTGAATCCAGAGTTTTCTTTCTCTTAGATTGGTTGCACTACTAGAAGAACCCAGTCTAATATCTCTCATAGCCTCATGCTACTTTGTTATTATTGGGTGTGACCTAAAACAGTATCATCAAGATTAATAATTCTGTTAGTAGTTTGTTGCAGATACTGGGGTATCCGCAAACAAATTTAGTATTATGATTCAATCAGCATATTTGGTATTGGAAATAAGACGACGACACAGGATGAAATAACAATGAAAAAATGTATTATTAACAATAGGTTACATAGAGTTGAAAGCATGCAAATAGTGAAGGAAATGTTGTTTCCCTTGTAACATTAAGAAACAAAGAGAAAGTCAGAGAAAGTCACTTGTTTAACGTAATTAAAATGTTCATGAAGAAAGTAGAATTACAGTACATACTGTTCCTTGAATTAAAGTGTTCGCTTTGAGTTTGTGTGAACAACATGCATGTGTGTGTGTGTTTGAAAAAAATTGGCACCTAATTGCTACCTGCAATTAGTGCGGGTGTGTGTGAGACGAGAATCAAACCAAGGTCCCTCTGCCATATTGGATAGCAGTGGGTCTCACTTGAGTTGGGAAACTGCTGCACATTAATCCACCATTGCCAGCTGATAGCAGGAGGACTACCTGCCTGCTCGGCTGATCCCAGGTAGCGAGAATGATTTTGTAGTATCTGATCAAGCAGCAGCTGAAACCACCCCTTGACACAGCTACCAGCAGCAGTCCATAGCTGAAGCAGCCACCAAACCAGCCCTTGACACAACAATCAGCAGCACTCAACAGCCACAACCACCAGTTAGCCATCATCATCTTCAGCACTTGCTACTCCAGCTAGTTCCAACAGACTGCCTCTGATCTCATCCTTGCCTAGACCATAAGTCTTATCCTGCTGCACTGATATGCTGTCCATTTCAGGGCAAAAGTGATAACTTCCAGCAAAACAATCCAAAGTATTTGAAATTAAAAAAAGTTTTTTAGTCACTTGCTCCCTGTAACTTTGATTTTGTCATTAATAAATTCAGCATAACCTAATCTCCTTGTTCTAGTTATTCTTGCCTTTGTCATGTCATTTAATCCTTTTTAATGTTTTCAGGGGGTTGTCCACTATAGACACCGCATCTCCTTGCAACACTTTGTTTAATTTGTACATAATGGTGGTAGGGGGCACATCAACATGACATAATGGTTAGCAAGCCTGTCTCACTAGAACAGTTATGACTAAGTCGTGGGCTAGATCCTCACTGGGTGCTCCATACTTTCAGCCTTGTGCCACATCTAAGCTACGCTTAGAAAATCACCATAATGCTAGTAGGAGTAGAAGAGAAAACTGATAAATTCATGCCTTTCCAAGGGACAAAAAAATCAAACCAGAATTAAAATTTGCTTTCCGGTTTTATTTTCTGCCCTGATAAATTATTTACGATTTATTGTCATGCCCTTTGCAGATTATAAGAGTGGGTAAGGAGACGAAAGTGAACATAGGCTGCCTGAGCTGAATTTCGAACCTGTCTTGTGAGTTCATTTTCTCCACGCTTCATTACATTTCAGTTCCATGTCAACTATTACGTGTGTACTTGCGTAAAAAGAGGTAATAGTGTGAGAGTTATCTACCCTGTGAAAGTAACTCTCGAATGTTGACGTAGACACAGCAAAAAAAGAAAGGAAAGAAATATCTCATTTCGTGCGACGTGGATCTTTTTGGCAGATCGGCGGCGGTTGTCGTCCTTTTCCTTTCCCCAAAGTTGGAAGTGTTGTAGGGAATGGATGCCCCAGGCTTCAGACAGCGTAAGTGTACGTCAATTTCAACAATAATGGGTGTTGTATGCCGTGGTTCCTCTGCTTTTCTCTACACCTCGCAGAAAAAAAATATTTTGCTCTCATCGCCGCCTTTTGTTTTATTTTCTTGTTGTCAGCATTATTAGAGAAGAAAAAAGTCGATTTGCTTTTCTTTTTTTGTCGGCGATTTTAACATATTTTTACTAAATGTCTGTTTTTGCCAGTAAACTTTATTTTTTTTTACTATGTCTTGTTTAAATTTTCTCCCCTACATACTCCTCTCTTAATTTCTGAAGAAAAAAATATTTTACCCGATTTTTCATCTTTCTTTCTCTCAGAATGGAATGTCAATCTTTTTTCGTTTTCTCAAGGCTAGATTCTCTTTGTCGATCATTTGAAATTTGATAAGTAATACGATATATTTTGTTTTAAATAATAGATAAATCACAAATGAATCTGAAATAGAAACAATATTGCTAAAGGTAATGAGTGAAAGTGAAATCCTACTTGTTTTTTACTATAGTTTTTTAATTTTAAATTAAATAGTCACGTCATCAAACGAGATTTTTTACCTGCAAACTTGTAAAAGAAAACGAAAAACAGTAATTAACTAAACTACAAGAATTTAGTGCATCTTTTTATAAATATAAAGTTATTAAGTTATTAACATTTAAAATAACTTTTTTTGTACGAGACATGGTAAAAAAATTACTTTTTCTTTTCATCTCATCTCATCCCTTTCATGATGATTTTATATATATTTTTTATTTATTTCACTGACTGCAGTGAAAATATTAAGTCGAAGAGATAAATTATTTATAGATGTTAACGAAAGAATCCTTGCAATGTTGACATTTTATTACAAACAAATCCTAGATAATTAATGGCGATTGTTCAGATAGTATTTCTGTTCGGATGATTAAATAATGAATTGAAAAACTATTATTGTGGCAGTTCAATTGATTTGTTAGTTATTTTATTTATTGACTAAAAATTGCTTGGTTTGTCAGTAGACAAAATGTCAAAGTGAAAAAAATATGCTCTTTCTTCCGAATGTTGTCAATCATTTTTATAATGAGTTGTTTTCAGATCGAACTTTTCATACCATTTTTTTATGATTTTATTTAGTTTGATTTTTACGGATACTGACTTTTATTTTTAATCTAAATGAAATTTGGAAAAATATTTCGAAGATTCTTTTATATTTGTTTTCGAAGATTAAAAAATTTGATCTGATTCAGTTTTTAATTAAATTGCTTGTCGAGTTGTAACTATATAAAAAGTTAGAAACAGTCTGCTCTGTCTGTATATATTTTTTCAGATACTAAGAAAATTATTCGTCACATATTCACTTTTTTTACTGTTATTTTTATTTTCTTCGTTGTTTTTTTTTTTATAATCGCATTTTCTTTTTATGGTTGATTTTTTTTTTTGTAAAGATTAAAAAAAGCTTTTAATTTATGTTTAACCATATATCAACACGTAACTATTGCCACTGCTGGGCATATTTCCTTCAAATTTTAATACCGTTTTTGTTTGATTTTTGTATATAAAACACGATTTTAAAAAATTCATCAAACGGCAAAAAAAAAAAATCCTAAATGTCAAGTTAAAAAATAAAAATGAACTTAATGAATCGATAGTGGGTGGCGGAAAATTTACTTTATAAATTTAATTAAACTCCATAAAAATAAGTGTAAGCTAAATTTAAATAGTAAAAAAAAAATAAATAAATAAATAAATAACGCAATAACGCGCACACGCAAGAAGTCAAAATAGCATTTTCATAAAAAAATGATGTGAACGAAACTAAAAGGTTTGTAAGTGAAAAGGTCAGTTTTATTTGCAAAAAATATTTCTAATTACTAAAAGTGTATGTCCATTCCATTTTCATTTTTGTTTATAAATAAAAAACAAAACAAAATATTATTACTTCATGGTTTACATCACCATCAACAACATTTTTAAATATAACTTTTTTTTGCAACTTAAGAATAAGTCTAAGATTTTCCTTTGACTTTCTTGCAGAATTTTTTTCTAATGATCATTCAGTCAGTTAAGTGCCATACGTGATACACGCTTTGGGCGATCATGTCTCGAAAGAGACATGACTGACTGGGCAGAAGATTATCCCGCAGAAGGTTGCCATTGCTTTCTGCGGGAGACTGGTTGCCGACCAAGGCTATAGAACCCAATCTGTCCTATTATTTGACCCATAACTGGAGGGAAGAGTAGGATTACCTTTCCCAAAGGGTATTTGTGCCTAAGTGAATGCAAGGAATTCGACTGGAATTCGAACTCGGTTCCTCCAATTTGTCGTTCCGAGTTGATATCCATTGCATACCACAACAAAAACGTAATTTGTTTTCTCTTGATTTCTGCTTCAAGCTAAGAAGAAAAAATGTTTTTAAAAAAATTTCTTTTTTTTTTTCAGTAAAAAACTGCATATTCAAAATAAAAAATGAACAGAAAAAAAAAGCAATTTAAAAACAGTAAAGCCAATTAAAAGTAAATTACACTGTTTTTCAAATCGTTTTTCTTTTAACAGAATAATGTTTTATTTCATTTATTTTATCTCACTCGGAGTTATTAATTTGCTTATCCAATAATTCTAAAAAAATGTATCCTTTAAAAAACTCGTTCTCTTTCTCTAACATTTAAATTAAAAAATATTCAGAAGTTTTTAGAATATATGGTTTTTAATGTTACTCAATTTGTTAAATTTAAAAACTAGAGTTATAAGAAAGATGTATAAAAATACATTTTCAAATATACTTGAAATTTAAATTTAATTCAGTAACAAATCGAAAACAAACATGGAAACAGTTAATTTATTTTTTTAATTTAAAAAGAAAAAATATCACCCATCACCTTTAAAAAAATGGATATCAATCTTTTATTTTTATACTCTGATAAATTTTCAATCTTAGAATCTCTAAGGCTTAGATTATGCATGGTTTCTCTCGCTGAAGATTAAGTATATTTGGTACTCCATCACTTCCCTCAGTATTCTTGTTGAGTTTAGTTATAATATTTAATTTGTTTCCTTTTTTCATTCTTGAACATCCATTTTATCCACTACACTTCAAGTGGGAAGTCAGTTTGCGTAAAATGAGGAAGAGGGGTATCTAAACATTTTCTTTTTTTTTTTTTCATCACAGTTCTAGTTCTTGTCTCTTCCCCATCCCACTTCCATTACAAAAACACAGAGAGAGAGAAAGAATGCAACAAATGCTGAATAAGTAACATCAGAAGCAAGTGCTTCCAACTCATTCAACATTTTTTTCTTTTTTAAGAACTCCATCATTGCTACAAATGGTTAGCTTCCAAAAGCCATCGACAACTAACAAGAAACGTGTATCTCTTTTC
The DNA here is from genome assembly GCA_037127315.1 of Ascarosepion bandense. Classification (NCBI taxonomy): domain Eukaryota; kingdom Metazoa; phylum Mollusca; class Cephalopoda; order Sepiida; family Sepiidae; genus Ascarosepion; species Ascarosepion bandense. The sequence continues at coordinate 1,831,529 of JBBBDQ010000151.1, forward strand.
AAAGTGTTTTTTCTTCTGCTATAGTTCTAGGTCATTTGAAACAGCTATAAGGACATAATTCTATCATAATAAATAAGTAATAATGCTTTCAGTTTTTAAATAATGTTAAAAAATTCTGAAAAATTATTTTTTTATCTTTTAGTATTGGAGTATTCAGGAGAATTGTTTTTAATAAGTTTTATGCTGATTTTCAAGGCAAACAGGTTTTCTACAAAAAAAATTACTCTCCATTTTCTCTCATTTTATTTTGTATCCAAATAAGCTAGTTTAAAAAATATTAATTTTTTTAATAATGAGACAGTTTGCCAGTAAGTTATCTTATGAAAACATTTAGATATCTAAAATAAGTATAATTATATGTAAAGAAGCAATATTAACAAGGTGATAAAAAGTTTGGTCATTTTAATGATGCCTTCTTTTGTCTAGGGATATACAAGTGTTTGAGTAGATTATTTCTTTTTACTATTTTTGAGTGATGAAACTGATTCTTACCATTGACACTCTCTAAAAAGTACACCAAAATTAACAGATATAAAATCTTTATACTATTTACACCGTTCAGACTGTTCTCATTTTTATTGCCATATTCACAATGTTTCGGCTGTTCCAACTTTCTTCAGGTGATATATATTTGAATTTTGAACTGGTTGAGCTACAAAGAACTTAACCAATCAGTCAAGGTCGAATATTGCCTTTAAGCAAAATTCCTCTCGTCATAGATTTTCTCGAAATTTTGATATCTGCTCAGTTTTGTATTTAAACAGAAACAAAGCAATTTTCTAAAGGAGTAATGGATTTTTATTTTTTTATGCAACATTATCACTTTGAATATTATTTTTAGTGAATACTCATACTTAAGTAGACGCTTCATTTATTTATTAAACAGTATATTTTTGGTTTACCAGCCTGAATATTTGAGAAATCTTATTTTAAAACAATGTGCACTCTCTGGCAGGAATTGAACCTGCATCCCCCTGGAAAGAGGGAACCCTCATTAGACCTAATGTATTCTGACTGAGCTACAGAGAATTTAATCAATCAGATATGGTTAAATAGTACCTTTAAGGGAAATTCCTCTCATTAGTGTATTTTCTAGCCTCCAAGTGTCAATATGCAAACCATATAATGTACACAGTTTACCACAAATTAAAAAAAAAAATGATTCTTAAAAGTAAGAGCAGAATATTTTTATGTCAATGAAATGGCTTTGAAAATTTTTTTTACTGTTCCTTTCATCATACTTCTGCAAGAATGACTTCTCAACCAGGACAATTGTTTAGACAAAATGCAAAAATATCCATTCTTAAATGCACATAGCATTGCCTTCAATTCAACCAAGATTTACAAGATCTAAATCTAAACTTATTTATAAATGGAACTTTGTCTGTGTGTGTGTGTGTATATCCGTTACCTATAGGCTCCAAAACGGCTGAACCGATTTTCTTGAAAATTTACACAGTTACACTATAAGCATCTGCAAGTGTTCTTAGCTAGGTTTTGTGCCGAGGTACCTCCGATAAATATAAAAAAATTGGGTTATAGAAGGAGTGGTCCGATTTTAATCAAATTTGATACACTCATAGACAAAGACATAAGAAACGATATTCAGAAGTTTCAAGGTTGCAGTTCTTACAATAGTGCAGAAAATCTATTATATATATAAATCGATACCAGGAAATCAAAATTTGACTTACATTCATTCATTTTTCTTTCAGTCTACAGTTGCACTTTAACTGGAAACTTTTTAGTCTTTCGGGTCAACGTCCAAAGAGTCTGAGCTCCAGGACCATGGATTAGTTTTAAAGCTTTCATTATACCCAAGCAATGCTGGGCTATACTGCTAGAGACAAATTAGGCTGATCCTTTATTTTAGAAACGAGTCTGTTTCTTATTGCATTTAATCTGCTTTGCTAATCATAATTAAATTAGTCATATTATTAACATGTTTATAATATCTTTGATAGGTCTACCCACTTTTATTTTGTAATGTATTATTTGTTGACAAAATAAACATAGCTTTAAAAAAGTATTCTTGGTATATTTGATAAAAAAATAACATTACAATGAATGCTCAAATAATATCTTACCAACTGTGGGCCAATTATAATTTGGTGCCAGTGTCCTACCGTACTTGACGTACTGAAATAAAAACCATTACAGTTTGAGAATCACTACCCTTAAGACAACTTTTTTTCTTCTTTTTTTTATTTATGCTATTTATATTTGGACTATTGTCCTCATCTTTGTTGTTGTTATCACAGTGTTTTGGTCTTTGTGCCCTCTGGCCTTCTTCAGGTGGGTATGAATCTGGTTAATCTACCAGGAATTATTAACTAAACTTAACCCTTTATTTAATCCATGGGAGTGGACTGTTCTCATTCCACTGTTCATGTCTAGCAATATCTTGTCTAGTTCTTACTTTTCAGTACTACACAGTTATTGCTTGCCTGTTTCCACTGTGTCGAAATACACACAGCCCAGTCCAGGGATTGAACTTGCAATTATTATTTGTGACCAGATTCATGAAGCAGCACTTTAATCTGTTGCAGTTTTGAATCAACAAGCAACAAAGAAAAAGGCAAGAAAGTTTTTTAGATATAAAAATAAGAATTTTTTTTTTAATAACTGAATTTTTCTTAGCAGTGTTCTTACAGTCCTTGTTTGTACTTGCTTGTTAAGATGAAAAGAAATGTGATCTTTTTGTGTGTATACGAGAAAAAGGAGGCCAGGGGGAAAGTGAGGAGCTTGATGAAGAAGACAGGTGATTGACTTAGGGAATCTCTTTTAAGCCATGCTTGGATGTGTGTTATGGTGCAGTGGATATCAGCTTGGAACAAGAAATCGAAGAGCTGAGTTCAAATTCCAGTTGAATTTGTTGCATACACTGTTTATATATATATATATATATATATATATATATATATTCACACAAATACTCTTGGGAAAGATATGGATCCATCTCTCTCCAGCTATGAGTTAGCTAGCTGGACAGATCATGTTCTATAGCTTTGGTTGGCAACCTACTGCAGGAAAATTTCTTCTTAGTCAGTCATATCTCTTTCAAGACCTGATCACCCCAGCATGTACCACATATGGCATTTAACTGACTGACTGTGAACTGTTGCTATTTCATCTCCTTAAATCTTCTGCTCCGTCAGTCATGTCCTTTTCAAGACATGATTGCCCAAGTGTGTATCACATATGGCACTTAACTGACTGTTTATCAAGTCTGTAAATTTTGCTTATATTCCCTTCAAAGGGATCACAAAGCATACATTTTTATCATTGGCAGAGTGACCTGTTGGTTGAAAAATGTTAGATATTTATTTTTAAAGCATTAATTTATTAACTATAAGGATGTTCAAATTCTTTGATTTGGAAACCATTTTTTGTCATTTGGTATTTGATTGTCTTGATGTTTATTTCTGTCTTCACTCCACAAATTTACTAGATTATTGTGATAACAACAACAAAGAAGGGGACAATAGTCTGAGTATAAGTAGTGTAAATAATAACTCCTCATCCCAGAAATTCAATTAAATCTTTTTTTAGTTTTCAAAATCTCTAAAAAAAATTATTCTACTGTTGGTATGTTGATATTATGAACACGAGGCTGGCACCAACTGCTTGAGCTGTAGGTGAGTTATAGTGAGTTGTTAGTCAAAAACTTGGCCTTGTAATACAAGTTGTATAGCATGATTTTTAGAAGCTATCAGATACAGTATATAAATTATCTGTTTCAAAGTAGAAGATTGATTAGAAACAGGAGGACAATGTAGGCTTAACTAGCAAAAATAAAATCTTTTAAAATTGCTACTCTGCTGTATGCTAAGCAAATTTGATTCAGTCTTATTCTGTACAAGAGAAAGGTGAACAAATCTGATTATGATATTGAACACTTTAATAATTTGAATCTGACAATTTTTCTCTTGTAAAGTGATTTTTCTTTTTTTGTTACAATAAAATCTTTTATTTAAGAATAATCTGCTCTTGTTATTTTATTTATTTTTATTTTAGTGACTTGTCTATCATTTTACTATTGGTTTTATGAGTGATTTTATTGAAATCCTGTGATACATGAACTTTTTTTTAATTGTCATGTCATGAAAGGATATAGACAATCTTGGCTCTCCAGAGATTATTTTTCTTCATTTGAAAAGATAGTGGAGTGGTTCAGATAATTTTTTCCTGTCAGCAAGGCATTTTGTAGCTTATATATATATATATATAATGGTAAACTTTGAAAAACAGTTGCTACTCTGGCATATACGCATCGCTCATTCAGTAATGAGTTAGAGCACTCTGGCTATTGGGCATGTATAATGATAATGTACATGCTAAAATGTCTGCCTTCTTCTACCAAGCGCCCATAGACCAGAAGTAGAATGGCCGACTGATGCGAATTCGGTCAGGTTTCAATCCTGGGTTAAAAGCAATTGGAGTCTAACCGTACTGATGAGCTGTGATACAGCGAAACAGATCTGTCTGCAGATGACTATATATATATTAAGAGTGTTAGCTATGAAAAAAAAATTTTCTATTTATTTTGCTTATAAAACCTAACCTCCATTAGATTAAGATTAAATAACTTGTACACGAAAATTATAAACCAGATGCAATCTATTAAAAAAGTAGAAACTATAATTGTACAGGAAAAGCATTTGATAGATTTCATCCCTAAAACTAAAATGTTGTTCACATCAAAATCTGTATATCTATAATATATAGCCTACATTTAAAGCATTACTCTGTTTCATGCACTGCATAATCATCAGTTTTTTTTTTTGTTTTTTTTTTTTAATCATATCACCCCAAGCAAGGCGGTAATGCCACTGATGTGCAGGGGGCTACGTAAGAGTGAAAAGATTGGAAATGAGAAAGCCGGAAACCACATCCTAAACAAGGGATGTGCCTCTACACCTGTTCAATAGACGTGGGTGGAGTGTCAAACCGGGCGATAGTTTAGTCTATCTACTTCAATTGAAAAAAATAAAAAAAGAAAAGAGTGAAAAGATTGGAAAAGAGAAAGCCAGAAACCACATTCTAAACATGAAATTCCGAGTTGTGCTTTAGCCAAAGGATAATATGTATCTTTATTAATATATACTTAATAGCTCTGTGATATTGCATTGAGCTCTGTTCTAATAACACCTGATATATATTTATATATCTGTGTGTACACATGTATACTTATGTACATATACATATATGGTGGATTTTCTTATTGTGAATGATAATGAGCAATAGATGATGCCCTTCATTTTGCACTTATGCATGCTTGATTTGTGTAATTGTGAAGAAAATCTGGTGGTAAATGGAAGACATTTTATGTGTTTTCTTGAGTTTGATACTAGCCCAGTCTTGCTGTGGGCGACAAAGCCACACTGGCAGATGAAATTTGTTGAAACAGGACTTTGATGGCATCTCTGCTTCAGAGCTTGATGAAGTTGATCACGGGGCTTTAGTCTACTGTCTTCAAAACCCTTCAACTTAATGAGAAATGTCTTACACCACTCCTTTCACTTTGATGCTTGAACTTCCAGGTTTTCAGATCAAAGTTGAGACATTTCAAGTTGTCTGTCAATTTATCTTTGTAGCGTAAGAGTGGACATCCAACTGAACGCTTGGAGTTTGGTAGTTGTCCATATAGCACCTTTTTAAAAGCTAATGCTCATCCATTCTCACAACATGACCAGCCCACCTAAGTTATGTCTTTGCTAGAATGGTTTCAATGCTTGTGATGTTGTTACTTTTCTTCAGTATTGTACTATTCTTGACCATGTCATCCAGTTTTATACCACACATGGTATGAAGACAGTTTTTGTAAAAGGCATCAAATTGGTTTGTGTCCTTGCAGTATATGGTCCAAGTCTCAACACAATAGAGAAGAGCTGAGAGAACAACTGATCTGTATATGTTCATCTTTGCCTTCAGACACATCTTTCGTGTTCCATAATCTGTTTAATTTTGCCAAATGCTTTTGGCAATTCAGGATTGGATCCCTCTGTGAATGCCTCAATAGTTCTTAATGCTGTACCATCAATGAAGACAGAAAGATTTGTGAGAGATAGATTACCTGGTAGTGATATTATAACATATTGGTTATAAATTCTAAATATATATATATATATATATATATATAAAATATCTTCACAAATAAATATTTTGATGTTTTCTAGCAACCATAAAAAAAATCTGCATACAGCTCAGGAATAGATGCTGCCACTGATCTTGTAAAATTTGGTGCTGCAAGGCATTAGGAGTTCAGCCTTTATTTGCTTTGGCAATTCAGGATTGGATCCCTCTGTGAATGCCTCAATAGTTCTTAATGCTGTACCATCAATGAAGACAGAAAGATTTGTGAGAGATAGATTACCTGGTATATTAGCTAAATTTTCTTTGTTTTTGTGTGTGTGTGTGTGTATATATATATATATATATATATGGGCATACGCACACACACACACACACACACATACATACACTATATTTATGGGTTAAAGTACTTAATATCAGGGATAGAGCATGTGTAAAAGTAGACATTAAATTCAATACCCAGCAGTGAAGGTTTTATTTATAAATGTAATTTACAGGCTATATATATATATATATATATAAAATCTCCAAGTATAGGGTAGGTATGAATGGAATAAAATTCTGTATCCAAAAAACACTATTCTTAAAAAAGTGCTCAATACAAATTGTATTTTTGATTGGTCACCACAAACTATGTGACAGTGTTCCCCTGATTGAAGAGGTTTGGTTAGTTTTGAATCTTTTAAAACTCTTAAACGCAAAATCAGCACCATCACTTGATAAGACACAAGTAGTGTTGAAACAAAATAGCTATTTTTGTAGTGATATTATAACATATTGGTTATAAATTCTAAATATATATATATATATATATATATATAATATCTTCACAAATAAATATTTTGATGTTTTCTAGCAACCATAAAAAAAATCTGCATACAGCTCAGGAATAGATGCTGCCACTGATCTTGTAAAATTTGGTGCTGCAAGGCATTAGGAGTTCAGCCTTTATTATCAAAATCAAATAGTGGTATACAAATGGGTCTTGCTTTAAAATGCAACAGAGTTCCTAAATATTTTTTGTTCAGTCTGAAATCCAGTCAGTATGTTATTTTTTTTATTTTTACGAACAATGAAATTAATGTCTACTGGTTTTGTTATTAATTTGAGTGTACTTTACCATCAGGCCTTGGGGAGCCCTCATAACAAAGCAAAGCTTGATTTAAAAAAAAAAATCCCTTTTGCAGATGCCTGCCCAAAGTCCACACTCAAACTCTGTCATGATGATTTGTAACTACATACTTCCAAACAGTTATACAGGATGGTATATGGTTTTCAGGTACTTTCCAAAGATTCCATATGCTAAGATTACCTTTCCAGGCTAATAAAATCAAGATGTCACTAACAAATCAGCCTTATATATATGAGTGGACACTAAGGTTAACTATCTCTCTCTCTCATACACACACACACATGTATATCTTTTTGAGCACTCAAAATATGTCATGCTGTTTTTTGTTCATATCTAAGAGTATAGACTAGATACACCTTTCAGTACTTTGCATAGTCCACCAAGATTACAAATTGTAGCAATAATTATGAACATATTAATAAAAATTGACAGAGAGCAGCTGGTAATTGGAGCCATATCTCTTGAAGTCTGGCTACATTTGAAATGTTAATATTAGCACTTAATACTATAGGTCCGGGAATTCAGTTTATACATCAGCATTTCAAATATTGTTTTTCATGTGTCAACTTCCTAAAACAGGAACCTGATTATAACACTGTGTTCCCTGTTTCTATTATCTCCTCTTACTGAAACACAGAAATATTTGCTTGCACAGGTCTGCAAATTAAAGAATGTCCAAAGCATGGGTACATACACCTAATCCTATAATTTAACCTCCCAGCGCTCATTGGAAGCAGGTCACAAAAAATCTGTAATGAAACCTTCCTTTTTGTACATTGTGAAATTTGTACAATATATGCATTTTAATAGTCTGTGAAGCATTTCAACATGGTAGATATCAATTGGCAGTTGTATATTAGACTCCATTGACAGAATGCTAATTAAGATCTTTCTTTTTTTGTGTACAGGCATGTAAAAGTAAGCTGCATAGAATGTCCCTGTTTTAGTTATTTAACAAGGGGTTGCATTTATTAGTTTCCTTCTAGTTATAATGCCAAAAATGTTACAAGGGTTCAAGATTAATGTTTTAAGCAATTTTGAGAATCTACCTAAATTTTTTTTCTTCATAACTTGTTATCTATAAAATAACTATGATACCATGATAGATTTTATTAAACAAATCCATCCAAACTTTCAGTCCCTCTAATGATTACATATATAGTGACATAGCAAATACTAAAAGCATATATAGAAATTCATTGGAAATGATTTTACTATAGGAATGCATTGCAAATTATTTACTAGCCATTTATGTAAGCTGTCTTATCACTGATAGGATTTATTAAGCAAATCCATCCAAATGTTCATTTGCTCTCATGATTACGTTTATCTTTACTGCATATTAAGGTTGTCATAAATGGATTAAACTTTACGACTGTTTAAGTACTGACTACACTTGAAGAAGTCAGAATAGTTTGGCAAGTTTTCTGCTTTGCTTGTTGTTACCTACTGACATTACGACTATTCCAATTTTACACCTAGATTTTAGTCATTTCCTGTGTATTCAAACCTAATATTTCTGTTAGTCAGGGAACAAAACTTTGCATTTTTTTTTTTTTTTTTTTTTCACTAAAATTTGTTTGAATTTGTATGTCCCATGTTGAAAGGGGTGGGGTTCAATGGTCAGGAATTAAATTAAAAATTGCTGACAAAATAATATATATATATATATATATATACAGTACTGTGCAAAAGTATTAGGACAAAAACTATTTTATCTTTTATCAGGCATTAAAATTAAGTTTAAAATCACCCCTGTCTGAACACTTTTGCACACCACCGGTAGTGTGCAAAAGTATTAGGACAGGTGATTTTCCTAAAAACCTCACTGAAATTCAAATACAGGGTGAAAAGCCAAGTAAATTGCTAATAAATATTGATTATTTAAAACTAGGTGTAAAAGAAATGTATTAAAAAGAAGTCATATTTAATTTTTTCCTATTTTCTATTAAACAAGTAATTTTGAAACTACTCATTATTCTATTATCCTTGGATATGACTGACTTTTTTCTTATTCCCCCCTCTCGAATTGATAAAATGTTACTTTGCAAGACACACATTGGGAACAAATACAAGCTGCTTGGCAGGAGATACCATTAGATACATTGAAGAAGCTTGTGATGTCAATGCCTGACAGAATGAAGGCTATGATTAAAGTAAAAGCCTATTATACTAAATATTAAATTTAATTTGTAACAAGTATTTTTTTCTTGTTAAAGCATTTGTTGTGTAAATCAAATAAGATTACTTTAATTAAATTATTTTCTGTCAATATGCCTCATAAAAGATAAAATAGTTCTTGTCCTAATACTTTTGCCCAGTACTGTAATATAATGCCTTGAGAAAAAATTTTACAATAGAAATATATTGAAAATTGGGAAGAAAGAGCTTATCAGTGATCTGGAATTAAAATAAGTGTTACAACTAGGAAAGTGCTATTAAGTGTAAAATTAATTAATGTGCTGTATTTTATTCTTACTAGGTAATTTATCTTAACCTTTAACTCTCTGCATTATTAATATTACTTACCACTGCATTATTTTTTTTCAGTGGCTTTCAATTGCAGGATCCTTATTGTTAATTTCCTAAAAGTTGTTTTCTGTTGTCATAGCAGAATATGACAACACAACTATGAAATTCAAACACACTATTCTTCAGGGATTAGTTACCTTCAGTAGCAGGATAAACTTTTGTACAGCAAATGAAGTCACATACAGAGTGATAAAGGTTAAATTACTAAATGAAATTCAACATTGCTTTAATACAAAACCACTTATAACTGATAGATGTTTTACAGTAAATATATTTTACAAAACAAACTATTTCTAACATGATATTAAATTATCATGAAATTAAATGGTAATTTGTAATTTGTCTCTTCTACAGCTACAGTCACCCATTTTTCTTTATATTTTCATATAATCTCTGATCATTTAAATAACCTCTACTTTCAAAACTTGTTAATGCTTGATTTTTGTCTCCTGTTTCATGATGATGTGAACCTTTGTTTGGCCTTCAGGTGAGAATTGTTTATTTATAGGGCTTCATGATTTAGATGAGCTTTTCTTTCTTTTCTTTTTTTGCATGGGGGTACAGTTCAGATTAATAGTGAGAGAATGTACTACTTTTCTAAGTCTGGGCATGCAGTCTTTACTTCTACCAAATTATGGTAAAAGTGAGCTGATAAAAAAAAAAATAAGATTATTAACCTATACATCCATCAAGTCTTTAAAAAAATTCATTCAGTTCATCAAGGGGAAAATAACTTTCATTTTTGTTAAATTAACCTTATGGAACAATATATTTATTCTGTTCCATTATCATCTGCCATCTTTTATGCAACTTCATAAGTCTATTCTCCTAGAAATCTTTCTTTCTCAGTAAACAACTGCATTAACTACATTTTGTTGCCTTCCAAAGAATTTAACTTTTTTTTTTTTTTTTGTAATTTTAAAAAGAAAAAACTGTAAAGGCTAGATCAGTATATAGTGATTGATTGGAAACATCTTGGTCAAGCTGTAACAAAGAAATACATGGTGTAATTTTATACTGATGGAATATTACAACCTTTCTTTTTAACAATTTCCAGTCACTTTTTATCAATTACTGCTTTCAGTTAGTCTCATTGGGAGTAGTACTTGTATAGGCTAGTTGTTTAGTTCCATAGTATGATTTCTTCACTATCACATGGTGCCTCATTCAGTGATAAATCACCAGCATGAATCATTGCAAACCACTTTTGACACTTTTGATTATTCACAGAATCTTCTCCATAAATGACACAAATCTTTTGCATTTAAATTAAATTTTTATTTTTCCTTAAATTGAAATAAATAAATCATATATTAAAACTATTTCTTTTCTATTTTCAGTGTTAGAATCCATAGACAAAAATATATTAATATAATTTTTTTTATTTTGAAAATACAAGTAATTCAGTACTTGATTTATTCCCCGAACCAGTAATATTTTTTGTTTATTCTAAGCATTAATCATAATAAAGGACAAGATCATATTGATAATCAATTTTAAAATTGATTTCTACTTTTTGATTTTCTTGCCCAATACCTCTTCAAATTATTAAAATTATCAACATCTTATAAAAAAACTTACCTACAATAAGTAGGTAACCATCAGTCTTGATCTACTAGCATGGCTAGCTAATATCTGTTGCAGAGAAGCACACTTGTATTTCTTCAAAATCAAGAGCCAGTCTGTGGTTTATACTACAGCTATACTCAGTCAGTTAAGTGCCATAGGTTATACACGCTTAGGCAATCATGACTCAAAAGAAACATAACTGACTGGGCAGAAGATTTTCTTGAAGTAGGTTGCCATTACGTTCTGTGGTAGACTGGTTGCCAACCAAGGGTTTAGAACACAATTTGTTCTGTTATTTTACCCATAACTGGGGGGAAAGAGATAATACCTTTCCCAAGGGTATATGTGCTTAAGTGAATGCAATGAATTCAACTGGAATTTGAACTCTGCACTCTGATTTCTTGTTCTGAGCTGATATCCACTGCACCACAACACACATCCTTCACAGCTATACCCAGCAAATCTTAATTACAGTTTCTTGGAATGTATGCACAATGTGACATGATCTTTGGTTAAACAAGGTCAGTATGCTTGGGCCTTTGGTCATGGCAACTTGTAATTTCATATTAGCACAACCATTAGTGACTTCTAAGCAGTTTCATCTACTATTTATTTTATATAAACTTTACTCTTACTAATTTTGTAAAAGTAATGTTTAGTTTATATTTGATGTTTCAAGTTCAATTCTCAAGAAGTGCCTCATCAGTAGAATATTAATTTGGTTTGAATATAACAACTGGCATATATATTTTTCTTATTGCCTTTGTTTTGTTTTTTTTCAAAGGTGATGAGCTTCTTATAGGAGCTAAAGGCTTATATATATATATATATATATATATATATATATATATATATATATATATGAGAGACAGGTTAGCACAGCATCTCAAGCCTTGAATGGCAACCTTTCTAGGGATGGTGTGTTAATAAAATAACTCTCAGTGTACTTGGACCACTGTGAGTGTCTAAGTTGGCCATCAGGAAGTCTATATCTGGCTTTGTAAAACTTTGCCACAAATCATTATAACACATCCTCTGTCAAGCAGAACACCATTAATCCCAGTTCTGCCTCAACAATCGACTAAGATATGATTGTATGTTTTTAGATATATCTTTAAATCATGAATTATTTTATATTTAATCATTTTTTTTTTCTTAATAATTCTTAACACAGAAAGAATTTTGAAAATAATAATTTGAACCACTGCTATTTTTGTTTTAAGATATTTTGTGGTATTTGGTTTGTTTTTCATGCAGAATTAGAGAAGTACAATTATTGACTGATGATCTGCAAGTATGAGTCTTACTGGAAGATATTTCTTTTTAACTTTCATGCCATTTATAAGTGGCTCACCTTAAAAGAATTTAAAAAATAAATAAATCTAATTATTGTACTAATTCTTCATAGGTACAGGATTTAGTTTCTTTCATTAATATTTTTTTTTAAATCTTACTTTTATTTTTAAGATCCAAAATAAACAAATTTAATTAAAACCATGCTCTCAGCATAAGGCTACTTCCAACATGCAACACATCTGTTTAACTTTTATTATATGTCATTGATAATGGTCACTATGAGCATGTTGTGTTTTGTATAACGATCAAAAGCAAATGCTTTTATTGAGCACACTGTTGGAAAATCTGACTTGCAGTTGCATAAAAATCGCAGGAACTGTTATGTCTACAATGAAAAACAATACTGTGTCCAGTGGCAAAAGCTGCTTGTGGTGCCATGAGTGGCAGTACTGCCTTAACCATTGAAACTTTGTTACCTCCCCTGGTTGGTGGCTGATAAGTGTGGGGCATCACACATGCCTTCACACATTGTAGGTAGAAAATTGCTTCATTTGTTTATAATATCAAATGTAATGTAACTATATATTTTGTTCTTTTAATACATTTAAATGTTTTCTGTTTTCCAGAATTATTTGAGTAGTGCGTTATTCTCACTATTATAATTTTTGTTGTTGCTGTTTTGTTTTATTCTCTATTAAAAATTATATATATATATATATATAAATTTTTTTTAATATCATTTCATATTTGTATAATGCTTCTTTGCTAATAAAAAAGACAAAAATATTGTACTGCAGTAGGCAGCTTTATTGCCTATATTAATTTTATGTAATTAAATTTTTACTTTAATTTTGAGTAAATTATTTAATACCATATGATGAAAGAATATTAAGTGTCCAAAATTCAAGTGCCCATGAGCAGGTAAATAAAGAAAAAATAACCAGGTAATTGAAAATACAAGAAATTTAATTCTTGAGAAACCAAATTTTTAAAAACTTGTTATAACTATTTGGTAACTATTAATAACAAGAAACCTTTTTGTAGAGCCTATTACAACTGAGTAGTGAGTTTGATTCTCACTGGGAACCCCATACTTTTGGCCTTATATCCCATCTAAGCAGTGCTTGGAAAATCAATACCTAACAAGAAATTTCATGCACGTTTCTGGTATAGCTTGTTATCTACAACAATGTCTAAAGTTTCCAAAATACAAGCTTAGTACTAAGGTGCAGTCCTCCTCCCACCACTTTTCTCTCAAGTTCACCGCCTTTGAAGATTACCACCTGCCCACCATAATTACTAGTAAAAAATGGTGGTATCTACATTTCAAAAACATTTTAATGGGAAATGCAGAGGTCAGATTACTTGGAGGGCATATGATAAATTCAGATTTCAATTAATTACCTTCTTTGGAGATTACCACTTGTATTTTTATTTGTAACTCACTCTTTTAATCAGAGTTGCACATTTATAACAAAATTTTGAATGTAGATCACAAACCTGTCTAGATTTAAGTTGTAAATTACATACTATACTAGCATCGAAATTTCTTTGTCTTTGGTCCTCTTTCTCTGTCAGTGAAATTGAATAATAATTGAAGATGCTTCAGAGGTGGTGATTGTTCTGGAGCAGTTGATGTTTGAGATATTTTAAGGCATCAACTTAAATAGCATATCGGAACTGCAGTAAGAAAAAAATGAGTTATATTTTTTCTAGAATTACAAAAATATTCCATTTGGTATTAAAATAAAAAAAAATATCAAGAAGTTAAGTATGTTTAAATCAAAGGTTTATGTGTCAAATTGATGAATACAACTTATATATATATAGCATTGTAATAGATGTTACAATGGTTTATAAATTCATAGTATCACTACACAAAAATTTTCACGTTTTGAAGCGACCTTTTTTAGATGCTTCTCATCGGGTGACAAAGTTACAATATAACGCTCTACGTTTGTATCGAGTACTCTTTATAAAAGTAAATGCATGAACAGCAGGCTAAAAAACCTACAAGTTCCACAACTTTGTTACAATATATATATATATATATATAGGGATTTAACACCACAGAACATAAAAATACTGATTTGAAAAGGTACAAAGGCATTTTTTTTTTTTTTTTTTTTTCAATCCTTTCAGCCAAGACTACTTCGGAAGAAAAATGTTGGTGACAATTATGACAATAAAAGAGATGGGTCTCACAAAAAAAAAGAAATAGACGAGGAAAAATTATGGAACGTTATTGAAAGAATTGTCTATGTATTTACTCACACAGTCTGGCTTGTCAAGCAAGTGCAAGTAAATATATAAATGATTCTTTCACAGTTTTCCACAGAGCCCTGTCCACTTATCCTTCATGTGTGCTTGAAGCAGTTCAGATAAAGTTACATCAATTGGCTCTGTGCAAACAAAAGAAGCATTTCATTCACTCTTTGTTTGGAGGCTCATGAGTAATATTTTTTATTTTTCATACTCACTTGGATCATTTATTATTCTTTTATTTGTGAATTATTTTACTGATAAATTTGTTTTAATCATGTTCCATAGTTCCCCACCCCCTCATCTACTTCTTAATTTCTGTGAGAGTTGTCCCTTGTCACCATAATTAGTGTCAACATTTTTCTTCCAATGAGGTGTTGGCTGAAAAGATTTCTAAAGAAAAATAAAAAAATAAAAAAACATGTCTTTGTACCTTTTAACTGTAAACTTTGTTTAGAGGAGAAAATACTTATTTATCAACACAAATTACTAAATAAATGATCAGAATTCATCTCAAAATGTAAGCATATTTTTCTTAGGTAACTTAAAGATGAATAGTAAAAACAAATACCTTGTAAGATACCATCATGAAAATACAAATATATGCATTATATACAACGCAGATAATCTAACATACATTAGACAAGACTAACACTAAATTAAACAAAAGAACCACTCCTTCATTAGAATTTAAACAAGAAAATAAATTAAGTAAATAAGCTAATTAACAAACTACAAATGCACACACAAACTCATGTAATAATAATAATAATAAACAACAAATAATTAAGTAATCAATAATAAGTAACAAGTTAACAAATGTTAGGATAATACAATAGATCTTACTTCTGATAATGCACAACTGACCAGCATATATAAATAGCTTATTTTTAACATTTAGTCTTAAATTGACAAAGACTATTTCATAATTATCAAATAAAGGTTTAAATTGTAATTAAAATTTTAGTACAGAATACGGAATCATAAATGTAAGCAGGGAAAAAATTAGAAAATTCTGGAATATTTAGATTACTGTATTTTGTTTAAAATTTATTTTATATTTTTAATGAAAAAATGTCAAATACATCTTTTCACACAATCTTGTGTAGGTTACAACAACTTTAAATCATGTCTAGATTCTCATATTAGATTTAAAGATTATTAATATTTGATTAACACAGGAATTCAAAAAAGTTACGATGATGTGTACTTTAAGAATGGTTATTTTATGTTTGGGGCTTTGTATTGATCTTCATACGGTTCTTTTTCAACTGCCTTTGATTAAGACACGTGTATACCTTCAAGAAATTTTGTCTTGTTTATCACATGCTTCCATGTTACAAGGAGAAGTTATATAACGGTAATGAATTCTTTTCTGAATGTTGAAGGTTCAAGAATTTGTGGCCAAGTCCTTTGCTTTGGGCCAAACTCTCAATCAAGAAATTATGACCATATAATTTTAAACAACAGTGTTTCTAACAAAGCCTTCATCAACTGGTGACTCTGGGAGTCAGGCATCATTATACATCTAACCAAGAGCAGTAATCACTACTAATTATAGTGTTTGACATTTGAGATATTTTCCATGTATTAAGCATGGGGTATTTTCTAATTAATTTATCACTCTGGTGAAGGTTAAATGTTGGTGATGGGTTACATTTGTGTTAGCCATTGATAATGGATTTAATGCATTAACCATTAATACTTAATTTTAGTACTTATAACTGTCATACACAGGTCACATTGAAGATTATTTAATTGAGAAAATCATGTCAACTCTAATCTGTTTAAATGTTACCAAACAATATATATATATGTGTGTGTGTGTGTGTGTGTGTGTGTGTGTGCTGTAGATTTGACTGCAGCTAAAATCATTACAAGAATAATTAAAATTAAAGAATAGGTATTTATATGTATTAAAAATATATCATATTTGATCATATATAAGTTTTCTCATTTCCTAAGAATTTTATAAACTTTTTTTTTCCACTAATCATTTCACCACAAGCAAGACAATAATGCCACTAAGACACAAGGTGTTACTTTGGAGAGAAAATGAAAAGTCTTCAAGAAAAAGAACCAGAAACCCAATTCCAAACAGGAAACAAGTTCAAAAGACTGGGGAGGAGTGTGAACTGGGCAATAGGTCAACCTATCTTCTTGTGTAAAAATTTCAGAGTTTAGGTTGAGACTTTAGCAGTATAGAGTTGAAGTAGAATTTACAAGGAACCAGAAACCCAATCCTAAACAGAAAACAAGCAATAAGCCACCACACCTGTTCAAAAAACTCTGAAGGAGTGTGAACTACTCCTACTGAAAAACAAGCAAAAAAGAAATTATTTACAAGTATAAAAAGCACATTTGAGTCAAGTGCATTCAGGTAGAGGGGAGGGGAATTAGATTATCTAACTGACATTCCTTAATGAATTTTAACAATATACTTAGATTTTAACATAGTTTAAGTTGTGTTGTCACCTAAAAATAAAAAAAGCAAGGCAAAACTAAACTGCCATTTGGTCAATCTATTTCTTAAACATTGGTGAGAGGGGGAGTTAAAATTAACATCTATATATATATATATATATATATATATATATATATGATAAAGAGCAAAAGGGGAAATGTTTATCAATCTAATATGGTTAACTTTAATAAAAGTTTTATCAGAACGATGTATGGAGAAAAAGAAATTTCCTTCTTTGAAATATTAAGACAGGTGAAATGTTAAATTGATAAAAATTTCTTATTTGTCCATTTTTTTTTTCATTCTGTTGGATTCAGATACATATTTGATGCTGTCTCTTTTCTCTCTCTCTCTCTAAATCCAGGTGAAGAAAACCAATAGTTTTACAATTTCGAGTTCTCCCGCATTTACTTTTTTATAAAGATGCTCAATACAATAAATATTGTTGAGAATAATATAATCATATAATTAGATTTGTTTTTAATTAAAATTACATTATGACACGGAAATTTCTGTGTTTCGAGATTTCTACCTCATCATCAGGCAATGTTAAGATCATTATTATGAAAATGATTTTTATTTAAATGTAAGAAACAATGTTTGTTATTTATAGATATGGGAAAACATAAAAATTTATGCGTGTTCAATTTAACTAATCAGTTAATGCAAATATTTATGTGGGCAGTACTAAGAACTCTTTGAAAAAACGATTTTATCAACACGTTTTCATTTAATAATAAGTACAGAAATAGAACACCCCTATTGAAATATTATTGATATCTAAAGGAAAACAAACAAAAAACACCCACATTAAAATGAAAAGATAAAAAAAAAAATAGAATATGCAAGTCTATATGGAAAACTATATATTATTGATATGGACCTGGTATGGGACCATAAAATAATGAGTCAACATAGTGGTAGGTCAAGAACATATATTACGTCAACAAAAGATACAAAGAGATAGAGTAATAATAGCTTGGCTACAAGTGACCGACAGACAGACTAAGCTGAGCTGAAATGAAGTTGTACTAGAAACCAGTGTCTCTGTCGCTCCGGCCCCAGCTCTGTCTCAAGAGTAATTAACTCTCAGCTAATATAGGCAAAGAAGAGTCCATTATTAAGTGAGTAACTCCCCACAACAATTATTAAATTTCTTAAGAATAAAAGTCTATTTAATAAACATGATGAAATAAATGTCATATGTAAACATTGCAAAATGTTCATCTTAGAATATGGATAGAAAAAAATGTTTATTAACTTGTATATATCTAATAATTTGTTTTCTAAAAAATAATAATGAAATAGATATTAAAATTTTTTAATAATTAAATATATATTTAAAAGATTGTATTATATAAAAATTGTATTAGAATATAATAATTCAACAGATTTTATATTAAAAGAATAAAATTAATTTTTTTTTAAAATTTTAATAAATAAATGAATATTAAAAAATGCTATATATAATTTAATAGTTTTGAAAAATTAGAATAAAACACATTCTGAATTGAAATAAAAATAGTATATTATACTCAAAGGTCACTTTAAATTAGATCAAAAATATAAAATGTTTTCTTTCTTTTTTTTTAGAAAATGTTGAGTTATAGAGAAAACTAAAAGAAAAGATTTTGTAACAATAATGGATACGTTAACAGAAATAGGGTCTAGACAGGGGTTTTAAAAATAAGTTGACATTTTGGGCGTTAAGATTGTGAAGAAGCAATCATGTATTCCCCAAAAATATAAATTTCAAATTTAAAGTGAATCTCTATTCTGATTAGTTAAATTGAACACACACAAATTTTTCTGTCTTCCCATATCTATAAATAACAAACTTATATTTAAATGAAAATCATTTTCACAACAATGATCTAACATTGCCTGATGATGAGGTAGAAATCTTGAAAGATAAAAATTTCTGTGTCGCAATGTAATTTTAATTAAAAAACAAATTTAATTATATGATTATAATATAGATGGGTAAATTGTTGTCTAAATTATGCAAAAGTGAAAATAATGCTGTCTTGCTTTAACAGATATTTTTACCAAAATTGCACAAAAATATCTTTTAATAAAATCACCATTGGCTTCAACTATGGCCACCAGATGACTTCAGAATCTCCTGCAACTCTTCTGGCAAGTCTCCTTGTTTAAATTGGTGAATACTGTCATTATCCTTGCATTTCAGTTCATCTTTGGTGTTACAAGGAGTTTTGTTGGTCTCTTGCTCATCTGTGCCCCATATATAATAATCGAGGGGGTTGCAGTCTAGGGAGTTAGCTGGCTAGATGTTAAGGGTGATGTCATCGCAGAAATTGTCTGACAGCCATGACTGGGAACTTCTGCTTATGTGGTGTGGTGCAAAGTTCTTTTGTCATATATGAGCCTTTCAGCAGCCACCCTCTTGACCAAGGGCAGCACTCTCTCTTCAATACACTTGATGTAGACCTCCATGTTGAGCCTGAGGCCTTGGCAGAAGATGAATAGAAGCATAACTTCAGCATCACTTGTGATCACTCCAAATACCTTCGTAACCACAATTAGACTCATCCAACTTACCGAATCTTCTGCACTGTCCTCAGATTGACACCCAAATACTCTGAAAAGTTTGTATTGGAGCTTCCTACGTGAATACTAAGCAGTATAGCATGCCATTTCCAAATTTCTTGCTGAGTAACTTGTCATGGTTCTCTTTTTCACACAGATGGTACCCAACTGATCTTACTATACTATGCAGTCAACAAAATCAAAAACAAATGACATATATGCGTGAAATTTAAAATATAAAATGCTGACAATTTAACCATCAAACAAGGTGTGTTAAAAATATTTTTACAAACTTTGGGGGCAAATTCCTCATGCCAAAACAATGACAAAAGTCCACATAAACATATACCCACAAATCCTTCATTTTTTAGTTAAATTTGAAGTTTACAGTAGATGCTGTTAAATGTACAATCCAAGATACAATTTGTAGTCAGATGTATAAGCAGATCTTGATCTTCGATCCATAGTTTGGTGCCATGGATTCTATCTCAGCAATGTGACGATAAGCAGCAGCAAAGGTTGCCTTTGGGCTGGAAATGCAATTTGATATAGCCATGTCCATTGTCATTTATGCAGCCATATGTAAAAATAATATCTGCCTGCTCAAAATTCTGCTATTTTTAAACAGAACACTTCTGTTAACTCATTAGTACACACATTAAACTTTGAAGTCAGACTAGTCACAAATGTACACTAATGACAAATTTAACCTAGTTTATGTGGCA
Source organism: Ascarosepion bandense (assembly GCA_037127315.1). Taxonomy (NCBI): domain Eukaryota; kingdom Metazoa; phylum Mollusca; class Cephalopoda; order Sepiida; family Sepiidae; genus Ascarosepion; species Ascarosepion bandense. Next base: position 1,852,155 of record JBBBDQ010000151.1, read on the forward strand.
ACACTGCACCTTCTACTGTAAGCTTTCTTTGAACTTAATAACTCAAAAATGAAGGATTTGTGAACATGTTTATATGGACTTTTGTCCTAGTTTTTGTGTAAGGAACCTGCTCCCAAAGTTTGTAAGAAGTATTTTTAATACACACACACACACACACACACACACACACATACATATATATATATATATATATATATATATTTGATATTTCAGACCGGCCTCGGCCTTTCATCAGAAACAAGATGAAAGGCCAAGGCCGGTCTGAAATATCATATATATATATATGTATATATATATATGTAATAATAGAAATAAATAAATACTGTCAAAAAAATACATTTTTAAACTTACAACTTTTTAGTAGTTTTTCCTATACATTTTAAGACAGTATACGTGGATCATCATTATGCTATAAAGAACAAAGAACTTAAAACAGCGCTCAATATCAAAATAGAGCAACGAATATTTATTAATTATTACATTAGAACATGTGAAAAACATTTTTCAAAGCAAAAAAGTATTATATCAACATTCATGAACTTATGTGGAAAGAAATTTGTTTTAAATTGAACCAAATTGGAAACCTGGTAATATTCAATGTAGCATCCAATGATTATTTTTCTCTAATAATCTTCACGGAAATGGTGATGGTAGTTGTATTTACTCTCGAATACAAAGGTTACAAATGGTTATTACTTCAGATAAACTATTTATGTGCTTTTTGGTATTCGTAAAAGAAACTTTATTATCAGGTTAATGTAGACTCAGCACATGCACATATTTTAGTAATTGTTTCTGAAAAAATATTAGAATATTATTTGCATAGGAACAGAACTATTTTATAGCACAATCTCTAAATATAGAGGCTATCAAATAGCAGTGTGGTAGCCATGTTGAGATGACAAAGATACTGTTTCGCTGTATAACAGATGGAGCAATACTTAGTAAGCTAGTCTTAATCATTTCCAATGTAATGAGTTTAGTTGTTGGAGGTTCAGCAATTATGGTTTTATATCAGACTAATACAAGTTTAATAAAATATATTAATTATTAAGAAATCATTCATATTATTTTTTTTTTTAAATTTAAATTCAAATAAGAGTTTCTTTTTTATAGTATGATTTTTGTTTATCTGTATGTAACTCCCAAGTTGCTGAAATGATGCCCTCAAGCCAGAAGTAGTGAATTAAAATTCCCTTAAAATGTGCTTGCTTAAAGACTGCAACATCCTGATAATTTGTTACTAAAGGCTGTATTTGTGCTGAACTGGAAATTTGTTTTTATCTCTCTCTCCCTCTCCAAGGGAGAAAACTATTAAAATCTAATTATAGTCAGTTGGTTAAGTGTCATACGGGATACACGCTTGGGTGATCATATTTCTTTCGATCCACGATTGACTAAGTAGAAGATTTTCCTGCAATTGGTTCCCATTTCTTTCTGTGATAGACTGGTTTCCAACCGAGACTATAGAACCCAATTTGTTCTGCTATTCACCCCATAGCTGGAGGGAGAAAAAATTGATTTATACTTTCTCAAAGGTATTTGCATGTAAGTGAATGCAACGAATTCAAGTGGAATTTGAACTTTGCTCATCAATTTCTCAATTCAAGCCAACATCAATAAATAAAAACCTCCCTTAATAGCATAATAATAAAGATAAATACCCCCGCCCCTTTGCACATTTTTTTTTTTAATCGTATCACCCCGAGCAAGGCGGTAATGCCACTGATGTGCAGGGGGCTACATAATAGTGAAAAGATTGGAAAAGAGAAAGCCAGAAACCACATCCTAAACAGAGAACAAGGGATGAGCCTCTTAACCTGTTCAATAGATGTGGGTGGAGTGTGAACCGGGCGATAGATAGATCTATCTACTCCAATTAAATGTTTTGAATGTTAAAATAGAAATTTATTATATGAAAAGACTAACATAAGTTGTAGAAATTAATGTTCAATTAGAAACATTATTAAGAAGTTATGAATAGAGTTTGTGTTCAATGATAAAGTTGAGTTAAGGGTATCGAGAGTTGAAGAAATTGTTCGTAGTAGTAATTGTTGAAAGAAATAAGGAGAAAGAGGACAATGTCCGAGTCGCTTGAAGTTGAATTACATTTTAAATGTTTGTCTCACAGCTCCCAATGACTCTCTGGCTGACTGACGATGAAGTCCTTTTATTGTAATCTAGATTTTTTTTCATATGAGTAATATACAGGAAATAGCATAATTTGCTAGGGAGTAAATTCAGTGATGATTTTTTTTTTTTTCAAGACAATGTCCTTTCATAGATTGACACATCACGTTTGTCCTGTTTATAACTAAATCTTATACAAAGAAAAATAATTTTAATTTGAATATATCATCCAGAGAGAAAACAAAAATTTCTTTGAAACTTTGATAAAAGACTCCATAATGAACTTGTTAAAAAAATAAAAATAAATATTGTGAACATTAATATGAAATATGAAATATTTGTTCCAGGTTTTAAGCAATTGCCATATGTTATTTTGTTATGTTAATAACTTATCTCAAACATTTTCTTTCTTTCTTTCTTTCCTTTTTCTTTTTCATTCTCTTGGTTTTTAGCTGTTTCCCAGAAAAAACGAAACAACCGTGGTGGTGGTCCACGGCCTCCGCTGTTTGAAGACACAAGTGGTCAACAACCACCATATGGCTATGCACAGGACCAAGGTCAGTCTTTCTCTTACATTATAGATATCAAGACAAAGAAAAATATCTTTGAAAATGTTTCTTCTGCCCAACATCTCAATTATATACACTTTATATATAAGGAATTTGATGATGAATTTGTTGACCAACCTTAAGATGCTTTTCACTCTTCAGGAGATTTGATGGTATATCTAAACTTATTTATAAATGGAACTTTGTCTGTGTGTGTGTGTCTGTATCCGTTACCTATAGACTCTGAAACGGCTAAACCGATTTTCTTGAAAATTTACACGGTTGTACTATTAGCGTCTGCGAGTGTTCTTAGGTTTTGTGTCGAGGCGCCCCCAATAAATATTGAAAATCAACAATCGAAAAAATTGGCATATAGGAGTGTTCCGATTTTAATCAAATTTGATACACTCATAGACAAAGACATAAGAAACGATATTCAGAAGTTTCAAGGTTGCAGTTCTTACAATAGTGCAGAAAATTTGATATCGATACCAGGAAATCAAAATTTGACTTACATCCGTTCATTTTTCTTTCAGTCTATGGTTTCGCTTTAACTGGAAACAATTATTGCTTTTTAGTCTTTCGTGTCAATGTCCAAAGAGTCTGAGCTCCAGAACTATGGATTAGTTTTAAAGCTTTCATTACACCCGAGCAATGCTGGGCTATATTGCTAGTTGAATTTATATTCTGAATTTGTTTTCCTTCATTGACATTATTTAGTAATGACAGTCATAATAAATGTAGACAAATTTACTTTTATTTATTATTAGACTGCCCATACACCGGATGTGCATGGTGCAGTGAATATCAACTTGGAACGACAAATCAGGAAGCTGAGTTCGAATTCCCGTTGAATTCCTTGCATTCACTTACGCACAAATACCCTTGGGAAAAGTATTAATCCATTTCTTCCCTCCAGTTATGGGTTAAACTAACTAAAATATCGTCACTGGAGAAAGAATTTCATAAACATTTTAAATACCTACAGCGACGAAAGTTCTAATAAGCTACACTACCTCACAGAATATGTCTCAGCACAAGTTTTGGAGTATTTCGCAGACACACGTTCCTACGAAGAGGCTTTAACAACCCTGGACAGGATCTACATGAAAAAGAGAAATGAAATGGTCTCTAGACACTTACTGGATACGAGGTGTCAACTGTCTTCAGATTCAATTTACGTATCATACCTTATTAAAACTAAGTAACGAAACAATGTGATGAGTGTTGTGGTGCAGTGGATATCAACTCGGAATGACAAATTAGGGTGCCGAGTTCGAATACCTGTTGAATTCATTGCATTCACTTATGCACAAATACCCTTGGGAAAGGTATTAATTCATCTCTTCCCTTCAGTTATGGGTTAAATAATAGTACAGATTAGGTTCTATAGCCTTGGCTGGCAACCAATCTACCGCAGAAAGCAATGGCAACCTACTGCGGGAAAATCTTCTGCCTAGTCAGTCATGTCTCTTTCGAGACATGATCGCCCAAAGCACGTATGGCACTTAAATGACTAACCCATACACTCGTTGGGTTCTTTTGTAAAGCATTTCATAATGCAAATTGATGAGTGTATATGATAGATGTATTTAGTAGACAAACAATGGTGTATTCGATGCTTTACATTATTTTCTTAATGAAATTCAGCTGGAAATGCAGTGATAGACATTAAATTATCAAAGAACTTTCAGAATAAAGTAACAAGACAAGAATGACATCAGCCTATTATTGTTCCAGGATTATAATCTAGCTGTGATTTGAAATGTCTCTTTAATGTAACCATTACCTTGCAGGAAAAAGTTGTTTTTTTTTTTATGGAATTGCAAATTGATATCACACTAAAAGCTTTTCTATTCAAGTAATAGTAGCCTCAGAATGACAGTTTATACCAATTTTAGTATTTACCATATTATAATTTTCAAAGGTGAAGGTCATTCTAAAAACAAGCGCCAATTGACTTAGGGAGATTTGTATTTATAGAAATAATAAAGCATGGATGCCTCCTTTTTTTGTGATTTTATTTTATTTTTTTTATTTTTTTTTTAATGTTCTCAAAATGATTATATTTTTTGTTATCCATACTTGTTTCTTCCTTGCCATTACTTCAAAAATGTAATGGTAACAAACCAGCATGCATCTATTTATTTATCAAATCATGTGACACAATTTTTTAGCCATCCAGATAATTTTATGACACACCCACATAGCCTCTTCACCTATCAAGTACTTGCGAAACATTTGTTTATGGAAAAAATTTAATGTAATGAATTGTATAAATATATGTTGTTATACATATTTAAATTTATTTAATAATGTTGTTATAATTCATTATGAAAGTTTATTATTTTTTACACACATAATATATAAATATACTTTTTATAAGAATGTATATCAAAAACAAATGCTGAAATTGCTATTAAAAATGCTCTGTTCAAAGTACAGTAGGCTCCTAAATTGATTGGGGTATTATGTGTCGTTCAAGATGTACCTTGGGAACAAACATATCCACGTAAAAGATTAGAATTATAGTACTATGTAGATTAATGCTCTACTTTTATATTGAGCACTATAATCATGAAGACTGTTTGACTTAAAATGTTATTTACCAGAATTTGGTTGATTATTAGCAAATTACAATCTGGAAAAAGTATTTGTTCTCTCTCCAGCTATTGGTTAAATAGCAGAACAGATTGGGTTCTATTGGCAACCAATCTACCACAGAAAGCAATGGCAACCTACTGCAAGAAAATCTTCTGCCCAGTCAGTCATGTCTCTTTCAAGACATGATCATCCAAGTGTGTATCATGTATGGCACTTAACTGACTGATTGTTATCAATAAACTTTATATATAACTACACGAATAAGTCTGCTGCATGATGATAAAAAATTTACACAACAAAACTTTTTCAACCTAATAGCTGAAAATTATCAAGTGGTAAATAATAATTACAGAAAGAAAACCATATAAAGTGAAAATTTTAGATCAGCTATGTGTTAGGCTACAAATTTTTGGATTTGTTTATTCCTAATTTGTATCTCACTATACAACATCTTATTCAAAAATTGAGAAAATACAAAAAAAAAATTAAATAGACCTCAGCTGAATTTAATAAACCTTGTTTGGAAATATATCAGGAATATCTAATATATTGCATTATTTCTTAAATCCTCTCCTGAGAAATTTACATTAAAAGATTTTTTTAACTGAAGCTAAAAGAAAAAAATATTGGCCACTGAAGTTAAAAAAAAAAAAAGAGAAATTTGCAGCTTAAGTCAATAGTCTATTGTGTATTTTCTCTCAAATAACATACGACATAACATTTGTTTTGTATTTATGTAATTAATCCATCTTCTGAGGAGGAAAGATTTTTGCTTTTTGTTTGCTTCTTAAGTTGTATCAAATTTCTCACTTTAGTATTTTTAACTTTTTATTTTCTTAATCATGTTAATGTGATTTATTTCAATAAATCAGTCTTTTTAAAATTCCTCCTCTAAAAATATATAGATAAAAATTATCACTATTTCGTTTTCTGATCCATCTTGATTTTTGTGTGAAAGATTGAGGAATAATCAGAGATGATAATTAACCTAAATGACTTAATTGGAAGATATACAAAAGTAAGCTTATTCAGATGGACGGAATGCAAAAGAAACAAAAAACAAATTTAAATTGTATCCATTTAGCTTATACTCTTATATTTTGTATATAAATATTTTTGTTCTTAATTTTGTATATATTTTTTGTATATATGCTAACAAAAATAAGATGCTCTGTAGATAATATTTTGTATCAAATAAATTGTTCATGCAATTATGAAATTTTGAGCAAGGATTATTTAGTATTTTAGTTTTAAATAATAATGACAGAATGCTTATTTTAATTCATGAAAATTAGAATAATTTGGGCAACATTTTAAAAAAAGTCAAATCATTAAAAGAAAATAACACTGAGATTAATGAGAACTCACTATGACAAAGATAACCTTCTTTTAAAACTGTTCATAACTTTGATTTTACAAATGACACCCTAATTAAAAAAAAAACAATTCTTTACATAGAAAGTACTTTGAGAGACTACTAATTACATTATTACCAACTGCAAATTTACATAAAAAAACAAAAGGTATGTATATAAAAATCTTCCCAAATCAACATACAAAAATCCAATAAACATAATGTTTGCTAGAAATGCATATGCTTACAAATATGCATTATCATCTGAATTCTACATAGACAAACTATAATTATTATACACTTATGTACATAAAGCAATATTTACAGTTTTTTGGTTAGGCTTGGAATCTGTTATTTTCAGCAAAATTACCTATCACAAAAATACAACCTTGACCAAAGATTGTGGTCAAGACTGCCTATAGATTTTGCAGGTTCAATAAATGGATCACATTATCTTCTGGTAGTGGATAGTTTCACTAAATGACCTGAAATTTATAAGTGCAAAAATCAACTTCTTTGGTGACAGTAAATTTTTTACACATAATTTCCAAGATATGTCATCCCAGATACCAAAGTTTTGGATAATGGTACAAAATTCACTGCTCACAAATTTAAAGATTTTTTGATAAAATGTTCTCAATTGTATATATTACTACCCCACTGTATGACCCAAAGTCAAACAGACTAGTTTAATAGCTTGTAGGTACTGAGTTAACCAGATAATGCCAAATCCCAGTACACAATCAGGCATGTTGCTGACAGAATTAATGTTCACAAGAAAAATTAATGTTTGACAAATTGTTACTAAACAAAAAAAAAAAAACAAAAAAACAAAAAAACAAGAACAGGTAGCTTAAAGGGTACTAAATATTTCAAGATTGCCAAAAAAGTTTTTTTCATAATGTATAAAGATAGAAAAGAAATGTGAGAAACTGGTGTAATAATGTCTGTCATGAATCAGGAAAATAATATACATTTTTTTTTAATCATACCACCCCAAGCAAGGTGGTAACGCCACTGATGTGCAGGGGGCTACATAGGAGTGAAAAGATTTGGAAAAGAGAAAACCAGAAACCACATCCTAAACAGGAAACAAGGGATGAGCCTCTTCATCTGTTCAATAGACGTGGGTGGAGTGTGAACCAGGCGATAGTTTAGTCTATCTACTCCAATTGAAACAATAAAAAAAAAGAAAAAATAATACATGTAAAAATGTTAATAAAATGGGAACCTAAAAACCATAATCAGCTAAAGAAAACGTTTATTGAAGAAAGGCCTGAAAGAACGGAAGAATCCATGAAAGTACCATATATTTGTGATGTATCTTCCCCCCAAGAATTCATTGAACATACAAGTATGATTTCAAGAAAAGAGTATGATTTCAAGAAAAACTAGAAGTTGATTCTAAATGTAAAAGTTAAGTATGTTAGAGAACTCACCAGAAGCGGGGGTGGGGGTGATACTAATAAATAAAAAAAATAAAATATTTATTAATAAAAGAAATCACAAAAGGAGGGATCTTATGAAGTAAATAATACCCACCATCCCAGGCACAAATGAACTAGCCGAGACGCTTAAATAAAGAACTCTAAGTGAGTCTCTAAAAATCCTCATTGGAGCCAGGCTTCAGAGTATTTCTTACATAGGTCATGGCAAGTGCGTAAGCAAGACTTTACAAGTTATAACAGTAAAATGTTTTAACTTGTACTGATACTATGCTTTTGTCTTAAACAGAAGTGGCAAGGAATGACACTTTAATCCTAGGCGGACATATTGATCTGCCTATAAATAATCCCATTATTTTTAATATAATTGGATACTGCTGAGAAAATATGTCAAATATACAGTCACTTTATTGTCTGGTGTACCCGGCAAACCAAATATGGTATGTGTCTTTGTTGATGTTTCTGATCCCTCTCAAGCTCTCTGAAATCATTTCTTTATATATATATATATATATATATATATATATATATATGAAGTGATTGCCTAGTAGTTTGTTGTGACCCCATAGAGAGGTTATTAACTTCCTCTAGAGAGCATGGTAACTTGTTTCTCGCATTATCCTAAAGCTGGTCTTCAGCATCGAAGCTAGGCAGAAGATATCTTCAAGGAAAATGACCACTTCAAAAAATCTAACAATAATTTATTTATACATGGGTCTTATGTACGTCTAGGTAGCAAAATGGTGATTTGAGTATTTTAAGATCTTTTGTTTGTTTTTGTTTTCCAATTGCTTCATTTCTCCCCCGAGCTGCCATTGATAACTGCAGTAATCATAGTAGCCATTCTTGCTTCACAGCGAGTCTGCAACAATTGCATTCTTTTGTGTCTTTACACAGACAGGGATTTTCTTAGCACATCATTCTGATATTTCTAGTGTCTCTTGAAGCCAAATGCTTCACCATGAAAGTGATTTCTCCTGGCACTCTGCTTCCCATTTTGACATTGATAGATGGATTCATGATCCCAGCAAAATCAACATTTTTCCAACTTTTGATGAGAATTGCTTTGTGGTTTAGCATATTAGTATTAAAGAATTTAATTCTCTCAAATCAGATTTCAGCTTGAAAATTCATGCAAATATTTTTTCTTTATCAGAGATAGTCAATCACATATGAGAAAATCCAAAGTTAATAACTTTTCACCAAATTTGTTTGGTGGTTCAAATCTCTTTGATTCTCAAATCATCATTTTATATATTTAATGTAACTTTGTAACTTTGGTTCTTTTCCCATTTTTCTCTGAATTATTTAAGATATCATTTGGGGAACTTTTCAATTTATTTCTAATTTTTAATGACTTCAAATCACCAGTGCCCTGTTACAGTTCAAACAATTCTTTAACATTGCTTCTTTCTTTATTTAAAAAAAATTTTTTTATATCTGTTGTGTGTGTTTGACATCTGCTGTAATTATTCTTTCTAGGTTACCCAATGGCTTATAGCCAGCCTCAGTATGGGCCACAAGCAACAATGTCATTTCCAGGGGAACAGATTCTCAATGATCCAATGGCATCTATGGCAGTCCAGTATGGCTCATCACTCGCTGGACAAGGAAAGGAATATATGCACAAAAATGTAAGTTCCCATTCCCTCACTGTCTCTTATCCAATTGTCTTTGTCTGTTTTTTATAATATAAATATGTTATTATATCATTACAAAATGGCTATTTTTATAGTGATATTGTAACATATTTGTTATAAATTCTAAATAAATATTATTCGCTCTACTTTGTATTGAACATTTTTTGCAGGGGATATGGAATTTTATTCCATTCATACTTACCCTATACTCTTGTGTTTGTGTGTGTATATATATATATATATATATATATATATTATAATAGTAGCATACTGCAGCTCAATAGCTATAAAGATTCGGTGTTTAATACGCCATCATCAGGCAGTGAAATATTATTAATATATATATATATATATATATATATATATATATATGTATAATGTGTGTGTGTGTTATAAGGAAGTGAAAGAATAGATGAATTAAAACCTACTGTTCATGCATTTGTTTCTTTTTCTCTAAAATTTAATTAATTACAATTGTTCATTTATAACTTATGCTCTAATATTACTTAAAAATTATTTTACTAAAATAAATGACCCACCCAATACTTATTTGATTTTCTTAATTTCAATATGCCTTACCGTACCATAATTACTTAATTCTAATTCTAGCCTAAACAATCCAGCCCCTTTAACTGATGAGGTAGTAGTACAAAATCAAATTTTAAAAAAAACCTAAAATGCAACCTGCTGTTAATGATTATTGTCTACTCATTTAAATAATGTATGATCTCAGTATATATCTTACCCAGACAAGATTAAAGTGTCATGTCTTGACATTATGCTACTTTGTACTCTTTTGTGACCCAAATTTGCAACTCCATAGTTCAACCTAATTCTCACTTTTGATTGAGTAATATTGACACACCTACCTGCATATTAACTTACTCTAACTACCACTCTTAATTTTCTAAATAACCATGAATTCATCTTATATCTTTTAAATAAATCATTTTCACCATTTATTTTAAAATATCACCTAAAGAAAAACAGTATTGTTCTGAAACATGAAAAATTTTGTGGAGTGATATAATGCTTTTATAGCTTTTATAAACCATTGTAATAACAAAATTACATTTAAAATATATATAATAACCCTACAACCACACAACTAAATCCTCTACAGAAAACCAATGTAGTGTATCAACTTGCATGCTCGTTCAGAGATTGTATCTCTGGTACTAATAATAAACCCACTACATATGTTGGTTTTACTACAACCACACTCTTCTGTAGACTTACCTGCCACCTTTGTGATCAAATGTTCAATTAAACAACATTTCTTAGAAAAGCATAGCCATGTAGGTAATATTAGACAGATTTTAGTTGATTACACAATAATACTCACACATACACACAGTAAAAAATAAAATATTTTTAAGATATTTGAAGCTATCTACATTAAATCAAAGCAACACACACTTGATAAAATCACATTTCAATCTGGTCACAACACATTACATTGCAGTTAGACATATGGTTCTGTTAACATTTCGGTTTCTTACGCAGTGTGACGTACTACAAATTTACAAACTGCATCTGCTATTTGGTGACTGTTATCGTTGCATAGCAATGTTTTATGTCAACACAAGATAACATCATCTTTGATGGTGGATGTCTTTATGTTAACGTCTGTAACCTCTCTGAAGATGGCTCATGTAAGCCAAAAGCTTAAAATCAGCATAATAAATAAAAAACATCCAAATGTTGGACAATTTTTGTCTTTCTTTTCACCTGAAATTAAAGCCAAAATATGATGTTTAGAACGGCTCATGATTAAAACACAATAGACATTGTCTGCTATATTTAACAATATATGCTTAGAAAAATAATATATAATGAGATTTTTAAAAGAATAAAATTAAACTAAAAATAAAAAGGGCCATCAAATTAGATGAATAATAATAAATCAAAAAGGAGTGATATTTCATCAGGACAATGCATGACCTCACACTGCAAAAATCACATTACAGAAGATCAAAGAGCTTGGTTGGGAAAAAATTCCTCATCCGCCTTGCTCTCCTGACCTTACTCCTTCGGACTACCATTTGTTTCGTAGTTTACAAAATCATTTGGAGGAAATAACTTTCCAAAGCCAGGAGGAGATCGAAACTGACATTGCAGAGTTCTTCACTTCGAAACCAAAAGAGTTTTACCTTAATGGGATTAATCAACTTAAAAATAGACGGAAGGAAGTCATAGAAAATCAGGAAATGTACATTGATTATTAAATTTTGATGAAATACAACGTTTTGGTTTTTTGTTTTCTTTATCTAAAAATCAGACAGAACTTATGGGATGACCTGATAGAAAGTGCTCAATACATGTTTGAAGGGAAATGAAACTTTAACAGGTAGAGCTTTTAGATATTTAAGTTGGGGAGATTAGCCAGTTATGCTACCATAGTTTTGACGTCTTTGGTTTTGTCAGGTGATTTGTGTTCAAATACATTTATACAAATCACCTGACGAAACCGAAACAGTCCAAACAATAGTAGCATAATCAGTTGGTTTCCCTAACATATGTATTTGTGATGGGGAGACATACTCATTACTTAAGAAATTTTTTTTTCTATTTTGTCATTCAGTTAGTTGATATTATTTAATGTATTGTTCATTCTCTTTACCAAAATATATTTTTAATTTTTTCTTTGTCATTTATAAGACTTGGCTAAACAATTAAGCACAGATTTCTCATGTTAAGTGTTTTTTGTTTTCAGATAGAAAAATATGTATCCACAACCAAACTTAAGTATTATTTTGCTGTTGATACGAGTTATGTTGGCAAGAAGCTGGGTCTAATTTTCTTTCCTTTTACGCACTCAGTAAGTCACTCTTTTTTCTTTTCTTTTTGTTTCTTTTTTTTTTTATTATTATTATTAAAGGTATCTAAGAATGTTTTTTTAAAAAGTGTGTTTGGGTGTGCTTGATTTTATAGTTTTATACTTACATTTATCATTATAATTTTGTTGAATTTAATGTTTTCATTGTAAATTTTTCATTTTTTACTTGTGATCACTTTTTTTTTTTCTAACTGCCATAGCAGAAATATGGACTTGAATATTTTGTTTTGCATATCTTTCAGGATTGGTCCATCCGCTTTAATCATGATGAGCCTGTTGCACCACGAGATGAAGTCAATGCTCCAGATCTTTACATACCAGGTGAATTGTACACAAGTTATCATCTGTTTATTTTTAAAGCTGACATTATTAGGAGTGTAATGAAAAAAAAGAAATTATTTGGAAGTGTATTTAAAGGATGTGCGTTGTGGTACAGTGGATATCGACTCAGAACGACAAATCGGGGAGCTGAGTTCGAATTCCAGTTGAATTCCTTGCATTCACTTACGCACAAATACCCTTGGGAAAGGTATTAATCCATCTCTTCCTTTTAGTTATGGGTTAAATAATAGGACAGATTGGGTTCTATAGCCTTGGTCGGCAACCAGTCTACCGCAGAAAGCAATGGCAACCTACTGCGGGATAATCTTCTGCCCAGTCAGTCATGTCTCTTTCGAGACATGATCGCCCAAAGCGTGTATCACGTATGGCACTTAACTGAATTTAAAGGGGAACAATTAAACTAGAAATAAAAGTCAAGAGTTGGTTTAATCCTATTCAAATTTCTTACATGAAGCTTTGTTGTTAATTTTTGACAAGTATTTTGCCTTAATTTTTCTTTTTTTTTAACCTCTTAACAATTATTTATTAGATTTAGTTTAGTCTATTGTAACAAAAAGGCTTACAAAATATTACACTGGTTTCAATCCCTAAACTTGGCAGTTTTGAAATAAGTTTTCTGGTATGATGAAAGAACTGACTGCCTTATTGAAAAATTAACCTGTTTATAAATGAAGATTCTTTTAACAAAAAGTTGAGGAGACAAAATAATTGTGGGTTCAATGAAGATGGAATGAATGGAGCTATATACTCAATTCTGGATTAAATAAAGGCTTCTATTCAGGACTTTGTGAAGCTCATTGGATGAAGTCTAAACCTCTGGTCACTAATCAAAATAATTTTCCTCAAGCAACAAAAATAAAGGATAATTTATGGAGGAAAAAAATTTATCTCATAATTTCAAATGGGAACATTTTCACATTCTATGTAATGGAATATAATTGATCTGCACTGCACTTGGACACCTCATTAAATTTTAATGTTTGTTATTTTCTTCTCCTTAGAAGAGAAAAATGGGTTGTGAGTTTTTTCCTGTTTTATGACAACATGGATTACGTTAATTGATTACTTTTCTGTGTATAGCAATTCCAAAGAATTTAGATTGAATTTTAAATACTCTTGTGGATGTGCATTGTGGTGCAGTAGATTTCAGGTTGGAACGAGAAATCGGAGAGTTGAGTTTAAATTCCAGTTAAATTTGTTGCAATTGCTTACATGCAAATACTCTTGGGAAAGGTATTAATCCATCTCTTCCCTCTAGCTATGGATTAAATAACATATTGGGTTCTATAGCTTTGGTTAGCAACCAGTCTACCGCAGAAAGCAATGGCAACCTAATGTTGGAAAATTTTCTGCCCAGTCACTCATATCTCTTTCAAGACATGATCACTCAAGCGTGTATCACATATGGCACTTAATGACTGACTTGTGTACAATAAATTGAAAGAAAATACATTAGTACTAATTCTGCAATATTTTTTTTCTCTCTAATTTATTGTACTCAAGAGTGTTTGAAAATTTCTTGTAAAATCTTCAGACTTGCTTTATGAAATTTTATATTATTTATTTTATTTTTTTCCAGTGATGGCTTTAGTAACCTACCTTCTCACCACTGGAGTAGTTATGGGTGTTCAGAACAGGTAAGGAACTTTCATTTCAAGTACTAAAATACATAACCCCATTATATCTTTTGTAGAGTTTAGCAGAAATTAAAATTTGCATGGAAGCATATAAGAAGCAAATTCCTTTCTTCTATCTTTTCACTGTTTGGACATTGGTCTTGATGTTCAACCTTTTTTTCATTGGTTCATCCCTGTAGAAATAGATCTTGTTAATGTCTCACCCATCACAACCAGGATATGATTCATTGTCCTGAGAAAAAAAATAAATAAATATTCATACAACTGTACATTTCTGGTATGGGCATTTTATACAACAAACACATGTTTACATTTCTTTCTTCTTATTTGTTTGTTATAAATTGTTTTCTGTGGGGATCACTAAAAGTTTCAGTCTTATTTACTGATTGTACTGTTTCGTATGATTTGCCTTTTTCTTTCTCTCCAAATCTGCATTCTTTGACCATTAGAATTAATGGCAGCAGCAAACAACAACATCATTTATTACTTTGAATGTAGTTAGGAAGTTACCTTTTAAAACTCCAGTAGAAAGGCCTCTGATCAAGAGATTGGAGGTTTTTAGAAGCATGGAACCACCTCTTAATTGCTGTTGTTCCCAGGTTCACCATGATCCAGGGTGGTAGCACCTGTTAGAGCCCAAGCTATTGCCAAATAGTGAACCCCTAAATAAACACCACAAAAGTATAAAAGATATATTTTTACTAGCAGTATAGCCTGGCATTTCTCAGGTGTAATGAAAGCTTTAAAACTAATCCATGGTCCTGGAGCTCAGACTCTTTGGACGTTGGCAAGAAAGGCTAAAAAGCAATAGTTGTTTCCAGTTAAAGCAAAACCGTAGTCTGAAAGAAAAATGAATGGATGTAAGTCAAATTTTGATTTCCTGGTATCGATATCAAATAAGTTTTTTTTCGTCGTAGACTGTATTTTGAAGGCTAAATAAGTTCTGAGTAAATGATATCATGGCTGAGACAAAGAACTACAATTATACTTACTTAAAGCCAAACCCGAAGCAAAAACTAAAATAAAAGGGCTGAAAAAATACAGACGTGCAGGCAGATAAACACACACACACAAACATCTTGCCTTTTATATATATATATATATATATATTATTGATTTTCTGCACTATTGTAAGAACTACAAACTTGAAACTTCTGAATATTGTTTCTTATGTCTTTGTCTATGAGTGTATCAAATTGATTAAAATTGGACCATTCCTTCTATAATCCGATTTTATCAATTTTCGATATTTATCGGGGGTATCTCGACACAAAACCTAGCTAAGAACACTCGCAGACGCTTATAGTACAACTGTGTAAATTTTCAAGAAAATCTGTTCAGCCGTTTCGGAGTCTATAGGTAACGGACACGCACAAAGTTCCATTTATTATATAAGTTTAGATGATTTTTATCGGTTTATTCAGGTGTACAATCTGTAAAGAAAGATTTTTCCAAACTTGTCTTTTTCCTTGAAGACTGTACAAAATGACTGAGAAATAGTTTTGTGTTTAAAACAGTGCTGTAGCAACAAAATAACAACAAAAATTAACTTCCACAGACCAAAATTTTAATAGATTTTGCAAGGGACATGTTTGACTTTATTGCTTTTATGTTTCTCTGCTTGTTTCAGATTTACACCTGAACAGCTTGGCATCCAAGCCAGTTCAGCTTTGGTCTGGTTGGTTCTGGAACTTCTGATTATTATGCTCAGTCTGTATATACTCAATGTCAACACAGACCTCAGATACATGGACATTCTGGCCTATTCTGGTTACAAATACATTGGGTAAGTATGTCAGTTTAACCACTTGGGACTGAGATGTCATATTAAAGTAATGTCTTTTGCTGTCTTCAACAAATTGTCTTGAATCCCTTTCAAATTCACTCCCAAAGAATTACTTCTTTTAATAAAGATTCTAGATTTGAAATAACAAATCCTAATTAATAAGGTGCTGAGGAAGGAGAGAAAGAGAGAATTCTATGCCCTCAAAGAGCGTGGGGGGAGATGCCAACTGAGAGAGAAGTGCCACTAACCAGTCTAAGGCTAGCTAAGGTAACAGGCTCAGTTGAGATACTAAGGAAGGAAAAAGGATTATCTGCAACCCTTGACAGGCAATGAGATGCCAATAAGAATTAGAGGGAGTGGTCAGGCAGCACTGCACCTCTGGCTGATTCTCCTGAGAAGGAGGGAAATTCCCTTTCCCAAAAAGAATGATAGATTACCTAACGACAGCAAAAAAGAGGATTTTGTGAACTGGGGTCCATAAAAATGGGTATCATTCAACCATGGTGAGCAATTCCAGCAGCCGAGAAAGAGATTACAGATGTCGAGATGAGAGAGATGTGTTGTCATGTGACTGCCTGCCTGACGAGAACCTCTGGTTCAAGCCTTGTGTCAGACAAAGCAAACTAGAAGTGCTACATCTGATAATAATCACAAATTGGATTTGTTTGTAGAGAGAAACGATAGAATTGTACCAAGAAAAATGCCTTTTAAAAATTCAGTTTTTATTCCACAAAGAAATTTTTCTTTGTTATTATTCAATGTGACGGACCACTCAATGCAGCGAATTTCAGCAGTCAACACCCAAATTAACCCATGATCAATCAAACACAATGTGGGACAAGACCAAGTTAGGATCGAAGTGATCAACCACCGCTCAACCATGGAGATCAGTTATCATTTTAGTAACTAGGATGGGTAAACAACATTTTTTTTTTTTTAAATTAAATGTGACATTTTTAAATGTCACATACAACAGACATGTTTTCTACACAACTTTTCACAATTGTGTCTGGTCAATTTACCAGGATTTTCCTATCACTCCCAAAGCCGTAATAACAACAAATGATGTTGATGCCTTGAGATACCAGATTTTTATCTGGACATCCTTGTATCTGCCTCATTTCTCAAATTTTTTCAAAGATAGATTTCTGACAGCTGGGGTTGCAACATCTGACAGAAGCCATGTTTTCAATATAACTTTTTGCAATTATGTCTGGTCAATTTGCCTGGATTTCCTATCAGTCTCAACTGTTTACCTTTCATCTGTACAACTTGTAGTGGCTTATGTTCCCACCAATTCTCTTTGTGAGGGAGACTGAATGTCAGGCACATTGATTAATGTATGTACTGAGCAGGCCTATTGCCTTTTGGTTTTGTTTTTTCTTACATCTTATCTCTGTTTCAACTCTCAGGTCATTATTCTATGATCATCTAGTAAACAGCATTGAACATAAACAAAACATTTTGACCATCAATGAAAATAATATAAATATATAGCTCATTTGAATAAAACCTACAGGTTAGCTTCAATGTGCAGTCACATTGAACAAGCTCCCAAAGATAAGGGACATGAATTCAAATCACACTGGAAGAATCCTATTATAATTGTTCTTGTCTCATAGAAGTGAAGAGAGATTAAGTTGATAAGAACAGCTAGTACAAGTGTATTGCTATAAAATTGCCATTTTTCAGATGCACAGTATTAATGGAAACCAAGTAAGGCAATTGCCAAAAGTCTAGTTAACCATATATAAAATAAACGTTGTCTACTGAATTACTTTAAAATTATTAAGAGAAATGTTTGTAGGGCAAAGATTTGGCTAGTATTCTTTATTTCTGATCCATTTTTACTCACTCCTCAGAGAATAACGATCTAAAGGCTGCAATGAACACACACATGGAAAAATGAAAAAATTAATAATTGTAATTTAAGGTATTGAGATTCTTCAACTAAACACAGTGAGTTAAAAGTAGTCCTCAGTTTTTACCATTGTTAGATGATTGATTGTCATTTGCATTTTCAGTGGACAAAACAGTATATTGCTAATTGATTTGTTTTTTATGGCTTATCAACCCTTTGTGTGTTATTTAAAGCTGAAACATATTTAAAATTTTAAGAAGTAGCTTCAGTATCCAGTGTTCCAATTAGTCTCCCATCTAAATACTGATCAGGCTTGACACTGCTTAACTTCAGTGATCGAAAAAGAACTTTGGACAAGAAGGTAGAAATCAATGAAAGACCTGTTTATCTAACCTTCTCTTGGGGATATTAAAATCTGGCTTAACATCTACTGCGCCCACAGTCTTTGAAGGTCAGTAATGATTTGAATAAAACAGTTGACTAAACAGAATAATCCTAATTGAGTAAAATGGTGATGCCCCAGACCTCATTGAACAACCAGGCCTCATAATTGAACAATTATTATTACGTAATCCATTAATTGTAATTAGGTTGAATATAATTTCTTATTGAAGGTGAATCTAGCAAAAAAATAGGTGAGGTTATTGCATTGAAATTAATTATGTTTGCATTTCTTTGCTTTCATTCTTTGCCAACGTAATTCTCAGCACTGTACATGTGTCTGTCAAATCTATTTAGTCGGCTGTTTTATTCAAGCCATTCTCTTTTTCCAGGACTGTATAACCAGTAAATGGTAGCTATACTTTATTATAGAATCAGCAAAACAAAAAGAATTAAGAAAATTAATAATTTGCAAGACAAATATTCTCTGGATGACACTTTTGAATCCATCTATATTTTCATTGAGTTTTGACTGTTTTTTTAGTGATGTTTTTTCCCCACCCCTTTTCCTATGTTGTTCTTCCGTTTTCTATTGTCTTTCTTTCCTTTCATTACATTCCAGTTGTTAAAGAAAGAAGCATGAATTTGGAATAAATAAGTGGTTTCTGATGAGGTTTGAACATCTTAAGAAGCTGACATACATACATAGTTGGTTTCTTTTTTTTTTTTTTTTATATCGAGGTACCATTTCTGTGAAGGTTGCCATTCAAGGCTTGATACCCTATCCTAGCATCCAATATATTCATATGTAATGTTTGCCATTAGCTCCTATAAGTTGCTCATCCACCCTTTTCTTTTTCTTCTTCTTTCTTCCTGTGGGTGACATGCCACCCTACTTACTGGCAGAAAAGCTGGAGGGAGGTTATACAAGGTTACATGCTACCAGTAGCAGGCCTAAACCTAATCTGACTAGTACACCAATTTGACTATGTAAGCTGCAAGATTTCCAGCTATAGATTTAACACATCACTCAATAAATCTCAGGCCTAACTAATAAAACAACTTTTAGGCAAAATTTGACTTTATTCATTAACATAGTCTCCTTCTAGTTTATCTCCCTTCTAGGGTGATACACTGATTCCAATGCTTCTCTAACAATTCGATGCCTTTTTTGTAGAACAATTTGACTTTGGCCTCAAAATACGCCTCAGTTTCCAATATCACTTCTTCATTGAAGCCAAAACTCTTTCCCTGGAGCATTCTTTTGAGGTCTGCAAAGAGCTGGTAGTTGCTGGGGGGCCAGATATTGAAAATAGGTGAATGTGAAAGTAATTTGAAATGCAATTCATGTAGTTTTGCCATCATTGCGATCGACTTGTGACAAGATGTGTTTTCTTGGTGAAAGATTACTTTTTCTTCTTTATTTGTAGCCATTTTTGGCAATTTCTACAAACGTGCCAATAATGCTATATAATATTCACTATTGATGGTTCTTCCTTTCTCAAGGTAATCAATGAACAAAATACCTTGTGCATCCCAAAATATGGAGTCCAAAACCTTGCCTGCTGATGTTTGCTTCCTTGGTTGTTTTGGACAGCTTTCACCTGCTGCTGTCTACTCAGCTGACTGCCAGTTTGACTCTGGAGTAGTGAAATGGCTGATCCATGTTTCATTCATTGTCACATATTTACACAAAAACTCTTTGTTGGATTGAAACAGTTGCAAACAACACTTTGAATTGTCAATGCATTGTTGTTTTTAATCTACTGTGAGTAAATGCAGCACCCACTTTGTTCACAGCTTTCTTATTGACAAATGTTTATGCAAAATGATGAATTCACTGCCTTCTGATATGTTCAACTCCTCTGCTATCTAATGCAACTTCAATTTACGATCACCAAAATGAATTTGTGGAATTTTTTAGTGTTTTCTGGGACAACTGCCAATTTTGAATGACCTGAATGTTCAGCATAATTTATGTCTGTACGACCGCATTTAAAGTCAGCATATCACCTCTTAATTATTGTTTCCATTGGAGCAGAGTTCGAATAACACTTATCAAGCCATTGCTTTGCTTGAACAGTTTTTTTTCCCAGTAGAAAGCATTGCTTTATCAACACATGATATTCAGATTTTTCCATTGTTTTGAAAATTTGTAACAGTAGCTTCACTTAAATAACTTTAATTTGTAAACTAATAATCTGATTGGGTCCAAATTTTGTCACATACCATTTGAAGGTTAGTACTTCATGAAAATCATATGGATTTTTTTTAGTGGCACCATCTATATGTCAGGCCCGGGATTATTGAGTGAGGTGTTATTGCTACTCTTTTAGATTCTTTAACCCATATTGTTTGTTTCCTTCCTAATCATTGTAGTAGTAACAGTAATAATAGTCTTAAGTTAACTGAATTCAGAGATGAAATATTAAACTGGTTTTAAACTTGTGGCTTTTTTGATATTGACCTTTGCGTATGCTTGATGGTCATAAATTGACGACTGCCTAGTTAAAAGCACTTCCTTGTTTCTCTTTTCCAGGATGATAGCTGTTCTTTTGGCTGGATTATTATTCAAATCTGCTGGATACTATATTATCTTATTATGGTTCTCATTTTCTACAGCCTATTTCTTGGTGAGTATTGGCAAATCCTTCAACAAATATTTCTTTGCTTGTCTATTGGTTGATCAGAAATATCACTCAGTCAATTAAATGTCACATGCGATACACGCTTGGGCAATCATGTCTCTTTTGAGACATGATTGACTGGGCAGAAGATTTTCCCACAGTAGGTGGCCATTACTTTCTTCAGTAGACTGGTTGCCAACCAAGACTGTAGAACCCAATCTGTCCTGTTATTTAACCCATAGCTAGAGGGAAGAAATAGATTAATACCTTTCCCAAGGGTATTTGTGCATAAGTGAATGCAACAAATTCAACCGAAATTCGAACTCGGCTCTCTGATTTCTCATTCTGAGCCAATATCTACTGCACCACTATGCACATCACTACAGTTCTAGATAAAGTCATTTAAACAATTTGCATTGTTTGAATTTTTGTCCCCACTTTTACTGTCGCATTCACAATGTTTCAACCGTTGTACGCTCAGGCCTTCTTCAGGGGATATTTCTTGGAATTATGAACTCGAGCATACAATGGCCAAAATGTCATGATGTGACTAAAATTGATTACAACAATGTAAATAATGTAAAAGGATACAATACCACATCTCAGAAATATAGACAGGTCATTTAAACATGTTTACATTTTCTGTCTGAATTATCAATATTTATGGTTGGACTAATTTCTTCAATTCAATTGGAGTAGATAGACTAAACTATCGCCCGGTTCACACTCCACCCACGTCTATTGAACAGGTTAAGAGGCTCATCCCTTGTTTCCTGTTTAGGATGTGGTTTCCGGCTTTCTCTTTTCCAATCTTTTCACTCTTATGTAGCCCCCTGCGCATCAGTGGCATTATCACCTTGCTCGGGGTGATACGATTAAAAAAAAAAAAAATTTATTGTCATTATCAGTGTTTCCTCTTCATGTGTCAAAATGAGCCCTTTTTTTACTTTATAGGGTTAGATTGTTCTTGTTCCACTGTCCATGTCTAGAGATATCTCATCTTGTTCTTTTCTTATAACTGCTCGGTTATGATAGTTCTGTTTCTACTGAGTTTGTAATACCTGATCTAATAATTGGAACTCACAATTACTGTTTTAACAAATTTTCAAACCAATGCTTTAATTAATTAGGCTACAACTTGGGGCCTTAAGCCTAACATTTTTATTACCTCTTCTTCTGTTGTCATCGCTTTACTGTCAAGCTTGACACTTTCAGTCACCACTGATATGCATTGATTCTTTCAAGGTCTGGTTATTCCATGTTCTCTTCTGTATGTTTTTTTTTTTTTTTTGTTTTCTTAACTTTGTCTTGTCACCAACATCTTGAGACTAAGAAGGTCTGATAGCACAACAGCCAAAACGTGCTAGCAACAATTAATGCTTACCTTCCCATCATAATTCTATGACGGGTCTGAAGTTTTATGCTAACAAATAAGAAAATTTGCTTAAAAACAAATAGTGGAGAACAGTTTCGTTGACAAAATTAAATTTGTCACTAAGGCTCCCCTAAAAATATTTTCTTCAGATGAATTCTGAAAAGTCAGTCAGTGTCTCCTTCTCTTTATGCCAACTGCTTTAGGTTTTTGGTAATTTGGGCTGATTTTTAAATTGAAGATAAATTGGATAATTTCACACTACTGTATTGACTACATTCTTCCCCAAAGAATACAAAAATGCCATGTGAGTAAAGGAGAAAATTTGCTGTAAACAATTAAAGGGGAGTGCTTTATAGAACTACCAAAATGGCAAAATTTATATAAGAGTTATTTATTTGAAAAATAAGTGACCTCATTTTCAAATCTTAAAATCCATGAATATTAAAAACCCTTCCTCCGCTCTTATTTTAGTAGGGAAATTACATTGAAGGATACTAGAATTTTGTTAATTTTTTCTATCTGGTCCCATTTCAAACAAGTTTCTTTTTTGTGTGTATTTATTACAAATTTATGAAACTAGCTGGAAATCTGCCTTAGAGATCAGATTACAAGCTAGTTTTTTTTCAAGGCTTAAATAATGGGGCTTTTGTTCCGAATTAGAGATCACAGATTGATTTTTTTTTTTAATGGATTTGTTTTTACAGGGTTTTTACAGGGTTTCTTTTTCCCCCCTCTGTGTTTCTTGCTCTACTTGTCCCTTTCTATAGGTATGATTTAATGCCAAGAATTTGAAGAACAACGTACCAGTAGATTTAGGACATGGCCTTTTGTGAAGCATAGAAATTATTTGTAATTGCTAATACATAGTCGCATTCTAATCCGTTTTTGTTTTTTTTTTTTTACCTCCCTCTTTGTGCATTTCAGTTGAAAACACTGAGAATTCAAATCCTGCCACACACAGAAGCTGACGGATTCACTCGAGGAAGTAAACGAAGCCTCTACCTGATTCTATCTATATCCATCATGCAGCCAATCCTCATGTGGTGGCTCACCTACCGCGTCATGTTCCCACGCTAACTTTCAGAAAAGCCATCATCCATCCACTACTTACAAAGGGGAACTAAAAACACTTCTGTGATTGTAACATTTCGTTGTTACTTATGGATCTTTTTTTTTCTCTCTCTCTCTCTGTTTTTGCCAAGGACAATATGCTCTTTTTGAAGATAGCAAGCATGCTATAAAATATTAAAGACATAATAAACAATTAAAAAAAAAAAGAAAAGGAAATAATTTTTTATTATAGGATTAATGTATTATAACAAAAATACTACAATCATGTACACCATTAATATCATCTCATGTCTTGTTATAATATCAATATTTGTTTATTGGTTCTTTTTTTTTTCCTTTAGAGATAAATTTTTTGTTCACATCTTGTATTGAATATGTCCTTATTATTATTTTTATTTATTTTTTTAATAACTTTCATTAATAATTATTCTATAATATAAAACAACATAACTTCCTTAGAATTTCTGGGATGAGGAGTTATCACTATTTGCACTATTGTCCTCATCTTTCTCATCGTTATCAGAATGTTTTGGCTGTTGTGCTCCAGCCCAGTTGGTAAAAGAATTGGTTTGTGAATTTGGTTATGTATTGGTTGTCAGTTCAATCCTTGGGTAAAGCAGTAAGTACTTGTACTGTGAAAACAGGTGAGCAATAACTGAACAGCACGAAATCAAATAAAAACTAGACGTGAGTAGTGGAACTGGGAGTCTACCTCCATAGATTAAATAAGTTTTATTTCAGCATTCCCTGTAGGTTACCCAGATTGATATACACCTGATGAAGGTCAGAGGGCATAATGGTTGAAATGTGATAACAACAACAACAGTGAACAATAGTGCAAATGTGATTTTCTCTATCTATTGGTCATGCAGCCTAATCTGGCTTATTTACTAATAAGATTTTCTGGTGTTATGGTAATACAAAACATTGCTCAATGACAACAAACAAATATGCCTTGACTTAACAACAGAATATCTAATTAATTAGGTTGCTCTTACATTATTTTATGTTATTAAAATTATTTTCTTTCTTTTTTCATGAGAAATGCTAGCTTTTATGGAAGAAATTAGATTCAGTATTTCTTTAAACTTGTGGTACAGTGGATATTGGTTCGGAACGAGAGACCGGGGAGCCGCGTTCGAATTCCAGCTGAATCCATTGTATTCACTTACGCGCAAATACCCTTGGGAAAGGTATTAATCCGTCTCTTCCTTCCAGTTATGGGTTAAATAGCAGGACAGATTGGGTTCTATAGCCTTGGTCGGCAGCCAGTCTACCGCAGAAAGCAATGGCAAACTACTGCGGGATAATCTTCTGCCCAGTCAGTCGTGTCTCTTTCGAGACATGATCGCCCAAGCGTGTATCACGTACGGCACTTTAACTGACTGACACATTTGTCTATACTTAAGGTAAGGCTGCAAGAACATCATAAAGCCATAACATAAGGGAAGATCAGACGTAGCTGACCACACAGTGGAAGATCCTTATGGAATGAAGTTAAAATAATTGATCGAGAACACCATTGAAAACTATGTAAACTTAAGGAATCAGCGCATATGCTAGGCCACAAAATTCTCTTAAGCCGGCCAAGCATAGAAATGAATACAATATGAAAACCAGTAATATAAGGTACTAGCTTCAAAGATTGCAATATGAGCTCTGTAAAAATTGGTTACTGAGACATTGGGTTTTTATAAGTCCCATAAATTCAAGGATGTCCTCAAGGACACATTACCTAGTGGCTATAGGTGGTGGTTAGTTCCAGTGACTTGACCCAAAGAGTTGTGAGTTGAATACAAGTGATGAACAAATAACATAAAGTTAAAGGGAGATAACTACATTGCATCTGGAAGTAGCATCACACATGGAATGAGAATTATATACCCCCACTGATTGAAATAAAGGGTTTGGTTCAAAATTCCTAGCACCTGAAGACGGCCGAAGCGTTGTAGACATGGCAATAAATATGAGGACAAAAATCTGAACAATGTCAGTTTAGTCAGTTTAGGTGCCATACGTGATACACGCTTGGGCGATCATGTCTCGAAAGAGACATGACTGACTGGGCAGAAGATTATCCCGCAGTAGGTTGCCATTGCTTTCTGCGGTAGACTGGTTGCCGACCAAGGCTATAGAACCCAATCTGTCCTGCTATTTAACCCATAACTGGAAGGAATAGATGGATTAATACCTTTCCCAAGGGTATTTGCACGTAAGTGAATACAATGGATTCAGCTGGAACAAATACATTTTTCTTTTTTTTCTCATGACAAAATGCATTATCTATTTTATTGAATCTCTTTAAAACGTCATTTGAGATAGATATACAAAAATCTGTGCGTGTTAGACCTTTTAAATAAAATAGTTTTAAATAATTCTTGCAACAATAGTTAAGTGTATAGATAAAAAAAAAATATTACTTGTAGGAAATACAGGGTGTGGCAGAAATACTTCTGTCTTAATTTTATATGAGTGGTACCTATGCTGCCCCCTGCATAATGAATATGATTGCTAAATTATTTAACATTACCATCAATTTACATTGTTATACACTTCATCTTTATTGTCATATTCACAACATTTCAGCCACTTTATACTCTGACCTTCTTCAGGTGATATTTGTTGGAATTTCAAACGAAAACCTTTATTCAATCCACGAGTAATTTCATTTTAGTTAATTCCCCTTGATCTCTCTACTGTGGCCAGGTATTGAACTTGCAACTCATTAAGCCAATTAGCCAATGCTTTTTATCTACTTGGCCATGTGTCCTTCGGGATAAAATCACTGGTTAATGGACCCAAAGAATTGTGAGTTCAGTACCTGGACACAGTAGCAAGAATAAAAAAAAACTTGACAAGTTGAATTATCAAGAGGAATTTACTCAAAAATTCAGACCTCCAAATAGCATGGCAGCTTATCTGAAGAAGGCCAGAGTTTACAATGGTCAAAACGTTGTAAACATGGCAATAAAGAATAGGACAACAGTCTGAACAATATAAATATTTACAATACCTCATCTTGGTAATATAGACAGATGGGAGATATATATATATATATATATATATATATATATATATATATATTTGACCAGCAATCTTCCATTTAAACAGGTTTCATTAAGAATGACCAACAAGGAAGATTTTAATTTTTTATTTATTTTTTCCAGTATTCTTACATGTTTCCTTTTTGCAGGAGATAAGAAATTTAAAAATGTTCCCTAATTTTCAACTTTCCAAGTGCTTTCAGTCTCTTCACAGGCCATTTTCCAGGATGTCATTTTTCCAGTGTTATATCTTCATTTTTTACTGTAATGTATTTGTTGTTACACAAGTTTTCTTCAGAAGGTGCTAGTGTTGTGTTCCTTGCTGGCTGCTGGGCCTGTAGTTTAATTAATAAATATTAATGTAAAAATAACATTCTGGAAAATGGCCTGTGAAGTGGAAAGCACTTGAAAAATCAAAAATTACGGAACATTTTTACATTCCTTATCTCCAGCAAAATGGAAACATGTAAGAATACTGGAAAAATTAAATAAAAAATTAATAAAATCTTCCTTGTCAGTCGTTCTTAACAAAACATGTTTAAATGAAAGATTGCTGCCCAAATATATATATATATATATATATATATATATATATAACAAATGCAAGGAATTTCACTTTAACTGAGAAGGTTCATGCCAACTTCAAAGTTTCATGAAGACACATATGTCATCACTCATTAGGGTTTCTTCGATCTGCTGATCAATAAAAATTCTTGAGTGATGACATCATAATGGTGTCCTCATGAAACTTCGAAGTTGGCATGAACCCGCTTTGTTAAAGTGACAAAACCTTGCATTAAACCTATCTCCACCCCAATATCAAGCAGTTTACAATAAAAAAAACCTGCTTGCCTGAAATGTCTTTTCTCTCAGTATTGCCCAACTCAGCATTTCTGGCTTTGTACTATCTTTGACACCACTATTGTTTCAGCTCCTGATAAATTCTCAGCTAAGCACTTTTGCTGATTTTTTTTTTTTTGTTTTGTTTGGTTACTTTTTCATAGCATTCAATTCTATTATATTTAAAAAAGAAAACAACACTATCTTACATCAACATGGAATTAAACACAATTTAGCTACTAAAAAATATATACCCACATTAATCAAACCTATTGCAAAACCAAACTGACAAAAAAAAAAATAAAACACTTTATAAAATGCCAAGATGGAAGGTATTTTATTTCTTTGGCTATGACAGTGGAGGCAATCACAATGGCAATAATAATACTAACAAATCTGGATTTATATCAATGAAATGCTCACCACAACAAAATAACCTCATTGCTTTTGGGAACAAGAAAGTTCAACAATAATTTTTAAAAAAAGCTTGAAAAGGATTAAAAACTGATAACTCTCAAAAAAAAAAATCTATAAAATCAGATAAATCCAAGATAATCTATAAAATGGAAACCAACACTTACAATAAGCTAGTTGAGAAAGTCAGTAAATTTTACAAATCATTAATAATGAAACAAAGTGATAAAAACAAAGAAGCTTAAAAAAAATAGTCACTAAACTAAAATTACACTATAGAATTGTTAGGATGAATAAAACATATTCCAAGGGAATTAACCCTTTCCTGTTCCCAAAAAGAGTACCTCTCTTTTCACCTCTGAAAGTGGGTACACACAAGTCACATGATCAACGGGACATTCAGACATGAGACGCATGAGGGAACAGACTTGGAATATGGCCGTCAATGATTAAAGAACGCATGTATGTTCTTCTACCCTAATGGTTGTGACACACAACTCGATAACTTGGGACTGATACCGCATGTACATATTTTGTAATGTTTTCTCCATGTAAAATAAATGTATCTTCCAGTCAACCGTGAGTAGACATCTACTTTTCTTTCATTCCATGCATTTTCTCCATGTGCTGCACACACACACACACACATATTCGTCCACAGACCATGAATCATACTAACTATAAGTTAAGGCATTTTAGTTATGAGACAAAAACCCCATTCATAACAAGAATAAAACAACTTGCAAAAGTAGGACTATTTATTAAATTAAAAGACCATAAGGACAATTGCATGACCAGAACAACATGCAGATTACTAAACTCACACAAACAGCAACACTGGAAAAACAAGCAAACCAATACTAGAAAAAATATGCTCAAAACTAAGAAACATACTAAACATAAACCAGTGGAAAAATAAAAAAACAATAATAAATTGGTTTAATAACATTAGTAATAAACACAATTAAACATAAGACTTCTACCTATCTATTAATGTGAATGCACTAAACTTAGGCATGTATTGTTTTTCTATCTCCAGGGAAGAGATAGATATTATTAAACACTGCTGAAAATTAATGTACCATAATAAAAAATAAAAAAATTTGCACAAAAAAGGCCATAATAACTTTGATGTAACAACGAATAGCTATGACAGTGCAGAAGTATGCGAACTCATAGACATATACATAATAAATTAACATTAATAAAAGAAGATACAGGTCTCTACAATGACTACAGTCTATTCCAAGAAACTGCAATGGCAGAACTACAGAAAAAAAGAAAAATAATAAAAGCACTATGATTTACAATAGATATAACGTAACCAAAAAAATAATAAATTTCTTAGATATGATATTCAACCTAAATAATGGAACATACAAACCATACAGAAAACCAAGCAAACAACGCAATACACATTAATAAAAATTCCAACCACCTACTACAACATATTGAAATACTCATATCTAAAAATAAAAGAATTTCAACAAATTCTAGTTGCCTAAAAATATTCAAGAATACAAAAAAAATTATGAATCAGCCTTAAGAAACAGCAGATATTCAAACTAGAAAACAATTCAATCAAAAACAACAGAAAAAGAAACATAATTTGATTCAACTCCCCCCCACCAAAAAAAATAAAGAGAATAATTTTCAAAATAACTGACGCTTACCTAAAAACAAAATCATCAATAAAAATTCAACAAGCTACAGCTGCAGGGATAACACGGAGAAAATAATAACTAAACAAATTTTTAAAAAAATACTCAACAAAACCAATAATATCTAGCAAAATTACACTATCAAATATAACTGCGGAAACAAAGAAAATTGCCCACTTAATAAATGTTTAACTAATAACATAATATACAAAGTTACTATAACTAATAACATTAACACAGATGAAAAAGATTACTTAAGTGCCACAGAAAAAGTCCTTAAAAGAAAGATATTGCAGCCACAAAATGACCTTTTTTTTTTTTAAAATCATTTCACCCCAAGCAAGGCATTCCACTGCCACTATTGCACATGGGGCTACAGAAGGGAAGGTAAAGAGAAGGAGTGGTTAGACATAGGGAATGTCAGGAGGAAGGAGATAGATGGGTAAGGATAGATACTGAGGATGAGGGTTGGACAGATGGGAAGAGTGTTTGATAGAATGGGAGCAAGTTAGTGTGTTAGGAGGTGTCTATTGACCTTACATTTCCTGGAGATTGTAGCCGTCGGGGAAGCAATCATGTGGAAGGGAATTCCACAGTCGGGAAGTGCGAGGAAAGAAACTGTTGGAGTAGAAGTTGCGGTTGCATTTTATCAGTTTCACTGTAAAAGGGTGGGATCTAGTTGCTAATCTAGTATCTCGTGCAAATTCGTATCTAGGAGGCACCAATGATCTAAGTTCATTGGGGCAGAAGCTGTGAAAGTATTTATAGGAGAGACACAGGGAAGCCACGCCGCGCCTGTGGGAGAGAGACTGCAGGCGATCTGCCAAGTCAGTATCTATCACATTACAGACCCTCCTCTGTACCTTATCGAGAAGCCCAAGGAGAATAGCAGGAGCACCCGACCATATATGGCAGCAGTATTCTATGCACGGGCGGATGGTAGATTTATATATGTACAGGATACATTTAGACGGAAAAAACTTCCGGGCCCTACACAGAGAACCAACTTTCATAGCAGCGGATTTAGCAATGGATTCGATATAGTCATTCCATTTGAGGTTCCGCTGAAAGAGGCCAAGGAGGCGTAGTGTTTTACTCTCTGGGAGGCAAGCCTGGTCCATGCTAATGGGAGGTAGGTGCGATTGTCTATGATGGTTAATTGAGAGTAGCTTCGTTTTAGAAGCATTAAAATTTAATAGCCATTTCTTACCCCAGTCCACTATGGATTGGAGGTCTTTTTCAATCTCGGCTGCGAGGTTAGCTTTGATGCCTACACCAGATTTTTGGTCGAGTCAAAAGAAAAGAAATATGCAAGCAATACTACCCTATCAAAATACATGTGGAGTCGTAATGAAAACAGCATCCCCACCAAAATCAAATTTGAAATTATAAAAAGAGTTAACCCCTCCTAATTAATACCTCAGTATACAAAGGCAATAAAGTAAAGCCAAAAAAAGTAATTCTGTGGGTGATGGGAGACAAGCAAGCAGGAAAGAACCAAGGAGATGATTACAAAGGGGTTTGGAATGATCACTTGTGATTGAGATGCTATACCTCTATTTATATTCCCATAATACCTCAGATTCAACATGGAGGCCAACATCAAGTGCCTAGAGAAGGTAGTGCTACCCCGGGTTAAGAAGGTGGCTGCTCAAAAACAGTATGTCTGGCAGCATTTATATATATATATATATATATATATATATATATATATATATATATACACACATATTTATGATTATATATTTATTTATGATTGAGGCATATATGCATGTATATATATATATATATATATATATAAATATATATATAAATTTTTAGCATTTATAAATATATATATCTATATCATTTAAACATTAGTATATATATATATATATATATATATATATATATATATCATTTAATTGTTTAACAGTTAAGCATTTATAAATATATGGACATTTATAAATATATAAATACTTATAATATATATATATATATATATAACTATTATTTAAGCATTTTTATTGAGCACTCTTTATAAAAGTAAATGCATGAACTGGGTTTTAATCTCTCTGTTGTTTTATTTCGTTATATATATATATATATATATATATATATGCACATATATATATGCATATATATATATATATTATATATTATAAATATTTATGTATTTACATTTACATATATAAAAATATTTTAAGCTTTATATATATATAACAAAAGCAGTAATATATATAAATATTTATCTGTTAAGCATTTACATGTTCATATATTTGTATATTATATATATCTCATTTAAGTGTGTATATATATATATATATATATATATATATATATATCTCCATTAATTATATAATGATATATGCTTAAATGAGAAATACACACACTCATTTATAGTGGCATGAATTAATAAATATACATATGAGGATGGTGTACATATGTATAGTATAATTATTCAGGTGTTAATAAAACAATGGTCAATCTATGAACAGAGCTGTATTATATGTATATTAATAAATATACATATTATCATACGTCTATGGCACAACTCAGTGTTTCATGTGTTAATGCATGAAACTGAGTTGTGGCATAGACATAGGATAATATATATGTTTATTAATATATATATATATATATATATATATATATATATATATATATGTGTGTGTGTGTGTGAAAACTACAATGCAAGAATTTAAAATACCATATTCGTTAAAAAACATCCCTATTCCTAACAGGCATGAATACATACTAAGTTTACTACACAAAACTGAACAGCAGTTCTTTACCAGAATGAGATGGAAAGCATGATTCTTCTTACAAAAATGTGCAGGGGAAAAGGAAAACTTGGAAAATTTTGCATTTAAATTTAAAACCAGGAGTTACCAACTGCTATTGAAGAACTAGTTAAATTTGAAAAGGATATGATTTGTCTAATAGATAAAACCAAATTTAAAAGGATTAATAACAATTTCCAAAAACTATTAAACATTGAAGTAAAAAGAATTAAAAATTGACCGAAATCACAGTTCTGATGTCAAGAGCTTGCCAGTGTCAATGTTTAGCCTGATGACCACATTCTGTATGTAAAAAGTCGGGTGAAATCACGAATCTGGAGTCCTTGTGTTGGCAGGTTGGTTGACCGAGATTGCAGTGGTAATAAGGCGAAATGCCTGGAGTGGACCAGTGAAGCCGATACAGAGGATATGAGAAATTACAGTTGTGTCGGCCAGGTTCTGTGTCAGTTGTTTATCAGTGGCTTTCTTTTTTTTTTCTCTTTAGCAGCAACATTCATGATTGGTTATAATATTTTAGATTTTTGCAGTGATTTTTTTTTTGGGGCCAGATGTGATGCTTGATGCTCCGATGCAGAAGACAACTTTTTTTACAACTTTGGGTTTTGCATTCTTATTATCCATATCTGCCTAGCATATAAAGTGAAGCAGAAAGAGATCAAATTTTCAGTAGAGTATAACACAATCATCTATATACAGCCATCTCCTCAGATCAATAATTGCAAATTCTTTCATATGAACTGTTTAGTTTTTAAAGAAGACAGTCCTTCATCAGACTCTATAAAATGGCACTACAGAATTGCAAAGAGTTTTAACAAATAATAAAAACCACATCACTCAAACCCTTCCAACAGTAACAACGACAAAAATTAATAGAACATTTAACTACAACAGAAAATAATATTACAATGGCCCCTTGTAAGCATTTAAAGTTGAATTGGCCAATCCAAGAGGAGCATTGTTTTAAGCACCATGCAACTAGTCCTTGGCAGTAGACAAGGCAATGACAGCTCTACCTCATTTTCACCTTGAAAGACAAAAAACTCTCTCTCTCTCTGACTAGTGACAGACAGCAGGTGAAAACGTGTTGGCCTCTGACAAACAAAAGAATAATCTCCTTTATTTTAGCAAGCACCTTTCTCCATGTGGAACCCTCAACAAACAGTCAGTCAGTTAAGTGCCATACGTGATACACGCTTGGGCGATCATGTCTTGAAAGAGACATGACTGACTGGGCAGAAGATTATCCTGCAGTAGTTTGCCATTGCTTTCTGCAGTAGACTGGTTGCTGACCAAGGCTATAGAACCCAGTCTGTCCTGCTATTTAACCCATAACTGGAAGGAAGAGACGGATTAATACCTTTCCCAAGGGTATTTGCGCGTAAGTGAATACAATGGATTCAACTGGAATTCGAACTCGGCTCCCCGGTTTCTCGTTCCGAACCGATATCCACTGTACCACAAGGCACATCCTAACAAACAGTATGTATGCTTATAATAGATATACCTAGTTATTTGGAGCTATATTTGAATTTCATGTTGATGTTGATTTTCTTTTATTTTCTTCTTGTGTAACAGTTATTAGAACTTTCATTGCACTGGAAAAATGTATAATACCCAGATTTTTACACTTGTAACATAATCAAGATATTATCATAACCCCAGGATACTCACCTCAAAAGCTCTGGTTTTTACAACACATGACCACAAGTCATCAAAATGAAAATGATGTTCACAATGACTGTGATGTACACGGGCATATAAAAAAAGCAGTTTAAGAGCAAACACGTCATCAGCGAGCCCATGAGAGCGACGGATGGAAGCCATGCCATTCCTGAGACCTGATGCCTCTGACCACTACCACAGCTACCACACTGCCTGACACCTTCTACCACTACCATACTTGCTGATGCCTTGCAACCTGTTGACACCTCCAATCACTAATACTGCTACCACGCTTCCTGACATCTTCAGCCTGCTACCACACTGCCTGATGTCTCCGATCACTACCATGCTACCTGACACCTCCTACTACTTCTACTGCAATTGTCCTTTTCAGGATAACAAAGTAGCTTTTCTTTTTAGGACAACCAACTGGTTTTTTCTCTAGTCACTACAGCTGCCCTTTTCAGGGAAGGAAAGTCTATCTTCACAAGATATGCAGCTACCTGATACATTGACTTCCAGCAAACTGTCATAATCATCTCAACAACAACCTTCAGTGCAGCAACGTCAGTCAAACAGAGCAAACCGCACTTCAGCAGTGAGCAGAGTCTATGCTACATAACCACAGCAACCATGCAATGTACCAATCCTATCCACCCAGTTCAGCAACTACTAGCAACTCAGGCTCCATTTCCTAACCTATGTATTGTTAACCACACTCAATGACAACTCATGCCTTCAAGCGATGGACACCACTCAATCAGCAACAGTCCTGCGGCAACCCAAGAAATAATTTTGAACTGTAAAACAACACAAATAAAAGTTATCAGACTAAGGCGACTCTGTCACCTTAGATTTGATTTCTTCCATCCTTGTCTTTCCAGTGACAGTTCACAATTATTTATAAGTTATGAAGTCATCGCAATTCACAGAAGACAAAAAGTGGAATCTTTGGAAAGTCATGATTGCTGGTTCCAAAGAGAAAAGACATTTAATCAAGAGAAATGATAGCATCTGACAAAACAAAATCATATATTGCAGTGTATTTAAAGCAGTTATATCGCCAGTATAAAGTAGTTATATTGTCAATATTTCTAAAGGAATTATATTCCCAGTGTATGATATTTCCAATGTATTTGAAGCAGTTATATTACTAGTGTGTGTGTACATTGTGGTGTAGTGAATATTGACTCGGAACAACAAATCAGGGAACCGAGTTCAAATTCCAGTTAAATTCCTTGCATACACTTGCACACAAACACCCTTGAGAAAGGTATTAATCTATCTCTTCCCTTTAGTTATGGGTTAAATAATAGCACAGACTGGATTCTATAGCCTTGGTTGACAACCAGTCTACTGCAGAAAGCAATGGCAACCTACTGTAGGATAATCTTCTGCTCAGTCAGTCATGTCTCTTTCAAGACATGATTGCCCAAAGTGTGTATCACATATGGCACTTAACTGACTGACTGATATTACCAGTGTAAAATAGATATATTGTCAGTGTTTTTAATGGAGTTATATTCCCAGTGTATGTTATTTCCATTGTATTTAAAGCCATGATATTAACAGGGTACAGGGGGCATCTAAATTACACAAAATCGAAAATAATGCTGACATCTCATTTTAACAGATATACTTATGAATCACTTCTGGACAGTCTCCTTGTTTAAGCTGGTGAATGCTGTCATAATGCCTACCTTCAGTTTATATTTGGTGTTACAAGGAGTTTTGCTGGTCTGTTGCTCAACTGTGCCCCACACATAATAATCTAGTCTTTCTAGGTTGCACTCTAGGGAGTTAGGTAGCCAGATGTAAGAGATGATGTAGTCACAGAAATTGTTTGAAAGCCATGACTGGGTTCTCCTGTTTGTATCGCATGGTGCAGAGTCCTGTTTGTTAGACACAGGATCTTCCTCTTGACCTAAGGTTGTACTGCCTCCTTGAGGCACTTGATGTAGGCCTTCATGTTGAATCTGAGCCCCTCACCAACAAATTTGGGAATTTTTATCAGGACAATCACAGTGAGCTTTTTAAGTTGCTATACCTTTATAATCACCATTTCATTCATCCAACTCTTTCTGGATCCTCTCCATTGTCCTTGGATTGACACCCAAACACTCTAAAATTTTTGTATCAAAGCTTCCTGTGTGAATACCAAGCAATGCTGTTTCCAAATTTCTGGCAGAGTGGATTTCATCATGGTGTCCTTTTTCTCACAGACAGTACCCAACGGACCTTAATATACAGTACAGTTGACAAAATAAAAAAAGGAGCAATGCATAAAATTAAAAATATAAAATCGCGATAACTTACTCATTGCAACCTGTATTTAAAGTAATTAAATTTCCAGTGCATTTTAAGCCATTATATTGGTTGAATATTTAAGGTAGAAATATTGCCACTGTATTTAAAGTCAATGTCAATGCATTTAAAGTAATTGTATTGCCACTGTATTTAAAGCTGTTATATTTCAGTATATTTAAAACAGTTATATTGCCAATATATATTAAGTAATTTTTCATTGGCAAATATCTCCTCACCAGAGACATAGAAGATAAATCTGGTCCACTTGAATTCCTGTTTGGAAATATTAACATGGCCACACTCACATTTTCACACTGATTGTTGTCGTTATACATGTGTTATAGTTTCTCTGTATGGGACACATGTACATATTTGCAAATAATTTTGTGCATGACTTCACAATATAAAATTTTCTTTGAGATTAATTTGTGTTTTGCTTTGCTTTCTTTCAGCTATTCTGTTCTATCCATGTACCAAAGTGTTACTATATGCCATCTCAAATACCACCCCCATTAGTCCCAACCAAAACATGAGCATTACATATAAATGTACTACATTATCTTCTGTTAAAAAAAAACTCTCCAACAGCCTATCAAATGAATGTATATCTACCTCCATTACAAGAAAATGTCCCTTTTCAAGATACTGGTCAACACCTAATGCTTGTTTTATACTGATGCTGCTGCTGCTGGAAAACAACAATTTTATTGATAGACAACAAAGAGCAATGAGTTTATAAAAAAACTAGCAGTATAGTCCGGCGTTGCTCGAGTGTAATGAAAGCTTTAAAACTAATCCATGGTCCTGGAGCTCAAACTCAGCCGAAAGAATATTTGTGTGAAGTTTGGTGAGAATCGGATAAAAATTGTGGATTTGTATAAAGGGCATACAGACAGATAAACAGACACACACATACAAACATCTTGCCTTTTATATATATAATCGATTTTCTGCACTATTGTAAGAACTGCAACCTTGAAACTTCTGAATATCGTTTCTTATGTCTTTGTCTATGAGTGTATCAAATTTGATTAAAATCAGACCACTCCTTCTATAACCCGATTTTTTGATTATCGATTATCGATATTTACTGGGGGTACCTTGACACAAAACCAAGCTAAGAACACTTGCAGATGCTTATAGTACAACTGTGTAAATTTTCAAGAAAATCAGTTCAGCCGTTTCGGAGTCTATAGGTAATGGACACACACGCAAAGTTCCATTTATAAATAAGTTTAGATATAAACATATTTTTATTCTTTGTCAGTGACAGTTGTGTGGAGAAGGATAAAGCCAGAGAGAATCATACACGTACGAGGGAGTTGTAAGGAATTGCTCAGGCTGGAAAGTTGTCAGTGTCTGGCAGGATAAACACAGGCTGGAATGTCATCGCTGGTCAGCAGTCTCAAGTACACCTTGTAGAGAAGACCACCCAGGCGTGAAGTTTTGTTCCAGCCAGCCTGCTTCGGCGCATCCCAGTGATCGTCCCTTCACACTCAGCCACCTTGAGGCAGGGGAAGTCATTTAATAAGGCATTGAAGTTGGCTAGGATCAGTCCAGATTCCTTAGAAGTTCACAGAAGGAAGTCCAAAAGGTTTTGCAGATGTATTTGTTTGTGGTCACTTGTTCATCCAGTGTTGTAAAACTCGGAAAGTATTGGTCAGACACGCTGCAGAACTCTTGCTGCAGTTCAGCGGCCATTTTCATTGCCTTGGAAAACATTCACTTTAAGCTAGCCCTAAATATCAGAGCTTGGTCCTTCTTGATATGAGAAAAGGCCAGTCTGGCCCTAGCTACAAATACAGCTCCACTATCTCCTGATTGGTTAGCCACCACTAGATTCAGCTGCCGTTTGTGCTGCTAATCTATCTCAATTGAGTTGTCGACTAAAATCAGCTGCAAACAACCTGATAACTGACTTAAAATGACTTCATCACTTGTTTCGTACTGCAACTCCCCCGTCAGTTCCCTCTGTATGGTTTGTAACAACTAGCCACAGAAATCCTTCAAATCCAACAGAGATGTGTTGAATTTCCAATAACCAGTCATCCTAGGTTTAGACTTTTCTAAGTTTACCCATACCCAGACAAGCCTATGGTCTATGTAAACTACTGAATGGAAACTTGGACACCCTATGAGCCCTATGTCAACTCTCCTAACTAGCACCTGGTTAATGTAGCTCATACAAACTACCATATCCAGGCTGTCCCTATTTTTACAATCCAGGCTGCCTGCCCTGTGTGTTCATTTCTAAACTTATGGACCTGATAGGATCTGTCGTTAAAGTCACAAAATGGTTTCAAGTCAGGGTTATAATTACTCAGTCTAGTCTGACTACAATCTAGATTGGGATCAAGAACAGTGTTACAATCACCCACTAACCCTAACCCTACAATCACCCACTAACCCTAACCCTACAATCACCCACTAACCCTAACCCTGCCATGACGTATTCAAAAACAGCTTGACTCGCCAAAAAAAAGAATTCGCGCTTCACCTGGTTGCTGGGCATATAAACCCTGATGAAGTGAAGAGACTTACCTTTTATGGTGATATCCAGAACACAAATCCTGCCCTCCAGATCTACAAGAACAAAGGCATGCGTTGCCGTCAAGGACCTGCTGATCAGCCAAGAAATACCTCTGGAGCAGCTATCAAAATAGACTAAACTTCCTCGACAGAATATCTTCACAGTCGCTGGCAATCAGATGGGTCTCCTGTAAACAACAGACAATTAACCTGAGGTGCTGAAGGTTGCTTACGAGCATCACCCTGTGTGACTCCAACCTCAGACCTTGGCCATTTAAAGTAGCTAACCAAAGAACCATTGAGAGACACTTATCTTAGGTTTGGGCCTCACCCTGAAACATGGTCGGAGATAGGATGCTGATGGCTTCTCCCATGTTTCTGCAGATCATCTGATGATACCATCTTGGGATATGTCACCAACATCATGAGAAAATGTTAGTTTTAGAGCCCTATAAAAGGATGGGTGAACGAAAATAGGGACCCTTCCACTACAAAAATATTTCAGTCTATAAAGTTCATTACAGTCTGTGATGACAAGTGGGTTTTGTTCTAGGGAACTCCTCTTAGCTTCTTGGATCATCTCCCATACTTGACAAAACCCTGTTCCGACACGAACCACTGATGAGTTTCTTGGCTGCAGAAATCAAGTGAGTCTTCAACATTGTTATTCTTGCATTTCTTCATGGCAAGGAGTACTCTCATTTTGTCTACTCTCTTGTGATAATCATAATCCTTAGTTGTCTCTTTGGCTATGCTTGTCACTGTGCAGATGTCCTTATCTGTGTTGTAGGGAAGTTTTGCCTTTCTTCTCTTGCCTCTAGTTATCTCTCCTGGACTCCTTGGCCTTTTTGCTGTTGTTGCACTCTTTTTCTTGTTGGGAAAAGGGCCAGAAGTTTTTTTTTTTTTTCAGGAGCAGAAGATGGTTTCTTTTGCAGAGAAGACGAGTGGGTTCTTCTATGAGTAGGCAAGGATTTGCCCCTTTTTGATGGAGACGATAGAACGGATGAAGCATGGCATGGTGATGACTCCCCCCTATCCAGTTCTTTTATCTTTTGGATTTTGTTGAAAGATGGGTCGTTTTTGGTCCGGGGTCCTGTGTTCAAGTTGACCTTGCTGCGGCATGGTGTGGGGTTGACAGCTTCTCGGAGTACACACAGCTTGTTGAAAACAAAAATTAGCTTCTGGATCTTCTTTTTACCCTTGCCTACAACTTACCATTCATCCTCCCCTTTTTTTTGACATGGAGACTTCATGGGCAGAGGGCTGCAGCACATTGAGGTCAGTTTCTTTTTGATTGCTGGTCTTCTTGTACTCCTGTACCTAAACTCTGAAATTTTATTCATTATTTATTTCATTTTGTTTTTTTCTTTTCTCTCCTCCAACAATAGGAGTTGATAGGTTTGCCTATTGACCAGTTCACACTCTTCCCCAATCTTTTGAATAGGAGTAGAGATTTATCCCTTATTTCCTGTTCTGTTTGGAATTGGGTTTCCAGTTTCTCCTCATTCTCTTTCACTCCCATTTGTCTTTTAATTTCAGTAGTATTATCACCTTGCTTTGGATGAATTGATAAAAAAATACTTTATGTTATAATAGAAATAAAACAATTGTAATTAAGACGAAAGAAATACAAGTGAAAAATATTAATGATTGACAATGTTTCATAAAAATTAAATAATGTTGCATCTAGTAATGGAAATAAATCAATTGAAATAAAGATGCAAAATCATGATACCAGAATTTGGAGATTACAACTTGTTAAAGATAAAAGACTTGCATGTATTTATTTATGTGAGAAACTATTTTGGAAGATCTTTAAAAATAATCTGAAAAAATAATGATTGAACTCTCTTATATTTTTTTATACGCCATTCATATATGTAAGGCAGATGTCCGTTGTGGCGCAGTGGATATCGGCTCGGAACAAGAAATCGGGTAGCCAAGTTCGAATTCCAGCTGAATTCATTGCATTCACTTACGCGCAAATACCCTTGGGAAAGGTATTAATCTGTCTATTCCTTCCAGTTATGGGTTAAATAACAGGACAGATTGGGTTCTATAGCCTTGGTCGGCAACCGGTCTACCGCAGAAAGCAATGGCAACCTACTGCTGGATAATCTGCTGCCCAGTCAGTCATGTCTCTTTCATGATCGCCCAAGCGTGTATCACGTATGGCACTTAACTGACTGACTGAATATAATAGTTGGAAACATAATTTTAACTTCTAGTGGTCGTAAAGTGGGGGATCGGTTTTCTATTGTTATGAAGTAATAAACTTATCCCCTGCTAATTACTAATTAATAATATAATACATCTATTCCCCCGCTAGATATTGTGGGGTTTCATACATTGACACCCACACACACACACACACACACACACGCATGGTCACTCGGTGTCCACGTGATGACTGGTTCTCGCCAAAAACGATGCTAATAAAAACGGAAAACATCACGTGGTACATTAGTTAGGATTTCGTCCCGGGACAAGAGAAAACATGTCTTCCTAACTCACACAAACACACGCGCACTAATTGCGTGTAGCAATTAGTGGCGCAAAATTTCTTTTACTTTTCTTCTCCTACATTAACACTATGCACATTAACTTTCATTCAAACAGGACTTTACATAAAATAACTTCCTACACATAATTCCACAATTTTTCCAACCTTCGTCAGTAGAAATCCACCGACTGCTACATTCGCATATAAGTCTCTCTCTACTCAACGCACACACAGACACAGAACTTTGTCTTCCGTCTGACTTTCTTCACCAAGGATTTGAACTTTGAACTCTTTACGAAAATCTTAACAATTGTTACAAACCTTTGTTTCAGCTAGAATAAAAACTTCATACATCTTGTTTTGTTTGTTTCTACGAACAGACGAAGGGAATGACTCTTTCCTTTTCACTTTCTTATGCATGTTCTCTCAACCCCATGTAACCTTTGTCAATACATTGTTTTTCTGGTTACTTTCGCCTTTTTGTTCTTTCTTAAAACCTGCTTTAAAATCATGACCCCATGTTACGTCGAGTCGACTCGTTAAACATAAATTAGTAAGTGGACCCTTCGTCCACTACAATATGAGACAAATAACAGGACTGATTAGGGTCTATAGCCTTGGTCGGCAACCAGTCTACCGCAGAAAGCAATGGCAACCTACTGCTGGATAATCTTCTGCCCAGTCAGTCATGTCTCTTTCGAGACATGATCGCCCAAGCGTGTATCACGTATGGCACTTAACTGACTGATATATGTGAGTTTTCACCAGTCCAGTAACAGAATGAATGAATAGCTTTTCTTTTTACGTAGATGAAAATTTCGCTTTATGCTGGGTCATTTTGTCAGAGTTGTGAAGTCAAGTCGAATAAAAGTAAACTTTTTTGCGCCCCCTCGTCTGGTTGTCAGGTACGCAATTACCCCCACCAATTAAGGAAGAGTCAACGAGAGTGATCTCCCTTACTCCACGTATACACCTAAACGAAATACAAAAAAAAAAAAAAAATGCAAAGACCTTAATCAAGATGGCTGCCCCCAGTCCACAAATTGTCACTTTGTGTTTGTTTGTCAATTTAATTTGTTCTATTATGATCGTCCTGCTTAACAAACGTATCTACGTCGTACATGGCTTCCCAAACATGACCCTGACGTGTATACATTTCCTTCTCACCACGGCCGGTCTGTTTATATGCCAAAAACTAAACGTGTTCCAACCGAAGCGCTTGCCTCTGTGGGACATGTTACCCCTGGCCGCATCTTTTTGTGGATATGTCGTTATGACTAACCTTTCCTTACAACACAACACTGTCGGCACATATCAGCTTATTAAAGCTATGACCACTCCGTGTATCATCTTTATACAGACACAGTTTTATAATCGGAATTTTTCTCTTTATATCAAACTTTCGTTGGTAAGTAAATCTTTTTTTTTCTTTTTGGCTAGAGAGTGATTTATGATGAAGCTGAAGCGATAAACGCATAAAGGGAATATCTTATTTTTTGACTCTTTATTCTTAAACCTGTGTCTCTCTTTTTATGGTATTTTTAACGTCCTCAGATGAACTTGTAATCGTTATTGTTAAAATCTTTTTATTTATTTTTTATTTTTTTGGCTTTTTATTAAAAATGTTTTTAGTCGTTTCCGGTTGATTTTCTTTCTTTTTTTTTTTTTTAAATACCACACGAAAATAAAATTATTCCAAATTTGATTAATCC
This sequence comes from Ascarosepion bandense, assembly GCA_037127315.1. Classification (NCBI taxonomy): domain Eukaryota; kingdom Metazoa; phylum Mollusca; class Cephalopoda; order Sepiida; family Sepiidae; genus Ascarosepion; species Ascarosepion bandense. Next base: position 1,895,250 of record JBBBDQ010000151.1, read on the forward strand.
CCAATTTTTTCAGTTCGCAATAAAACCAACCTTTTTTTGTTTTAACATTGAATGATGAATTGAAGCGATACAAAAAGTATTTCTCAAAATTTCATAAAATTAGTGTGGTAACAAAAAAAATATTTGTAAAATGAATTTCATTTGTGAATAATTGAATAAATCTTGAAAGTTGCATTAAAATCCAACAATTATTTGATTTTTGCAAGAATTTCTAAATTAATATCTTTTTCATTGCTAAAAAAAAAAAGAAAGACAGTAACATTTCCTATATAATTTATGGTCCTTTCCGCTGATACAAGAACACAAAAGGTTCTAAAACAGGATTAAAAAATGTAATTAAATAATCAAAAAATCCTTTATTCTTTCTTCCTCTTGAAGAACAGAATGATTTAGTTTGACAATAATACTTTGTTTACTTTGTTTGGGGGCTTTTTTTTTTCATCATCTATGCTCATTTTTGGCTTAACTTTGGACTTTGAGATACCTGTTTGATCATTTTTATCGCATAGTGGATTTTTATTTAAATTTAATTTCCCTAAACGGTGTTCGTCATTTTTGTAAAGTATGAAGATCGCTCTGAAAGTAATGTTTTTTAGTCTTAATTGGTCCACATCAGCGGCGGATGTCAGTGATCTGCTACAAAGACATTTACTTGTTTTGGAACGTCCCATTATTAATTCAATTTTTTTACCCGGGTGGCTCCGAAAGTAATGCCTCCTGTTTGATTATGTCGGTCCACGACGTCAAAGGTAGATGTTTCATGGCAGTCGAGATTTAACCTTCCCGCCAATAAGTCAGTTATTTTCCCTGTGACAGATAAAAGTTAATGCAATTTGCAAAGACAAGTTGTGTTAATGTATTTGAGCAGGTACAAAAAAACATAGGCCCGACTCGTGTCCACCTGATGGATTCTAGCTAGAAAATGGCTCATTCACTTGAATCCATTTTTAATCATTAGTCTGAGAAAAGGTTGTTTAAGGTAATATGAAAAGTTAACATCTTGATTATGTCATTATTTTCTCTTAAGAGTTATATGTGTCCCCATTTTAGTTGTTGCTGCTCTTGGAAGTTTTCAAATGATATGGTTTCTGTTATTTGTTAAAGTTCTTTTTTATTCTGCAGCACCATTCTACAAGTTCTAACAAAAGAGAGTACTCTTTAAAGCCTACGGGGTTCATTCACTTCAAGACATTTTTAATTATTGATCTGAGAAAGTGGTTGTATTTTTATTACAGTGAGGGTTACCCTGTACTAGGCTGGGAGCTGCTTGAGATGGAGGTTTACAAAGTAGCACACTTTATGTGAATAGGTGGGGAAGATAATGGTTAACCATAGACTTGAACTGATTAAGATTGTAGTGATCAGGAAAGCATCCTCGTAGGAGTCGGTTCTATAATGTAAAAAGAAAGAAGCCCAGTTTATGAAGATATGTGGGGAAGATAACAGTTAACCCTAGACTTGAACAGGTTAAGATTATAGTGATCGAGGAAGACCATTCTGGGAGTCAGATCCTCAAAGTAAGAGGTAAGAAGCACAGTTTATGAGGATATGTGGGGAAGATAACGGTTAACCCTAGACTTGAACAGGTTAAGATTATAGTGATCGAGGAAGACCATTCTGGGAGTCAAATCCTCAAAGTAAGAGGTAAGAAGCCCAGTTTATGAGGATATGTGGGGAAGATAACGGTTAACCCTAGACTTGAAGAGGTTAAGATTGTAGTGATCGAGGAAGACCATTCTGGGAGTCAGATCCTCAAAGTAAGAGGTAAGAAGCACAGTTTATGAGGATATGTGGGGAAGATAACGGTTAACCCTAGACTTGAAGAGGTTAAGATTGTAGTGATCGAGGAAGACCATTCTGGGAGTCAGATCCTCAAAGTAAGAGGTAAGAAGCACAGTTTATGAGGATATGTGGGGAAGATAACGGTTAACCCTAGACTTGAAGAGGTTAAGATTGTAGTGATCGAGGAAGACCATTCTGGGAGTCAGATCCTCAAAGTAAGAGGTAAGAATCACAGTTTATGAGGATATGTGGGGAAGATAACGGTTAACCCTAGACTTGAACAGGTTAAGATTGTAGTGATCGAGGAAGACCATTGTGGGAGTCAGATCCTCAAAGTAAGAGGTAAGAAGCACAGTTTATGAGGATATGTGGGGAAGATAACGGTTAACCCTAGACTTGAACAGGTTAAGATTGTAGTGATCGAGGAAGACCATTCTGGGAGTCAGATCCTCAAAGTAAGAGGTAAGAAGCACAGTTTATGAGGATATGTGGGGAAGATAACGGTTAACCCTAGACTTGAACAGGTTAAGATTATAGTGATTGAGGAAGACCATTCTGGGAGTCAGATCCTCAAGTAAGAGGTAAGAAGCACAGTTTATGAGGATATGTGGGAAGATAACGGTTAACCCTAGACTTGAACAGGTTAAGATTGTAGTGATCGAGGAAGACCATTCTGGGTGTCAGATCCTCAAAGTAAGAGGTAAGAAGCACAGTTTATGAGGATATGTGGGGGAAGATAACGGGTTAACCCTAGACTTGAAGAGGTTAAGATTGTAGTGATCGAGGAAGACCATTCTGGGTGTCAGATCCTCAAAGTAAGAGGTAAGAAGCACAGTTTATGAGGATATGTGGGAGATAACGGTTAACCCTAGACTTGGACAGGTTAAGATTGTGGTGATCGAGGAGAGATAATTCTGGGGCCAGATCCTCAAAGTAAGAGGTAAGAAGCACAGTTTATGAGGATATGTGGGGAAGATAACGGTTAACCCTAGACTTGAACAGGTTAAGATTATAATAGTGATTGAGGAAGACCATTCTGGGAGTCAGATCCTCAAAGTAAAGAGGTAAGAAGCACAGTTTATGAGGATATGTGGGGAGATAACGGTTAACCCTAGACTTGAAGAGGTTAAGATTGTAGTGATCGGTAGACCATTCTGGGAGTCAGATCCTCAAAGTAAGAGGTAAGAAGCACAGTTTATGAGAGGATATGTGGGGAAGATAACGGTTAACCCTAGACTTGAAGAGGTTAAGATTGTAGTGATCGAGGTAGACCATTCTGGGAGTCAGATCCTCAAAGTAAAGAGTAAGAAGCACAGTTTATGAGGATATGTGGGGAAGATAACGGTTAACCCTAGACTTGAACAGGTTAAGATTGTAGTGATCGAGGAAGACCATTCTGGGAGTCAGATCCTCAAAGTAAGAGGTAAAGCACAGTTTATGAGGATATGTAGGGAAGATAACGGGTCCAACCTAGACTTGAAAGGGTTAAGATTGTAGTGATCTAGGAAGACCATTCTGGGAGTCAGATCCTCAAAGTAGAGGTAAGAAGCACAGTTTATGAGGATATGTGGGGAAGATAACGGTTAACCCTAGACTTGAACAGGTTAAGATTGTTGTGATCGAGGAAGACCATTCTGGGAGTCAGATCCTCAAAGTAAGAGGTAAGAAGCACAGTTTATGAGGATATGTGGGGAAGATAACGGTTAACCCTAGACTTGAACAGGTTAAGATTATAGTGATTGAGGAAGACCATTCTGGGAGTCAGATCCTCAAAGTAAGAGGAAGCAGAAGCACAGTTTATGAGGATATGTGGGGAAGATAACGGTTAACCCTAGACTTGAACAGGTTAAGATTGTAGTGATCGAGGAAGACCATTCTGAGTCAGATCCTCAAAGTAAGAGAGGTAAGAAGCACAGTTTATGAGGATATGTGGGGAAGATAACGGTTAACCCTAGACTTGAAGAGGTTAAGATTGTAGTGATCGAGGAAGACCATTCTACTAAGTCCAGATCCTCAAAGTAAGAGGTAAGAAGCACAGTTTATGAGGATATGTAGAGGAAGATAACGGTTAACCCTAGACTTGAAGAGGTTAAGATTGTAGTGATCGAGGAGAAGACCATTCTGGGAGTCAGATCCTCAAAGTAAGAGGTAAGAATCACAGTTTATGAGGATATGTGGGGAAGATAACGGTTAACCTAGACTTGAACAGGTTAAGATTATAGTGATTGAGGAAGACCATTCTGGGGAGTCAGATCCTCAAAGTAAGAGGTAAGAAGCACAGTTTATGAGGATATGTGGGGAAGATAACGGTTAACCCTAGACTTGAACAGGTTAAGATTGTAGTGATCGAGGAAGACCATTCTGGGAGTCAGATCCTCAAAGTAAGAGGTAAGAAGCACACAGTTTATGAGGATATGTGGGGAAGATAACGGTTAACCCTAGACTTGAAGAGGTTAAGATTGTAGTGATCGAGGAAGACCATTCTGGGAGTCAGATCCTCAAAGTAAGAGGTAAGAAGCACAGTTTATGAGGATATGTGGGGAAGATAACGGTTAACCCTAGACTTGAACAGGTTAAGATTGTAGTGATCGTGGAAGACTCTTTTGGGAGTCATATCCTCAAAGTAAGTGGTAAGATGCACAGTTTATGAGGATATGTGGGGAAGATAACGGTTAACCCTAGACTTGAACAGGTTAAGATTGTAGTGATCGTGGAAGACTCTTTTGGGAGTCATATCCTCAAAGTAAGTGGTAAGATGCACAGTTTATGAGGATATGTGGGGAAGATAACGGTTAACCCTAGACTTGAACAGGTTAAGATTATAGTGATCGAGGAAGACCATTCTGGGAGTCAGATCCTCAAAGTAAGGGGTAAGAAGCACATTTTATGAGGATATGTGGGGAAGATAACGGTTAACCCTAGACTTGAACAGGTTAAGATTATAGTGATTGAGGAAGACCATTCTGGGAGTCAGATCCTCAAAGTAAGAGGTAAGAAGCACAGTTTATGAGGATATGTGGGGAAGATAACGGTTAACCCTAGACTTGAACAGGTTAAGATTGTAGTGATCGAGGCAGACCATTCTGGGAGTCAGATCCTCAAAGTAAGAGGTAAGAAGCACAGTTTATGAGGATATGTGGGGAAGATAACGGTTAACCCTAGACTTGAACAGGTTAAGATTGTAGTGATCGAGGAAGACCATTCTGGGAGTCAGATCCTCAAAGTAAGAGGTAAGAAGCACAGTTTATGAGGATATGTGGGGAAGGTAACGGTTAACCCTAGACTTGAACAGGTTAAGATTGTAGTGATCGAGGAAGACCATTCTGGGAGTCAGATCCTCAAAGTAAGAGGTAAGAAGCACAGTTTATGAGGATATGTGGGGAAGATAACGGTTAACCCTAGACTTGAACAGGTTAAGATTATAGTGATTGAGGAAGACCATTCTGGGAGTCAGATCCTCAAAGTAAGAGGTAAGAAGCACAGTTTATGAGGATATGTGGGGAAGATAACGGTTAACCCTAGACTTGAACAGGTTAAGATTGTAGTGATCGAGGAAGACCATTCTGGGTGTCAGATCCTCAAAGTAAGAGGTAAGAAGCACAGTTTATGAGGATATGTGGGGAAGATAACGGTTAACCCTAGACTTGAAGAGGTTAAGATTGTAGTGATCGAGGAAGACCATTCTGGGTGTCAGATCCTCAAAGTAACAGGTAAGAAGCACAGTTTATGAGGATATGTGGGGAAGATAACGGTTAACCCTAGACTTGAAGAGGTTAAGATTGTAGTGATCGAGGAAGACCATTCTGGGAGTCAGATCCTCAAAGTAAGAGGTAAGAAGCACAGTTTATGAGGATATGTGGGGAAGATAACGGTTAACCCTAGACTTGAACAGGTTAAGATTGTAGTGATCGAGGAAGACCATTCTGGGAGTCAGATCCTCAAAGTAAGAGGTAAGAAGCACAGTTTATGAGGATATGTGGGGAAGATAACGGTTAACCCTAGACTTGAAGAGGTTAAGATTGTAGTGATCGAGGAAGACCATTCTGGGAGTCAGATCCTCAAAGTAAGAGGTAAGAAGCACAGTTTATGAGGATATGTGGGGAAGATAACGGTTAACCCTAGACTTGAACAGGTTAAGATTATAGTGATTGAGGAAGACCATTCTGGGAGTCAGATCCTCAAAGTAAGAGGTAAGAAGCACAGTTTATGAGGATATGTGGGGAAGATAACGGTTAACCCTAGACTTGAACAGGTTAAGATTGTAGTGATCGAGGAAGACCATTCTGGGAGTCAGATCCTCAAAGTAAGAGGTAAGAAGCACAGTTTATGAGGATATGTGGGGAAGATAACGGTTAACCCTAGACTTGAAGAGGTTAAGATTGTAGTGATCGAGGAAGACCATTCTGGGAGTCAGATCCTCAAAGTAAGAGGTAAGAAGCACAGTTTATGAGGATATGTGGGGAAGATAACGGTTAACCCTAGACTTGAACAGGTTAAGATTGTAGTGATCGTGGAAGACTCTTTTGGGAGTCATATCCTCAAAGTAAGTGGTAAGATGCACAGTTTATGAGGATATGTGGGGAAGATAACGGTTAACCCTAGACTTGAACAGGTTAAGATTATAGTGATTGAGGAAGACCATTCTGGGAGTCAGATCCTCAAAGTAAGGGGTAAGAAGCACATTTTATGAGGATATGTGGGGAAGATAACGGTTAACCCTAGACTTGAACAGGTTACGATTATAGTGATTGAGGAAGACCATTGTGGGAGTCAGATCCTCAAAGTAAGAGGTAAGAAGCACAGTTTATGAGGATATGTGGGGAAGATAACGGTTAACCCTAGACTTGAACAGGTTAAGATTGTAGTGATCGAGGAAGACCATTCTGGGAGTCAGATCCTCAAAGTAAGAGGTAAGAAGCACAGTTTATGAGGATATGTGGGGAAGATAACGGTTAACCCTAGACTTGAACAGGTTAAGATTGTAGTGATCGTGGAAGACTCTTTTGGGAGTCATATCCTCAAAGTAAGTGGTAAGATGCACAGTTTATGAGGATATGTGGGGAAGATAACGGTTAACCCTAGACTTGAAGAGGTTAAGATTGTAGTGATCGAGGAAGACCATTCTGGGAGTCAGATCCTCAAAGTAAGAGGTAAGAAGCACAGTTTATGAGGATATGTGGGGAAGATAACGGTTAACCCTAGACTTGAACAGGTTAAGATTGTAGTGATCGTGGAAGACTCTTTTGGGAGTCATATCCTCAAAGTAAGTGGTAAGATGCACAGTTTATGAGGATATGTGGGGAAGATAACGGTTAACCCTAGACTTGAACAGGTTAAGATTGTAGTGATCGTGGAAGACTCTTTTGGGAGTCATATCCTCAAAGTAAGTGGTAAGATGCACAGTTTATGAGGATATGTGGGGAAGATAACGGTTAACCCTAGACTTGAACAGGTTAAGATTGTAGTGATCGAGGCAGACCATTCTGGGAGTCAGATCCTCAAAGTAAGAGGTAAGAAGCACAGTTTATGAGGATATGTGGGGAAGATAACGGTTAACCCTAGACTTGAACAGGTTAAGATTGTAGTGGTCGAGGAAGACCATTCTGGGAGTCAGATCCTCAAAGTAAGAGGTAAGAAGCACAGTTTATGAGGATATGTGGGGAAGATAACGGTTAACCCTAGACTTGAACAGGTTAAGATTATAGTGATTGAGGAAGACCATTCTGGGAGTCAGATCCTCAAAGTAAGAGGTAAGAAGCACAGTTTATGAGGATATGTGGGGAAGATAACGGTTAACCCTAGACTTGAACAGGTTAAGATTGTAGTGATCGAGGAAGACCATTCTGGGTGTCAGATCCTCAAAGTAAGAGGTAAGAAGCACAGTTTATGAGGATATGTGGGGAAGATAACGGTTAACCCTAGACTTGAAGAGGTTAAGATTGTAGTGATCGAGGAAGACCATTCTGGGTGTCAGATCCTCAAAGTAAGAGGTAAGAAGCACAGTTTATGAGGATATGTGGGGAAGATAACGGTTAACCCTAGACTTGGACAGGTTAAGATTGTAGTGATCGAGGAAGACCATTCTGGGAGTCAGATCCTCAAAGTAAGAGGTAAGAAGCACAGTTTATGAGGATATGTGGGGAAGATAACGGTTAACCCTAGACTTGAACAGGTTAAGATTATAGTGATTGAGGAAGACCATTCTGGGAGTCAGATCCTCAAAGTAAGAGGTAAGAAGCACAGTTTATGAGGATATGTGGGGAAGATAACGGTTAACCCTAGACTTGAACAGGTTAAGATTGTAGTGATCGAGGAAGACCATTCTGGGAGTCAGATCCTCAAAGTAAGAGGTAAGAAGCACAGTTTATGAGGATATGTGGGGAAGATAACGGTTAACCCTAGACTTGAAGAGGTTAAGATTGTAGTGATCTAGGAAGACCATTCTGGGAGTCAGATCCTCAAAGTAAGAGGTAAGAAGCACAGTTTATGAGGATATGTGGGGAAGATAACGGTTAACCCTAGACTTGAACAGGTTAAGATTGTTGTGATCGAGGAAGACCATTCTGGGAGTCAGATCCTCAAAGTAAGAGGTAAGAAGCACAGTTTATGAGGATATGTGGGGAAGATAACGGTTAACCCTAGACTTGAACAGGTTAAGATTGTAGTGATCGTGGAAGACTCTTTTGTGAGTCATATCCTCAAAGTAAGAGGTAAGAAGCACAGTTTATGAGGATATGTGGGGAAGATAACGGTTAACCCTAGACTTGAACAGGTTAAGATTGTAGTGATCGAGGAAGACCATTCTAGAGTCAGATCCTCAAAGTAAGAGGTAAGAAGCACAGTTTATGAGGATATGTGGGGAAGATAACGGTTAACCTAGACTTGAACAGGTTAAGATTGTAGTGATCGAGGAAGACCATTCTGGGGAGTCAGATCCTCAAAGTAAGAGGTAAGAAGCACAGTTTATGAGGATATGTAGGGAAGATAACGGTTAACCCTAGACTTGAACAGGTTAAGATTGTAGTGATCGAGAAGACCATTCTGGGTGTCAGATCCTCAAAGTAAGAAGAGTGAAAGCACAGTTTATGAGGATATGTGGGGAAGATAACGGTTAACCCTAGACTTGAACAGGTTAAGATTATAGTGATTGAGGAAGACCATTCTGGGAGTCAGATCCTCAAAGTAAGAGGTAAGAAGCACAGTTTATGAGGATATGTGGGAAGATAACGGTTAACCCTAGACTTGAGCAAGTTAAGATTGTAGTGATCGAGGAAGACCATTCTAGGAGTCAGATCCTCAAAGTAAGAGGTAAGAAGCACAGTTTATGAGGATATGTGGGGAAGATAACGGTTAACCCTAGACTTGAAGAGGTTAAGATTGTAGTGATCGAGGAAGACCATTCTGGGAGTCAGATCCTCAAAGTAAGAGGTAAGAAGCACAGTTTATGAGGATATGTGGGGAAGATAACGGTTAACCCTAGACTTGAACAAGGTTAAGATTGTAGTGATCGTGGAAGACTCTTTTGGGAGTCATATCCTCAAAGTAAGTGGTAAGATGCACAGTTTATGAGGATATGTGGGAAGATAACGGTTAACCCTAGACTTGAACAGGTTAAGATTATAGTGATTGAGGGAAGACCATTCTGGGAGTCAGATCCTCAAAGTAAGGGGTAAGAAGCACATTTTATGAGGATATGTGGGGAAGATAACGGTTAACCCTAGACTTGAACAGGGTTAAGATTATAGTGATTGAGGAAGACCATTCTGGGAGTCAGATCCTCAAAGTAAGAGGTAAGAAGCACAGTTTATGAGGATATGTGGGGAAGATAACGGTTAACCCTAGACTTGAACAGGTTAAGATTGTAGTGATCGAGGCAGACCATTCTGGGGAGTCAGATCCTCAGAAACAAGAGGTAAGAAGCACAGTTTATGAGGATATGTGGGGAAGATAACGGTTAACCCTAGACTTGAACAGGTTAAGATTGTAGTGATCGTGGAAGACTCTTTTGGGAGTCATATCCTCAAAGTAAGTGGTAAGATGCACAGTTTATGAGGATATGTGGGAAGATAACGGTTAACCCTAGACTTGAACAGGTTAAGATTATAGTGATCGAGGAAGACCATTCTGGGAGTCAGATCCTCAAAGTAAGGGGTAAGAAGCACATTTTATGAGGATATGTGGGGAAGATAACGGTTAACCCTAGACTTGAACAGGTTAAGATTATAGTGATTGAGGAAGACCATTCTGGGAGTCAGATCCTCAAAGTAAGAGGTAAGAAGCACAGTTTATGAGGATATGTGGGGAAGATAACGGTTAACCCTAGACTTGAACAGGTTAAGATTGTAGTGATCGAGGCAGACCATTCTGGGAGTCAGATCCTCAAAGTAAGAGGTAAGAAGCACAGTTTATGAGGATATGTGGGGAAGATAACGGTTAACCCTAGACTTGAACAGGTTAAGATTGTAGTGATTGAGGAAGACCATTCTGGGAGTCAGATCCTCAAAGTTAGGGGTAAGAAGCACATTTTATGAGGATATGTGGGGAAGATAACGGTTAACCCTAGACTTGAACAGGTTAAGATTATAGTGATTGAGGAAGACCATTCTGGGAGTCAGATCCTCAAAGTAAGAGGTAAGAAGCACAGTTTATGAGGATATGTGGGGAAGATAACGGTTAACCCTAGACTTGAACAGGTTAAGATTGTAGTGATCGAGGCAGACCATTCTGGGAGTCAGATCCTCAAAGTAAGAGGTAAGAAGCACAGTTTATGAGGATATGTGGGGAAGATAACGGTTAACCCTAGACTTGAACAGGTTAAGATTGTAGTGATCGTGGAAGACTCTTTTTGGGAGTCATATCCTCAAAGTAAGTGGTAAGATGCACAGTTTATGAGGATATGTGGGGAAGATAACGGTTAACCCTAGACTTGAACAGGTTAAGATTATAGTGATCGAGGAAGACCATTCTGGGAGTCAGATCCTCAAAGTAAGGGGTAAGAAGCACATTTTATGAGGATATGTGGGGAAGATAACGGTTAACCCTAGACTTGAACAGGTTAAGATTATAGTGATTGAGGAAGACCATTCTGGGAGTCAGATCCTCAAAGTAAGTGGTAAGATGCACAGTTTATGAGGATATGTGGGGAAGATAACGGTTAACCCTAGACTTGAAGAGGTTAAGATTGTAGTGATCGAGGAAGACCATTCTGGGAGTCAGATCCTCAAAGTAAGAGGTAAGAAGCACAGTTTATGAGGATATGTGGGGAAGGTAACGGTTAACCCTAGACTTGAACAGGTTAAGATTATAGTGATTGAGGAAGACCATTCTGGGAGTCAGATCCTCAAAGTAAGAGGTAAGAAGCACAGTTTATGAGGATATGTGGGGAAGATAACGGTTAACCCTAGACTTGAACAGGTTAAGATTGTAGTGATCGAGGTAGACCATTCTGGGAGTCAGATCCTCAAAGTAAGAGGTAAGAAGCACAGTTTATGAGGATATGTGGGGAAGATAACGGTTAACCCTAGACTTGAACAGGTTAAGATTGTAGTGATCGTGGAAGACTCTTTTGGGAGTCATATCCTCAAAGTAAGAGGTAAGAAGCACAGTTTATGAGGATATGTGGGGAAGATAACGGTTAACCCTAGACTTGAACAGGTTAAGATTGTAGTGATCGAGGAAGACCATTCTGGGAGTCAGATCCTCAAAGTAAGAGGTAAGAAGCACAGTTTATGAGGATATGTGGGGAAGATAACGGTTAACCCTAGACTTGAACAGGTTAAGATTGTAGTGATCGAGGAAGACCATTCTGGGTGTCAGATCCTCAAAGTAAGAGGTAAGAAGCACAGTTTATGCTGATATGTGGGGAAGATAACGGTTAATCCTAGACTTTTTTTTTTTTTTTTAAATCATTTCACCCCGAGCAAGGCGGAAATGCCACTGATGTGCAGGGGGCTACATAAATGTAAAAAGATTAATTAGAAAAGAGTGAGGAGTGCAAACTAGTTAGAAAGGAACAATAGAAAGCTAAGAAAGCAGGTGCGATGACAGATACATAGGTGGAGAGAAAGGGAAGGTTATACGGGGTTAGGGAGAGAGCTAGAGTCCAGTGGTTAGTAGATGAGTATTGACTTTGCATTTAAATTTCTGGAGGTTGTAGCCGTCAGGAAAGCAAGAATACGGGAGCGAGTTCCACAGGCAGGAAGTGCAAGAGAAGAAGCTGCAGGAGTAGAATTGTCGTCTGCATTTGGCTAACCTGACTGTGAATGGGTGGGACCCAGTTGCCAGTCTGGTTGCACGAGTAAACACCTGTTGAGGAGGCATCAGTGACTTAAGTTCATCTGAGCAGAAGCCATGAAAGTATTTATAGAACAGACAAAGGGAAGCCACATTTCGACGATGGGGAAGTGGCTGCAGTCGAGCCGCCAGATCAGTACCTATCACATTACAGACTCTCCTTTGGAGCCTGTCAAGAACACTGAGGAGAACGGCAGGGGCACCTGACCATAAATGGCAGCAGTACTCCATGCACGGACAGATGGTTGACTTGTATATATGCAGGATGGATTCAGGTGGAAAAAACATCCTGGATCAACATAGTGACCCAACCTTCTTAGCAATAGATTTTGCTATGGATTCAATATAGTGGTTCCATTTGAGGTCTGAGGATAGGGTAAGTCCGAGGAGGCGTAGTGTATTACTCTCCAGGAGAATCGCTTGGTCCATGCTTATGGGAGGCAGGAGAGGTTGCCTGTAATGGTTGACAGACAACAGCTTGGTCTTAGATGAATTGAAGTTGACAAGCCACTTCTTGCCCCAGTTCACAACAGAGTGTAGATCTCGTTCAAGGTCAGCAGCGAGATTATGTCTGTCCGCCACGACAGGTTTCTTACTGGTGCGGGAGTATATTGTAGTGTCATCTGCGTAGATGCCTACTTGGGACTTGATCTCATCTGGGAGGTCGTTGATGAAAATAAGGAAGAGCGTTGGGCCCAGGATAGAGCCCTGTGGGACACCAGCATTCGTGCTGTAGGACGAAGAGGCACGTCCATTCAGAACGACCTTCATTTTGCGGTTATTTAAGAAAGATTGGATTAGGTCAAGCAGGCGACCGGTAATACCATAACCGCATAGTTTGCATAGGAGGCCAGAGTGCCAGACTCTGTCAAAAGCCTTGGAGATGTCCAGAGCAACCACACGAGCCTTGTCAGACTCATCAAGGGCCTGTAGCATGTACTCCGTTACGGTTGCTAGCAGGTCGGCCGTGGACCTGGCAAAGCGGAATCCATATTGCCTGTCAGAGAACAGTTTGTGGGCAGTGAGATGATGAACTATTTCAGCATTGATTATAGCCTCGAATACTTTCCCGAATATCGGTAGAAGACTGATAAGGCGATAGTTGGATGGGTCCGAGGGTTCACCACAATTCTTAAATACAGGAACGACTGAAGAGAACTTCCAGCATGCAGGAAAGCAGGAAGCAGAAAGGCAGTAGTTAAATAGTTTAGAGAGGACAGGGGAAAGTTCAGGAGCACACCTCTTAAGGACTATCACCGGGATTCCATCATCTCCACACGCTTTATGGGGGTCGAGTTTTGAAATTACTCTGGATACTACTGTCGGGGTAATATATACGTCATGCAGTTTGGCCTCAGTTCTAATAGGGAAGTCGTGTGGGTGTACTCCAGACGAGTCGAATGTGAAGTTGGATGAGAATCTGTGGGCAAAGCACTCAGCTTTGTCCGCAGATGACGTGAGAACCTCAAATCCATGGATTAAAGGAGGTATTGAGGATTTCCTATTGTTGAGCACTCGTTTACAAATCCTCCAATAGTCCTTGGAGCCGAACTTGCGGTCAGCTATGTGCTGTCGCATTCTCTCAGCAAACAACTGTTTGGCGTCATTTAGGGTTCTCTTGCACTCATTGCGAGCAGATATGAACAGGCGCCTATTGTGATCAGTTGACTGTCTCCGGAATAGACGGAAGTAATGGTTCCTGTAGGCAATGGCGGCTGAGCAGGCTGGAGAGAACCACGGAGAGGAATGAGGTTTTAAGCAATACTTCCTGGTGGGTATGAAGGCATCAATGCCAGCTTTCACCCATGACGAGACCTCAGAGGCACAGTCATCAACTGATAGGTCGAACACTTTTCCCCAAGGGACGTCGCAGAGGAAATCATGAAGGGCATCCCAGTCAGCTTTTTGGTAGAGGTAGGAGGTCCTATAGGTAGGAGGCTCCTCGGGGGAGTGAAACAGGTTAAGATTGTAGTGATCGAAGGAAGACCATTTTGGGAGTCAGATCCTCAAAGTAAGAGGTAAGAAGCACAGTTTATGAGGATATGTGGGGAAGATAACGGTTAACCCTAGACTTGGACAGGTTAAGATTGTAGTGATCAAGGAAGACCATTTTGGGAGTCAGATCCTCAAAGTAAGAGGTAAGAAGCACAATTTATGAGGATATGTGGGGAAGATAACGGTTAACCCTAGACTTGAACAGGTTAAGATTATAGTGATCGAGGAAGACCATTCTGGGAGTCAGATCCTCAAAGTAAGAGGTAAGAAGCATAGTTTATGAGGATATGTGGGGAAGATAACGGTTAACCCTAGACTTGGACAGGTTAAGATTGTGTTGATCGATGAAGACCATTCTAGGAGTCAGACCCTCAAAGTAAAATCTAAGAAGCAGAGTTTATGAGGATATGTGTGGAAGATAATGGTTAACTGTGAATTTGAACAGGTTAAGATTGTAATGATCAAGGAAACATCCTCTTGAGAGTCTGTTTGATAGAGCAGTGGTTCATGAGAAGAAGCTGCTTAAGTGAAATTTTCTAATGGAAGGAATACAGAAATCATGAGGATGGTTTACATGGTGCACCCTCAAACTGGTGGAATCAAGTAACATAGTTCATTTGAGCACTTTCCACGGAAACAGTGATAGAGCAGTGAGAGGCTTGACTCATCCTATCTGTGAGAGAGAGGATGCAGGGTAGAAATAACTTGTCACCCACAATGACATGGAGATGGTTTTGGACTATCAAGACCGAAAAGAAGTCCACTATTTATTGCTATTTCTAGTAATAATGAGGTTTTCCTTCCTAACCTTTTGTTTAAATAAGTGTGGAGAGTCAACATCTTGATTATACCATTATTTTGTCTAAAGAATTACGTGTGCTCTCCATTTTTTTAATTTATTGCCACTGTTGGAAATCAAGTTGTGTGGTTTCAGTTAATTGGTAAAAATCTTTTTGATTCTGTAGCACCAGTCTATGTGATCAAACAAAAGACAGTTTTCAAAACTTACTGGGTTCATTATTTACTTGAATCTATTTCTAATCATTAATCTGAGAAAACGGTTGTATGCCACTGATAGCTGAGACATTTCTGAATGAATTGGCTGACATGTGTGGCATCCATGTGAGACAGTGATTTTGTTACAGAATGAGAACAATCTAATTCTAAGGAGTCAATAAAGGGTCTAATTCATAATTCCTTGAAGTTTACCAACATTGACAGACATTTGAAGAAAGCCATTGAATACAGCAACTGAAATGTTGTGACCGTAATAAATCAGTGTATGATAATAATTCTCTATCTCAAAAATTCAGGAAAAAAAATCACAGATTATGGATGACAATTATAAAACCTGAAATCACAAGAAAGAACAATGAATGTAATAAAAATATATAAACAATATATTCTATCATGAAAGAAAAGATTTTATTTAACATTTTCTAAAGGTAACCAAATATGACACACTTTTAGGAAGGGTACAAAAGCTGAAATGAAAAAGGGATAGTATTTTCATTGTCTGATTGAATTTCAGACTACAAGATAATTAGATACACTTAACCAACTCTCTTAGCTACAAAGCTATTGTTGTATAGGACAATTCAGTAGTAAATTTTGATGCCTTAAGACTAATAATGTTCTTTCATAATCAAAGACTCGTAATTGGCACTTATTTCTACACTTGACCTGCTGAGATTATTAGAGTATAACCTATGCACTGATTCTTTCAACTGTCTTATTTTCTGATGCTGTTTTTTGCTAATTATTCTTTCTTTATTCCACAAGAATTAGACACTTCACCTTGTTTTTTTCTTCACACATGATCAGTCAAGCTTGATTTCATAAACTCTTCATGGATTATGAGTTTTATGTTTAATTATAAGTATTTTCATTGCCTGATTGAATTTCATACTACAAGGCAATTAGATGCCCTTAACCATCTCTTTTTTTTTTATCTGCAAGGCCATTGCTGTTTTGAATCGACTATTCAGTAGTTGAATTTTGATGCCTTAAGACTAATACATGTTCTTTCATAATCAAAGACTCACAATTGGCATGTTTCTCATTCTTGACCTGCTGAGATTGTTAGAGAATAACATATGCACAATCTGGTAGTGGAATTTTGATACCTTAATCCTTTAGCATTCAGCACACACAAACATGCTCTGTAAATATTGATTCTTAAAGTCTGCATAACTACCTGCATTATATGCAATGATGTTGTCATATATTATGGCAGAGTATACATAAGGCTGATTATGGCAGGTTGAACATTGAAAGCCAGTATTCACAGGGTGGATTTGGGTAGGCTAATCACTGAAAGGTTAAGGCTATTATATGCTTTTTCATAATCAAAGACTTCTGATGACGAGTCCTCTTCAAGACTGTCCTGGGTATGACCTTAAACTGCATCCGGCAGCAAGGCCTCTGATTGGGAGGTTGTGAGAAGAATGGAACCACCTCTTAATTGCTGTTGTTGCCAGGTCCACCCTGACCCAGAGTGGTAGCACCTGTTGGGGTTCCAGCTATGGGTAAATAGTTAACCCCCAAATTGTGGTCAAAATGCTATGAAAGTATTTACCAACAAAATTTTTTTTGAATGAAAAATATTACCATCCAAACCTTTTTGGAATGAAAAATGTTACCAACAAAATCTTTTTTGAAGAAGATAACTCTATGCTCCCTCAATACACTGCCTAATGATAACCAACAAAACTTTATTGAATGAAAAATGTTACCAACAAAACTTTATTGAATGAAAAATGTTACCAACAAAACTTTATTGAATGAAAAATGTTACCAACAAAACTTTATTGAATGAAAAATGTTACCAACAAAACTTTATTGAATGAAAAATGTTACCAACAAAACTTTATTGAATGAAAAATGTTACCAACAAAACTTTATTGAATGAAAAATGTTACCAACAAAACTTTATTGAATGAAAAATGTTACCAACAAAACTTTATTGAATGAAAAATGTTACCAACAAAACTTTATTGAATGAAAAATGTTACCAACAAAACTTTATTGAAATTGAACCATATTAAAAAAAAAAATGTGATCCCAATATTCAAAGACTGACCCTTAAATGACCAAAATGGTTGATGGGTCATTAAACCAAACCAAACCAGACCTCTTCAAGACCTACAGTATTCATTCTCTTGAATTCATTTTTAATTCTTGATTTAAGAAAACAGTTATATATAGCTGACAGTTTAGACATTCCTGAACAGAGTTTGATGCCATGCATGACATCCACATAAGATTTTATATCTGACCAGGTTATTTAAGAACATTGCTCAAGCTATTAGGTTAAAGTTTTGATTTTGTAGCAACTTGTAGGGTTGTGAAAAACTATCCCTTTTATATTCAATTTTCTTATCTCCTATGCTAAATTTATTTAACATATGACAAAAATTCAATCAGAGTTGATATATTATGAAATCTAACAATCCACCCAAAAGAACTGCTGAAAATGCCAAAGTCAACTTCTTTCTATACTTAGAATTCATATTTTCATTATAATGCTTTGAAGTAGTTCAAAGAATTTTTCCTTTTATTTACATATCTTGTTTTACCTGTGAACTCTTTGTTAATCTGGCACCTTCCATTTTGAATTTTCAGATCCCAATAACAGTAGGTGTTTTTCTGAACAGCTATTATGACATGAAGTACAGTCATTTTGGTGTTTTCTATGCAACAGTTGGTGTCTTGGTCACATCTCTCTACCAAGTTGTGAGTATATATATATATACTTTACATAATGTATTTGCTAACCCATAAGACTTAAAAAAAAATGAAAAGAAATCAAGTGTTCCATGGATTATTATTGCAGAAAGGAGGCTGAATACCAATGGCTCCAGTGTTACTTTACTGTAAAGCAAACTGTATTTACTAATCTTTGTACTGCACACAGCTAAGTGGTGGTTTTCTAAACATACTTTACATATGGCACATGGGTCACTCAGTGAGGATCAAACTTATTCAGCCATAATTGGTCTAGCAAGACAAGCTTGCTAAACATTACACCACATTGAAGTGCCCAAATCATTTTTTAAGCATAGCTTAGAATAGCACAAGGCTGAAAGTATGGAGCACCCAGAGAGGATTGTTCAGTCATAATTGATTTCATGAAGCAAGCTTGTTACGTTGAAGTGCCCCTACACATGGCTACAAGTTACCATGGTGTTTATTCAAATCTTTGTTTTCTATGGAGTTAAATGTTCTAATTTATTGACAACTGGCTTAATGGATTTTTTTTTTTTATAAATTATCAACCCTTTGTTTCTTATTAAAAGCTGAAATATGTTTTGAATTATAAGATTTCATTATAATATTTCATTAAAAATTTTTGGGAGATAATGGTTTTTCCAGATACAAGTTTTATTGTTTAACCCATAGCTGAGAGGGAAGAGTCATCTTTTGTCACAAACATTGTTTGAATTTTTGAATAATTATTATTGCTTTTGGCCACTGCCTTTCCATAGTTTATATTCTCTGACCTGAAATACGACTGTTTACCAAAACACAACCACATTCCTTTAATACAAAGCTGTTCTTGTATTCTTAATTTTCCAAAAATAATATAAATAATAAAAATGAATAATTATTATTGCTTTTGGCCACTGCCTTTCCATAGTTTATATTCTCTAACTTGAAATACAGCTGTTTACCAAAACACAACCACATTCCTTTAATACAAAGCTGGTCTTGTATTCTTAATTTTCCAAAAATAATATAGATAATAAAAATAAATACATTTTTATTTCTATATTTCCTGACCTGGAGAACAGCTGTCTTAACACAATTTTGCCTGTCACATGGCATTCTTGACTTTTCAAAACAACATTTATTTTCTATTTTATATTGCTGGCTTGCATTTTTGCTGTATAATAACATCTGTTCAATATAAATACACTTCTGAGCGAAATTATGTTCTGTAGTCAGAGAATATATAACGCCTTGCTGACAGGGCAGTGATGTCACAAATCTTAAACTAAATCCCGGCATTGTTATTTATAAATAATTTTTATCCAGTAATTGTTTGGCTTCAAATTTTAATATTCAATTTTTACTGAAAAAAAAAACCCACAACTCACAACAAAAGAGGTGATTCCTGCAATGGTATGGAGAGGGTGGATAAAATTAAGTTTCTGAGCATATGCATTGTGGAGGTTCTTTTCTGGTCTTGCAATACCTTTGCATTAGTCAAGAAGGTGCACTCAGTGACCCTGTTTGAGAATTCTCATAAAATAATTTACAAAGAGAGCAACTGATGACTTTCTACTTCTGCTCTATGGCTTATGACCATATCACATTGAAACACCGGTTCCTATACGATTCCTGAAGTTAAGTAGCATCAAGCCAGATTAATACTTAGATGAGTGACCACTTGGAAATACAAGGTGCTGTAAGCTTTGATGTGTGTATAGTGTAATAGATAATGGCTCAAAATTGTTAATTGGAGGGCAAAGTTTCAATTCCCATTGAGTTCATCTTATTCACTTCCATGTAAATACTCTTGGGAACTGTATAAATCCTTTTCTTCTGCCAGCTATGGGTTAATTAGTAAGACTCATTTCACCAAATGATTATTATCTCAAAAAATAATTTAAATGAAAAAAAAAATTGTGTAGAGGTTGATATGCCATTAAACAAAAAACAACCAACTAACCTCTGTTCTGTTGAGAGATTGTTGACATATGACATCACTGTTTGGCATGTCAGCTGCTTGGCAGTAGGCACGAGAGCCCTCCAAAGGAATATAGGTATTGCCCAGAAAATGATTTGCAGCTCTACTTGGAGGACATTTTTTTTGTTGTTGCAGAAGAGCAGAAAACCTAATGAAAGAAAGCATGCATCCTGAGCAGCACTTGTTTGAACTTTTACTCTCAGGGTGACATCTTAATTCTATTAGCTCTTGAAAGCACTTCAAGTGACAGTTTTTATCCTTGGGTCAAGCAGATAATCTTTGATGTATTTTAAATGTTAATTAGTCCTGGGTATGACTGTAAACTACATCTAGCAGTAAGGTTGCTGATTGGGAGAATAGAAATTTTGGGGAATGTGGAATGACCTCTTAATTGCTATTGTTCCCAGGGCCACCATAACTCAAGGTGGTAGCACCTGTTAGGGTCCCAGCTATGGGCAAATAGTGAACCCCAAACAAAAACAAAACACTATGTAAGTATAAAAATACATATTTATAGTAAAACTACCAACAAGTTTAAAGCAAAATGACAGAGAATATATTTTATCTGTAGTTGAAGCCATAAAATTGTGTTCAAAATATTTCAATTAAATTTCAGCATTAAATGACCCATAAAGATGTTGATATATCATTAAATGAATCAATCTTAAATGTTTATCAGTCAGTCAGTTAAGTGCCATATGTGATACACGCTTGGGCGATCATGTCTCGAAAGAGACATGACTGACTGGGCAGAAGATCATCCCGCAGTAGGTTGCCATTGCTTTCTGCAGTAGACTGGTTGCCAACCAAGGCTATAGAACCCAATCTGTCCTATTATTTAACCCTTAACTGGGGGGAAGAGACAGATTAATACCTTTCCCAAGGGTATTTGCGCGTAAGTGAATACAATGGATTCAACTGGAATTTGAACTCGGCTCTCCGATTTCTCGTTCCGAGCTGATATCCACTGGACCACAACGCACATATAAATGTTTATACTTTTCCTTATTTGAAGCTGCACCTGTTTTTTATTTGTGTGTGTGTGTGTGTTAGTGCACCTGGCCTGGAGAATGCTGTCCAATTTTAATTTGCATTGTACAGTGAAAATAAGAATAAATAAACGAACATTTTTTTTCCTGTCATCAAAGAAAAATCTACCTCCCTGTAGATTAAATAAAGGGTTCAGCTTGAAATTCCCTGTGGGTTACCTAGATCAGCACACACACACACACACACACACACACACACACACACCTGATGAAGGCCAGAGCACACAATGGCTGAAACATTGTAATAGAAACAACAAAGATGAGAACTAACTAGTATAAATAAAGATGACTTTGTCAATCAAATGCAAAATAATGTCTTGTCTTTACTTTTTCAGTGGGTCGGAGAAAAGCAACATGAGCTACAAGTCAACTCAATGCAGTTACTTTTTTACCAGGCGCCGCTGTCAACTCTCATGCTCCTGGTTATTGTTCCATTTTTTGAGCCACTCCTTAATTTTCACGTATTCCATTCTTGGAATTGGCTAGCTGCTGTAAGTATCACTTGTATGTTGGTCAATTCACTGTCAACCCTTTGTTTCTCCATTATCACTTTGTCTATCAGCCAATGTAGACAAACGTCTCTGTGTGTGTACTGCATTTTCTTGTGTGTGGTATGAAAAATTTTCAATGCAAAAATTGCTGGGTGAGAGTCATCTTTAATGTTTACAGAAATTTTTACTATGCATTTTATTATGCATGTCAATGTTTACACAATGAAATCCATATTAACTGATATTTTTTTAAATCATTTCACCCCCAAATAAGGCAATAAAGCCACTAACACACAAGGGATTACCGAGTCTGAAAGAATATGAGAAAAAGAAAAACATTATTAAGGAGAGAGGACAATAAAAGAACAGAAATTAAGAAGGCAGAAGATAATGACTGAAATTGCATTTATATTTTTGAAGATCAAAGGTGTCTGGTAAAAGTTTCAGGATATCTTTTATTTGTATGAGAAAGACATTGCACAAGTTTTCAGTTTAGCCTATACATGTAATTAATACAGTAGAACCTGTTGTATGTGACCACTCCTATTCCCATCAAAAACTGGTTGCATATGGCAGGCAGTTGCTCACTAGAGTTTCATGACTCATGACCTATCTACGCGAGGAACATATATACCACTCACTAGAATGTACATATTAGAATTTGACCATGTAATCTAGTAGAGATGTGTGTTGTGGTACAGTGGATATCGGCTCGGAACAAGAAACCAGGTAGCCGAGTTCTAATTCCACTTGAATCCACTGTATTCACTTACGCGCAAATACCCTTGGAAATGGTATTAATCCATCTATTCCTTCCAGTTATGGGTTAAATAACAGGACAGATTGGGTTCTATAGCCTTGGCTGGCGACCAGTCTACTGCAGAAAGCAATGGCAACCTGCTGCGGGATAATCTTCTGCCCAGTCAGTCATGTCTCTTTCGAGACATGATCACCCAAGCATGTATCACGTATGGCACTTAACTGACTGACTGAATGTTCCCTTCCCCTACAGTTAATTGCATCTGTCACAAAATTATGCGAGCAACGTCATGTATAGTTGTTCTGAGCTTCTCAACAGCTGAGAGACAATAAGTCCAGCAAATTTAGATGAGCTGCTGTCAAAATCTGCACATGGGACTGACCTACTGGCAGTATGTCCACTGCATTATATGGTGGAGGGCTTCCTAGACTGACATTTTTATGTAAAAAAAAGTTACCAATGATACATATTTATAGTAGAAATACATTTTTTAAGCACAATTACCAACAATAAATTTTATAGCAAAATGACCAACAATACATTTTATCTGTAGTTGAAGCCATAAAACTATGTTCAAAATATTTAGATTTTGGCATTAAATAACCCATAAAGCTTGAACAAAATTAATCACCCAACATGAAAGAAGTCTTACATTCTACAATTTCTTAAAGAATTCAAACTGTATTCCAAAATATAACTTTAATAAAGCTACAACATAAAACAAAAATATCACTGCCTCCAGTAATTATGACCACAAAAACATGTTAAGTGCACAAAAGCTGAGTATCATCTACCATGCACACAACTGTGAAAGTAGAATAACATATATGTTTATTACTTCAGAGTTCTCAAGAAAATTAAATTTCTTCATTAAATGAACCATAAGGAGTTGATATACTGTTAAACAAATCATTTCATCAATCCACCAGGTCTACTTAGCTCAAGACCTGCTACAAAGAAATGAATACCTACTGAGACATGTGGAGGGAACTAGTCAAGTATTCAGTTGTACAGTGACCCTACAACCTTATTTAGTCATTGGGCTGATGATGATGTACAAGGAACGAATAGAGGGAACTGGTCAGGTATTCAGTTGTTTTAGTCAGGGGATTGATATTGAGGATGATGCACAAGGAATGAATGCCTACTGAGACATGTGGAGGGAACTGATCAGCAGTTCAGTTTTACAGTGAACTTATAACCTTATTTAGTCATGGAAGTAATGATGATGATGATGATGCACAAGCAACAAAGATTTAAGTGAACTGCAAAAACACTTTTAAGATTTCCCTGCCATCATGCATAAGATGGACTGGAGAATTTTTACAACAGCCTAATACATATTTTATTTTGGATTTTCTTTTCAGTTTACAATTATCTTATCTGGTATCATAGCTTTTCTTGTGAATTTAACCATCTACTGGATAATTGGCAATACATCACCAGTTACGTATCCTTTTTACAAAAAAAAATTGACTTTTTTCTATCATTCACAGTAAGGTGACTATGATCAGTGTTTAAAAATTTTAAATGTTTCATATTTATGTTTACTAAAATTCACATGTAATTCCATATAAAATTACCTCCTGCACACACACACACACACCCCAATGTAAAATTCCTCTAAAATATCACTGAAACTTTGCTCTTAGATTGAAATCTATGCTACAAACAACAGCTTTGATATAATTTTCATGATTTCCAATCTCTTTTTTATGAAGTCTTTAAAAAGGCAACCAAAGTCATTCTAAAATCAGTGTGAATTCATCTTTTCTTTTTTTTTTTTTTTTCACAGATTGATAAAATAAATATTTATGTGTAACTAAACTGGCACCCCTGCTGGGTGCAAGCTTGGTGAGGAGGGTGGTGTAGGTGCCCTGCAGGACCAAAAAAAAAAAGAGACATCTATCAAAGGGTGGAAGAGCTCCTATGAGATAGCAGCCACCTACACAAGTAACCAGCTATGGTTTAAATATTTGCCAACCTGCATTGCTAAGCATGGCACATATGGCACATCCCCTGAAATGACAGCCAATGAAAATATCATGGCACACTTAGCAAAATTTTTAAATGGTATGAAAGAAAACCATAGTTTTTCTGCAATAAGCTATTTTTAAAAACAAAAATCAATCACGACTAGAATCCTCAGAAGAAGACTTAAGAGTAGGCCTGTCCCAAATTAAAAATTGCAAAGATATTCTCAAAAAATATCAGTCTCAGATATCTCATTAAATGTTAGATTATAATAAAAAGAAAAATAAATAAATATACCATTTTTAAAGAATTTTAATTATCTTTTTTTATTATAACTTATAATAAATTGTTTTGTATGCATTAATAAATAAATCATAAAAATATTCTTTTTTATCATCATAATTTAAAAATATATTGAAAAAATTGTAATCATAGAAAGAACTTAAAAAAATATTTAGCCATTTTTATGGTATGGACAAAGTAATATTTACAAATGTAGAAAGAAGGCTCAGAAATTCAGCTCTTATCTCAAGACAAAAAATTGTTCCAACTCCAACTCATATCTCAAAAAGCCATGTTGGTATGCTTGTATCTTAAGGCATTACTGTATTACGAAAAATGCAACAGAAATATTTTTTCCGTTCTTAACATCATATTTGTCTGAAGCAAGCTTTTTGGCAATAAACAATATTAGAACCAAAATTCAGTCACAGCTTGAAAGAAGATTTTAGAGTATGCCTGTCCAAAATTCAACCTTGAAAATAAGATATTCTAAAGAAAATGTCAATTTCAGATATTTCATTAAATGTTAAGTTATAATAAATAGAAAAATAAATAAATATACCTTTTTTAAAGAATTTTAATTATCATTTTATAACAAATTATAATAAATTGTTTTGTGTGTGTTAATAAATAAATCATAAAAAGCATACTTTTTTTTTTTTTTGATCTTAAAGTTCAAGTGTGTCATGAGATAAAGAGGGTTGAAAAATATTGTTTTAAACCAGTGATTCTCAACTGCCATGCCATGGTACACTAGTGTGCTGCGAAATATTGTCACATCATATTGAAGAAATTGGGACGGGGGCGCAGCACATTTCACACTAAATAAACTGCACAAGTTGTTGAATAGAAATATTGAAATAAAGTAAGTTCATATTTGTTGGTGTTTTTTAATTAATCTATGGTTTTCTTTCATACCATTTAAAAATTTTGCTAAGTGTGCCATGATATTTTCATTGGCTCTTAGGTGTGCTGTTGATTAAAAAGTAGATAATCCAAAAATACTATGAGAATGTCTTCTTTAATCTATTAAGATTAAATTCAAATTATTAAAATTAAATATTAAAAGAGTCTGGATTACAGTAAATAATCACATAAACAGATCGATAGGTGCCAAAGTTTTAAAGTATGGTGAGTATGCTAGTCTGAATAGTAGAGCATATAATAATAAATCCTTATCTAAAAAATTCTGCCATATATCACAAATAATGTTCCAAATGTTCTGTTTTTTTTCTTTTTTTCTTTTCTTTTTTCTATCCTTTTTTTTTTTCTTTTTTGTAAAGCAAACCTGTTATTTACCTTGACTGGCTCCTTTCAGCTACAATATGGTGGGTCATTTAAAATTCTGTCTTATTCTTCTCGGCGCCTACCAATGCTTCAATGAAAGTTTGCATATGTTGCAGTTGTTAGGAATTGGAATAACTATCAGCGGTAAGTGTGCATTATTTTGATATTGTGTGAATGGACGCTCACTGCCTGGTTGTTGATGGCTTCGATTCAGCAGCTGGTCTTCAAGTCAATTACAGTTCTTCCCCACCCACGTTGTGAATTTTGATCTCAAGGAAGTCATGCTGAAATCTTGCTATCTGACTCTTCACAAACTTGAACCAGACTGGACGTGCGCACACAATGGAGTTAATGAAAACAGCAACAAAAATTGAATGACATCTAAATAAGTTGCAGAAAAAGTCTTTATATGCATACGAAAAGAAACACAAAAAAAATAGAATATAACAATTGCCAATCCCTTATCTCTATTTAGCCGATGACAGAACAGAGGTTTTGTCCAAGAGAAGTGTTTGTCTTTTTAACATTAGAGTTTTTGGTTGGTAATGTCAGTTCACTCCAATCGGAGTTTTCAAGTTTGTGATGATTCAAAAATGTCTTTGTTTGCTTTTCACCAAAGCTTTATGGAAACTGCCAAAGGTTGGACAGCAGCGGTAGTGATGAGTTGTCTTGTCTGCTTCAGCTCGGCGCAACTGCTACATATTTATGTTTGTACCAAATTCACTGGTGGGAGAATGACGAACATGCAAATCTAATCTCTGGCAAATGAAATCACTCTCGCCACCTTTCTCTCTGTTCTTTTCCTCCAATTCAACCAATGAAGCAGCTTCTTAGTTGGTGACATCATTTCTTTTGGCTTTTTCTTTTAATGCTGAAAAAAAAATAATTTAACTTTTATGTGTATAATTCTTTTCTAACTAAATTTAAATTCTATTTTATTCTCGTGGAATTTAACCTTTTGCTCTCATCAAATATTTTCTTTTATTTGGGACAATTCTTTCTGAATTCAAAACTATGTTTTGTTTAAAAATAGAATTTCTTTTCTCTGCGGTGTAACTCAGGCTTCAATAGTATTTCTCATAATCAAACTATTTCCAATTGTCAACAATAACCTCCTTTGACTCAGCTGTTAATCAAATAACACACCCGCAAAATATAATGTCATTCATATCTCTCAGCTTTGGGTTTTGCAACCCTTTACCTTCCTCTGCCCATAATAAATTTTATTACCGGCATTCATATCAGAACAAACAACTTTTTCTTTTAGTTCTTTTTGATTTATAAAAATTAATAATACAAACAAACACAATTTCTTCTGTTTTATTTGCAACAATTAATAATACCATTAATTTAATTACTTCTGTCTGGCCAGGTTAAAATAGTGTTATAATTGTATCATTCTCCAGAAGAGAAATGTTTTGTCTCTTCCTGGAGGACAACCTGATTGTACATTAGTGTGTTTAAGATACAGAACATATAGGCATTGGATGACTGCTTGTGATGACATATCAGGATGAGCAAAAGCAAATGGGAAGTGAGAATATTCATCTATTATTGTAAATATAAAATAAATAGTAAATAGAAACTGGTTACAAGAAGAAGATGGCAGAGGTTCCTTGAAGTCGAGGCTGAGCCTTTAAAAAAGCATGGTTGCTTCTATTAGATGTAGAATGTCAGATTGATAAAATCAAGCTTTGCCTTCAGCACATACAGGACAAGCAGTAGATACTCTCTTTACATCCTCCATGCAGAAAGGAAGGTTCCTCATTCTAACAAAATGCATCATGTAATACCAGGGTGACAAAGAGTCATGTAATTAGGATGTTCAAACTTAAATTATAAATAAGCTCTCGATGAATATATATGCAGTAACATTATCTCTCCTCAGGGGATATTTAATGTTGAAACTATAGCAGGCAAGTTCGACCCTCCACTTTTACACTTTATCATTTTTTATTTTTCCAGCTTGTTTCGAATCAAACATGAATGCCTTTGATTAGTAAGTAAAGTGAAGTGTTGTCCCATTAAGTAGTGCCCCCATTTATGTGAGGCCTCTACAATAACTTGGGCTTCCTTTTCTATAGAAGAATGTTTATGTTCACTGGTACTCAATGTCCTTGAAAAGAAAGCTACCAGTTTACCAGATTGGTTCAATGAAGCTGCAATCATGTGGCATGAAGCATTGGTCTCTATAGTGAAAGGAACCATTTCATGGATAGAATATTGCATTTTCAACTTCAGTTTTCAGGTATTCAAAGACTTTTTCAACAGTCTTGGGTTGGGGAAAACTATTAGCTTGTATGAGGCGGGTAACTTTTTCAAGATACTTAGCAATTTATTGGGAATAATAAGAGAATATTCCTAGCACACAAGAAAGAGAATGAATATCATGAGGAAGGGGAAATTTTTTAAATAGTTGAAGTCTCTCAGGATCTGGTGTAATAGTACCCTCAGATATGGTGTCACCTAAAAGGTTCACTGTAGAGTCAAAGAAATTAGGATTGTAAATTAAATTGTATTTCTTGACCACTTCCATAAATTTATCAAGGTTTTTCATTGTGCTCTGGCTCTTACCACAGTTTTATGTAGGTACTCGCATTTGCGTAACTGTGAGTGTTTTGCATAGCTACTCGCATTTGTGTAGGTATGCATGTTTTGTGTAGCTACATTCTTAGGCATGTGTGCGTGTTTCACATAAGTGTGCATGTGGGTTTTGCGTGGCTTAATGCGTAGGAGTGCATGCATGTTTCGCTTGGCTACACACGTAGGCGTGTGTGTTTCGCGTGGCTAGTCGCATTGGTGCGCGTGCGAATTTCGCATGGCTAGTCGGTTAGATGTGTGTGCATGCATGTTTTGCATGGCTAGTGACATAGGCGTGCGTCATGTGGCTAGTCGGTTAGGCATGCGTGTGTATTTCGAGTGGCTAGTCGCATAGGTGTGTGTGTTTTGCATGATTTCTCATGTAGGTGTGTGTGTTTTGTGTGTCTACTTACGTAGACAGGCGTGTTTTGCATGGCTAGTCGTGTAGGCGTGCATGCGTGTGTGTTTCGCGTGGCTACTCATGTAGGCATGCGTATTTCATGTGGCTACTCGTGTAGGTGTGTGTATTTTGCGTGGTTACTCACGTAAGCATGTGTGCTTACATGTTTCACGTGGCTAGTTGCGTAGGCGTGCGTGCATGTTTTGTGTGGCTATATGTGTAGGAGTGTGTGTTTCGCGTGGCTACTTGTGTAGAGGTGCATGCATGTTTCGCTTAGCTACTCGTGTAGGTGTGCATGCGTGCATTTCGCGTAGCTACTTAAATTCATGTAGGCGTGCGTGTTTTGCATTGCTACTCGCATTTGTGTGGGTGTGTGTGTGTGTTTTATGTAGCCATTCGCATAGGCATGTGTCTTTTGCATGACTACTTACATTCACTTAGGTGTGCATGCGTTTGCATTTTGCATAGGCATGTTTTGAATAGCTGCTTATATTCATGTAGTCGTGCGTGTTTTGTGTAGCTACTCTCATTTGCATAGTCATGTGTGTTTTGTGTAGCTACTCACATTTTGCCCGATGGTTTCTCCCAGCAGGATAACATAGACCTCGCTCTCTATTAAACAGTGGGGACACACAACTGCTGGGAAAAGTTTTAGTCCATAAACTGTACTTCTTATCTCATTCATTTATTCTTATAGAACAACCTCATTCAATAACTCTCTACCATGAGTGGCTCATTTTATTGAGTGAAAAATTAGTAAAAACAAATCTTTACTTTCACACCAATTACCTTGGGAAAGATATGAATGCATCTTTTCTTCCTCCACTGCTATGGGTTACCTTAAGATGGCAACCAGCCTAGGAAAAGGAAAACTCTGAATTCAAAATTAGTCTGAAGAGGGATGGGCTTTGTCAAACTATCCTGTCCTAAACAAACTACTTCTGATATAGTTGCAGCACATGTGGTGCCCTTAAGACCCTAATGGTTTACGTGACATGACGTATGACTACAATACAAATGTGAACACGCTAACGGCTCATTCCAAAATTACCAAAAACAAATTATTAAGATAGTTAATTTTTGAAGTGCCACTTAGATGTGGTACAAGGCCGACAGTATGGTATAAGTGAAGATGAAACTCACTTGTAATCGGTTCTAGCAAGACAAGCTTGCTAACCATTACACCACCCCAAGTTGCCCAACTGCGCAACATAGAATACCCACACAGCTACAACAACACTCTGTAGATTCAATTCCATGTCGTGTAGCCTCTGTTATTCAGCTGTGAGAGATGAAAAGATGGCTTATGATTCTTAGTTACCTCTCCTCCATCCTGTTATTTATTTTTTTTAGCATTTTACACCAAGCAAGGCAATAATGCCACTAAGATGCAAAGGGATACTGAAAGTGAATGAGAATATGAAGACTTTAGTGAGGAGAAAGGACAATAAAACAAAAATGGATTCAGAAAAACAAAAGATGGCGACTGACGTTGCATTTAAATTTTTGAAGAACATAGGTGGCAGAGA
The DNA here is from genome assembly GCA_037127315.1 of Ascarosepion bandense. Classification (NCBI taxonomy): domain Eukaryota; kingdom Metazoa; phylum Mollusca; class Cephalopoda; order Sepiida; family Sepiidae; genus Ascarosepion; species Ascarosepion bandense. Next base: position 1,925,364 of record JBBBDQ010000151.1, read on the forward strand.
AACAAGAAAATGGAAGGGAGTTCCACAGGCAAGAAGTGCAAGGAAAGTAATTATTAGGATAGAACTGATGGCTTTATCTACCCAGTTCAACAATAAAACAATGATACCTATTTGCCAATCTAGTAGCACACTTAGTCATGCAATTAAGGTACAAAGAAGGAGAGGTTATTAGAACAACTGCCATGAAAATCTTTTATGTGAAAGACAGTTCATAGTAATATGAAAGTGACGGAATTCAAAATGCCAGGTCAGAACTGATAACATTACAGGCCCTTTCTTTAGATTTTGTTGAAAATCTCAAGATATATAGCAGGACGACCAGACTAGATATGTCAGCAAGCACAATATTTTATATTTAAAATTGAGTGACAGAGAAAAAAAAATACATTATATCTAACAAGTTTTCTTATTAAGACTACTCTTTCACATTTTTAAGTAACATCCAGCCTGGTCAGTATCTAGATGGGTGACCACTTGGAAATACCAGATGCTGTAAGTTTGGATGTAATGGTTAATGGCTCAGAACTGGAAATCAGAAACCCAAATTTCAATTCCAATAGAGTTCATTATATTTACTTATATACAAATACCCTTGGGGAAAGGTATGAATCTACCTCAGCTCCCCCTCCCCCAGGTATGAGTTAATTTGCAAGACTTCTATCCCTAAATCATTATCTCCAAAAAAAGACATCCTCACAATCTAAAAATATTTTCTGGCTTTAAATAACCTACAAACAGTTGATAAGCCGTAGAAAATGAATGAATGAATCGATCAATCAACCAGTGGTCCCCATCTAAGTAATGACCAGACACAACACTGCTTAACTTGGGTAATCAAACAAGAACCAGTGGTGAAATTAAACACAGTTACTAAATACATTATCTTATCAGTCAGTTAAGTGCCATAGGTGGTACACACTTGGGCGATCATGTCTTGAAAAAGACATGACTGACTAGGCAGAAGATTTTCTCGCAGTAGATTGCCATTACTTTCTGCAGTAGACTGGTTGCCAGCCAATGCTATAGAACCCAATTTGTCCTGTTTAACCCATAGTTGGATGGAGATGCAATGAATTTCTCAAGAGTATTTACGTGTCAGTGAATGTAATGAATTGAACTGGAATTTAAACTTAGCTTTAGAATGAAAATACATTTTTATAGCAAAAGTACCAGCAATACATTTTTATCAAAATAAAATTACCAAGAATACATAAAACAATACCAACAACACATAAAAAAACTAAAAAAAATACGCCCTCCAACAGAAATCAAACTTCCAATGCAAGAGAAGCTGTCATTAAATCCTCAGTGTTTTAACCAGCTTGGCTACAAATAGTGTCATAATTAAGTGAGGTTTTCTTTTCGCCTATTAGGATTTTTAAAAGAATTTTAAAACCATCCACAAAAGATTTTTTATGACTATAGTAAAGAGAGTCCTTTACAAACCAAAGGAATTAAAGACTCGTGATTGTGTTTATAAATCTAAAGAATGAAGTTAGTGGCCTATAGAAGAGTTTCTTATTTGTATACATGTTGGATGTTTGGGCGAGGAGGGGTCAGTTTTTTTTGTAGGGGAAAATAAAATCCAGTAATTTTATCTGTAAATTTTTTGTTTTCTACTTCAAATTATTAGATTAACTTCTAATTATTAGATTTATTTAATTTTAAAATTTAAAAAAAATGAACTTTTTCTTTTTTTTTTTTTTCAGGAATCATTTTTTACACACACATCAAGATGAACGAACAGAAACAGAAGAGCCCATTACCAACACGATCCAACGTCAGTGAGACAGACATAAAGCCGATCATTTCGTAACCATATTTGATCAGGGTGTCACCTGCTCACTTTTTATTCTCTCTCTCTCTTCTATTTTTTTATTTACTACCAGAAGGTGAAGAGATTATTGCCTATTGCAACCTTCTTGAACATTATCAAATTATTGGTTGTTCTGCTTTTTAAGACATCAGTTTTCTTCTTTTGAAAAAAAAAAAATAAGAAAAAAAATGAAAAACTACCTCTAAAATAGTAATGTAAAGTTTACTTAGAAGGGGTGATTTTTAACTAAGTCATTGGTGAAGACTGCACCTTTCTGTGTGCAAACGAAGATTGTAAATTCAGACGATACCGGTAGTACCAGTGAAATGAGTAGGGTGTTCAGAAAGTGATTACGTTTTACCTGAAAGGATATAAAAACAGATGCGAATTAAATTTATTGAAATGTTACTTTCAAAAACGAGCATAACTAAATTAGTTTTCAAAGGACACAATACGGCAGGAAGTCAAGTTTTTGATTTCATGTTCAAAGAATTCTGATTGTTTCTCCCAAAATATGTTTGAAAGATTGTTAACTTCCTTGTTTCTTAATGTTTTGCCACCCCTGAAAAATTATATTGATTGAAGTGAATGAAAATCTGTAGGCACTAAATCTGGTGGGTATCAAAGATGTAGATGAACCTTCCCATCCTAACAACCATGTTTTGTTTGTTTTTTTTGCTTCATAGAATTGGGCCCATACATTGTCATACTGGAAAAACACCCTTCCTATTTTCCAAAGCGGAAAAATTTTAACATGATACTTTGTTTATCCAATCAAGTTGCTGGCAATAAATATCTGCAACAAAGGTCGTTCCAGGTTCCAGCAGCTTTTAATAGATGACACCTTTTATATTCCACTAGGCACAAAGCAAAAATTTATATAGCATGCAGAAGGGGGAAATGACCTATATCAAAGAATGAAATAAAAATTTAGTTTTTGAAAATTAAAATTCTTTGTTAACTTTGTAGTATAAGAACCTTACTGTTCCACGAACTGGTGTGAATGTTGATTGGTGTTTTGATAAATAAGACCTGAGTAGGCCCATGCTAAAGTCTTAGGGACATAAAATCAAGGAGTTGGCTTCAGGCATCATCAAACCTCTGTAGAGTCTTGTTTTTGGTGTTAGCGCTGATTTCCAATTTTATGACAAAACCGGCTTTTTTTTTTTTTCAATTTCTGTTGACATGCAAAACCCATTTTTCATCACCTATAAGAATGCAATGCTAAAATGAAAGATTAGCATTCTTTTTTAAAAAGACTTGTGTACTGTGGAATGTTATGTTTGACTTTCAAGTGAAAATTCATGAAGAAACTAAATTTCCTCTTTGCAAGTTCTAATTAATACTGAAATGCATTATAAACAACTCACCATCAGATAAGAGATGATAAACTAATTCTAGAGACAGTTTCCTACCATTCCACTTTGATTCAGCCTTGCTTGCTTGACTCATAATTTATAGTGGTGAAACACATTATTTTCCAAACACCCTAACAGAAGAGATGATAAACTAATTCAAGACACAATATCCTAGCATTCCACTCTTGGCTCTGCCTTGTGTGGTTGACTCATAATTCATTGCAGTGAAATATGTAATTAGTTTCTGAACACCTCAATAGTGACACTGAGAACAAGAAAACTTTGTATATTTAATATTTCCAGTATTAATGAACTTTTTTTGATTATTCCCATCTTGGTTAAAAGCATGATTTGTTTTTTGGTTTTTTTTTTTTTGTCATCATGGTTGCACTAAGAATTTTTCAGCACTCCCACATCATACAAACATTTTTTTAAATGTTAATTTGTCTTAAAATATAATACTAAAAATTCATTGAATTTTAACTCCTAAATTATAACACAAAATCAATTAGATATTAATCACTTTCCTGAAAACTGTCTCTCAAACTGAATATGAAAAATGTCATGGTATCAAGTGCTTACCAACAACTCGTCTAACATATAATGCAAAAATCATTACAATAAATAAAGTGCAGTAACAACAACAAAGATGAGAGTAGTTTTGAATTGTCATTAAGTGAACAACTCATCCAAAAATGTAAAACCAAAATTTAAAGACATTTTTTTCAACAAGTGGCTATTAGATTTTATTAGGCTGAAATGGTTTTATATTAGGCATCGCCACAAAAAACACAATACCTAAGGTTTAAAATGATGTTAAAAAAAAGTAATAATAATAATTTCATTTGTTAATAAGTCCTGATAATTTCATTAAAATCCAGCAATTATTTAATTTTTGCCAGTGGTTCACAAAAACAAGATTTTTAATCAAAATTTTGATTGTGCTCAAAAAGATTAAAAACTTTGAAAGAATATTAAAAAAATATAAAATCCAAATATTTGGTCTTTCCTCTTAATAATAACAAACATTTTGATGATAAAACTTTGTTTTATAAAGTTTGGGGTCTCTTTTCATCATGGTATGCTCTTTTTTTCAGTAAATTCATGGAGTTACATTTTTTATAGTCTTTTTAAAATAAGTCTTTAGTACAAAAAACGCTATTAAATGTAATTTGTTTTTTTGGGTTTTTTTTATATATACAGTAGTTGCATTTTTATATTTTGATACTTGTACGAAATAACGGAACAGGAAAGCTTAAAATGATGTGTAAATCTTAACACAAGAACAAGGTGTTTTGTGATTTTTTTATTTTCTTAAATTCCTTCCCCACAAACACAAAATATTCCTTCATAACAATTAAAATAAAGACTAGATGTACTGATCTCAAACTTTTTGATATTCTATTCATGGAACTTAAAGCACAATTATTTAAAAAAGGTTTGTCATAAAGGAATTTATACCTGTAGAACCTATCTACAGACAATGGAGACAATTTATTGTATCCAAGGCTATTACTTCATGCAAAACTTAATATTTTTAAGCTATGACAAATCATTTATGTAAGAAAATATTATTTAACAACCTTTATATTGCTTTTAAAAAATGGGTTTAAACATGTCACAAAAAGACTGCATTCAATTACTTAAAATAATATTGAGTGAATTTATATTTTGGTAAGGCTGGTCTGTTGTAAACCAGATTGTATGTCCTTTGCAGATCAACCATAACTCAAAAAAACAGAAATTTGACAGAAATTGACTGAAAATAAAGAAATTATTGTCAGGAAATTCAGCAGACATATTAAAAAGTCTTTTAATCAAAATAAGAAATGCTTGCAGTTAGGTTAAACACAGTTTCAATTATACAATTGCTGAAGTTAAGCAACATTGAGCATGGTCAGTACCTAGATGGGTGACTGCTTGGGAATACCAGGTGCTGTAAGTTTGGATGTGCAGGTGGTTTAATGGATGATGACTCTAAATTGTTAATCGAAGAGCTGAGTCTCAATTCCCATTGGGTCGTTATATTCACTTACATCCAAATACCCTTGGAAAATGTATGAACCTAGCTCTTTTTACCCCAGCTATGGGTTAATTAGTAGAACTTGTATCGCTAAATCATTATTATCTCAAAAAATAAAAATTTTTACAATATAAAAAAAAATATTTTGCTGCCTTTATATAACCTAAAAAAAGTTAAGATGTAAAAAATGAATGAATTAAAACAATCTATCACCTGAAGAATTCCATTCAGTGATGAGTTAATTTTGAAGTTCTGTTTTTTTACCATGACTCACATCACAGAAACCTGTAAATTATTTTTTAAAAAATGATTTCCACCCCATGCAAGGCAATAAAGCCAATATGACACAAACAGTTACTGAGTTTTAGAAATGCATTAAAAATCAAGAAGAATGAGATTGATCGGGAATTAATACACTCGATACTGGTAGAACACACTTATTCTATGCATTTTAACAAAATCCAGTGAAGAATCTGCAATGTAATTAGTCCTGACATCATCTCAACATCAGTCGCTTTCTCACTGATGTGACGTGGCTTCCCTCTGTCTTTTCTACAAATTATTCATGGCAATTGCTCTGATGAGCTTTTTTTCCTTTTACATCTATTTTTTTCTTTTTATCTACAACTGCCAAACATTTAAATGCAACGTCAATTGCCATCTATCATCCCATTCATCTTTTATCCTTTCTTCAATACCCACTGTACCTAATATTTTCTCTCACTGTAACCCCCTGCAAACTAGTGGCAGTGACTTGCTTGGTGTAAAATGATCAAAAAAAGAAAAAGGTACAATATAAACAAATTGACTTTACACTAGAAATGCATTAAATATATAAGAGATATGGATTGTTAGCAATCAGAAATTAATATGAGTATAACTATTAAAAGAATATTTTTATAAATGTTAACCCAATACAAGGCCCAAACACCACTCAAAGAGAGTTACTAAATGCGGCCTTTGTATATACCTGTAGGAAAGGTAAGTAATTATAGATTATGAGGATACATAAAATGCAATGGCTGCCCCTAGACTTGAAGAGGTTAATATTAATTATAGTGTTTGAGAGAACATCCTCTTGGGAGTCTGTTGCATAAAGTAGTAGCTTTTAGGAAGAATCTCTCCAAAATTAAACTTCCTTCTTACCGATAGAATGAGAAGGGAATGAGGATAGCTCACTTCTGTGTACATATCATGGCAGGTTACTGTCATGAATGTCTGAACTGGCGGAATTCTGGAATGTAGCTCATCAGAACATTTTCCATGGAAATAGCAATAAACTAGTGAGTGGTTTGTGACATCATGTCTGTGAGGAAAGGGGCTGTAGGGTGGAAAACAATTTACCACCCACAAGGATACAGAATTGCTTTTGAAATCTTCCAAAGATAGAAAGAGTGGATTAAAAAGTTTGGATGTGCAGGTGGTGCGAAAGTTAATTTAATCAGAAAGAGAAATCAGTAAGCCGAGTTTAAATCTTGGCCAAATTTACTGAATTCACTTTCACACCAATATCCTCAAATCTGTCTCTTCTTGTGGCGACTCCCAAAGCTATAATATTGGTTAAATAGCAGGACCAACTGGGCTTGCTTCTAAAATGGCTATCAGTCTTAGAAGAAGGAAATTTTCAAAATGACCAGTCAATATAAGAAAATTTGAATATTTTATGTAATATATATATATATATATATATATATATATATATTGATCATTTAATTACTCAGTTTCTGGTCATAAGATTAGACCAGTGCACATTTGTTTTAAAAAGTGTTCAATACAATTATACTGTAGAACTTTTGAATATTTTCCATTTCTAAACGAGTTATTATACGACCTAGGTGTTTCAGGCAATTTTCAATAACTGATTTTACCGTATTTTTAAGAATGCTGATGTAACTTTTTTTTTGTTTTGTTTTTTTAACATTTATATGGCAGGGAATTTTTGAACACAATTTTTAAAATTACAAGGAATTATAACGTTTGTATGAACCTAAAAGGTATTTTTTAGTATGGTATATAATATATATAGTCATCCGCAGACAGATCTATTTCGCTGTATCACAGCTCATCAGTACAGTTAGACATCCAATTGCTTTTAGCCAGGATTGAAACCTGACCAAATTGACATCAGCCGGCAATTTTACCTCTGAACTATGGGTGCTCTGTAGAAGAAAGCAGACTTTTAGCATGTAATATACCATGTTATCATATGCCAGTAGTTGAGAGTGTTCTAATTCATTACTGAATGAACAGTGCATCGACGCTACTATTTTTTCAAAGTCTACCATTCTTTCAGGGTGTGAGAGTGTAAATATATATACATAAAAATATTATGATGACTCGGTTTTATGTTTCATTGAACTTTGGACCTAGTGCTGCGGCTGTTACTACTACTACTACTACTACTACTTCTTTAATGTGTTTGTGTGCAAAATTTAAGGTATAACTAAAAATGTATCTGTATATGAATAAAGTCAAAAGGAAAACTTATGTTTGCCAACATGTTTTATCCTCTGATGGACTTTATCAAGGCAAATGTAAGGATTTTATTTTGCAACAAGTATTTGTAAACAAAAAGTATAAATATTCTGAGATTTTCAAAATTTTTAAATTTAAGAATGCTCATAAATATAAATATAGTCATGGTAAATTATGGAAAATCTAATATCTTCATCATTTCATATACAATGCTAAGAGAAAGGCATACAAAATATACCACCACAAAAAAATCAATCATATTAACAATAATGACAATAAACTAGATAAAAAAAGGTATATATTATTTACTAAATCCTTAACAACTACTATTCAAAACAATTTATCCAATTATAACAATATCAGAATAATTATATTCACATCCATAACTATTATGGGTATGATCAGAACTAAAAAGACTTATAAAATGAATAATCCTGAAGTAAGTATATATAAAATGAACTGTTACAATTGTTCCTCACAATACATTGGGAAAACTTACAGAAATTTAAAAAAAAGTATCTATGAACACAAAAGGGATCTTATACACAACAATTTATCAAACGCATTAGCCATACATAGAAATAAGTTCAAACACAACTTCGATATAAAAAATTCAACACTTATCAAAAGGGAAAGTGACTTAGATAGGACATTCTTGAGAATGCCACTATCGAACCTTATCAAAATATGAATATGAGCCCTGGATTTTCTTAAAATATCCCCATTCCTGAATGAATTTCAATAGAAACACAGTAAAGTTACCAGTTTTAACACTTTTAACATGTATTTTTGGATTATTTACATTGCTCAGACTGTTGTCCTTATCTTTATTGCCATGTTTATGACATTTCAGCCATTGTACACTCCCACCTTCTTCAGTTGCTAGGAATTTCAAATCAAACCCTTTATTTCAATCACTGAATATATCATTCTCATTTCATGTGTGATGCTACTTCCAGTGTGATGCCATGTAGTTATCACCCTTTAATTCTGAAAGTTATTTGTTCACCACTGCTGAAGCCAGGTATTGAACTCACTGGAACTAACCAACACTTGTATCAAGAAAACATGGCCCAGTGGATATAAGCATCGATTAGTTCCAGTGACTTAACCCAAAGAGTTGAGTTCAATTGTGATGCCCTCTTTATCAGCCTATAGTTCACTGGAACCACAGATAGCTTCTTTCTCTCCTTGGTCATCTGAAATGTTCAATACCGTGGCTGATCAATGAATTAGTTTCCTCAACTCCCAACCTGCTCTGCCCTCATGTTGTGATTAGTTTTATTGCAGACAGGCCAAGATTAGTTGTCTGTATCCCCATCTTGAGCAGGTTCAAATAGAGCGATGACCTACAGTTAAAAAAAAAAAAATACTTGGAGAGAATGAAGAAAAAGATATCATGATTTATCTGGAGTATAATAAGCAATAATTTGGTTAGTAGTGTTTTGCATATATAGAAAACTAAATAAAATCTGATAAGTTATACGTCTAAATGCATCAGACATCCAAAATTACACATCTAGATGCATCAGACAGCAAAAATCTTTGCTCACAGTTAAACACTCCTGTATCTTTTCTTTTATGTAAAACTAGCAGTATAGCCTGGCGTTGCTCAGGTGTAATGGAAGCTTTAAAACTAATCCATGGTCCTGGAGCTCAGACTCTTTGGATGTTGGCACGAAAGATTAAAAAGCAATAGTTGTTTCCAGTTAAAGCGAAACCATAGACTGAAAGAAAAATGAATGGATGTAAGTCAAATTTTGATTTCCTGGTATCGCTATCAAATAAGTTTTTTTCGTCGTAAACTGAATTTTGAAGGTTAAATAAGTCCTCTGAGTAAATGGTATCATGGCTGAGACTAAGAACTACAATTATACCTACTTAGAGCCAAACCCGAAGCAAAAACTAAAATAAAAGGGCTGAAAAAATACAGACATACAGACACGCACATAACCATCTTATAATCAATTTTCTGCACTATTGTAAGAACTGCAACCTTGAAACTTTTGAATATCGTTTCTCATGTCTTTGTCTACGAGTGTATAAAATTTGATTAAAATCGGACCACTCCTTCTATAACCCGATTTTTTCGATTATCGATTTTCGATATTTATCAGGGGTACCTTGACACAAAACCTTGCTGAGAACACTTGCAGACGCTTATAGAACAACTGTGTAAATTTTCAAGAAAATCAATTCAGCTATTTCAGAGTCTATAGGTAACGGATACACACACACACACACACACACACACAAAGTTCCATTTATAAATAAGTTTAGATCATGACTGGCATTTGTTGTATCTTTTCAAAACATTTACCACTTCTGCAATTTATGCATTACTCTTCAGTAATAAATTGAGTTCTCCCGGTAGTTGGTATGTGTATACACCGCATATATATATATGTGTGTGTGTATATATATATATATATATATATATATAACACTAAAATTTCCTCCTCTCTCAGCTGTGCGCTGATAGCTTAGGGAGTAGGCATTCTGACTAATGCCAAATTGGTCAAGTTTCGATCCCAACTGGACGCAAGTGAATGTAATATGTTTATGGCACAGCTTGGAGTTGCATGCATTATGCAATCATCAGGTGCATATTTCAAACTGATAGTTTAATAGATTTGAATTTAAATTCACACAATGTTCATGGGAATTAAATCTTATAAAGTTACTGCTTTTTTAATGACAAGATTAAAAATTTAAATATTCTAAGGTTACATGTAGATAAAATTCAAAATAAAAAATACAAAAAAAAAAACCTTTCTCAATGTATGAACAGAGCTGTATAATTTAAATATACTAAAGTTACAAGTAAATAAACATTTTAAATTCAAAACTTTTAATAAAAAATACAAAATATTAAAAATAAAAAAATGCAAGGAAAAGAAATCAAAGGGGCGTAAATCATGAAATGTAAAAATTTTTAGACAGGTCCTTTGATTTCTTTTCCCTGCATTTTTTTATTTTTATTTTTAATATTTTGTATTTTTTATTTTAAGTTTTAAATTTAAATTTAAAATTTTTATTTACTTGTAACTTTAGAATATTTAAATTATACAGCTCTGTTCATACATTGAGCACTATTTTTTACACCTGAATAGTAATACTATTCAGGTGTATCATATATATTTATTATTTTACATCACTATATATATATATATAGAGAGAGAGAGAGAGAGAGATGTGTGTGTGTGTGTGTATATATATATATATATATATATATATATATATATATATATGATTAAACTTATTTTTTATTAAGAATATTTTACATTGCAATACAGAAATTTCTGTTTTGAGATTTAAAGTTTTTCTCTTGTCATCTGGCAATTTTCAGTAACTGGTGAAAACAATTTACATTTGAAAGTAGAAAACAATATGTTTGCTTATTAAAGAGTTAATATGAAGTAGAGAAGACACAATTTACATCTTATGGGTGTGTCTAATTTAACTCATCAGAATGAATGTCAACTTTGAGAATTTAAAATATACGTTAGATGTTTGGGGATGTGTGGTATTCATACATGTCTAGCAGAACTGCGCTGTCTACTTCTGGCAATAAGTATACATTTTAGTTACAAAGAAATACTCTTAGAGATATATGTATCCCTGATAAGGGATTAATCTTTTGTTTTCTTGAAAAAATAAAACATTTACTTTAAAGGGACATTTGGTATGATCCAAATATTTTTACATCTTTTATTTCAGAATACATTTTTTTTTCACTTCGTCATGAATTTTTAATACATATCAATTCTAAAATGAAAAATCAATGAATTAATATTACTTGTATCATAATACAAAATAAAGGATATATGTAAGTAATCAATAGACTTATATGAAAAATTATTGACTATACGTTAAGGTGAACATTTTACAATGTCTACATATGACAGTAATTTCATTTTGCTGATTTAATAGAGCCTTATTTTTAAGAAACTCAATGTATAGCTTTTCATTTAGACACAAGGAGCATGGGTCATTTAAATACTTACATATTCTCATTTTTTAAATTCTGTTTTATTCTAGGGTTTTATTGGTTTTCTTTAAATACTAAAAATATTTAGATAAGGATGTTCAATTACAGTACTTATTAAAGAAAGAAACATGCTGGTGCCATCTTAATTTAAAAGTTTTTTGTGCTCCCAATATAAATTTTTTTATTATCAGGATTTTCAGCTGAAGAAATAGTACATTGATAAACAATAGATTCAGTAAGGCATTTATTTTCTAATGGACACTTTATAGGGTTTCTATAATTACATATTTCATTGTCCAAATTATTGATTTCAGTTTTGGAATTATTATGTATTTTTATAATTTTTTCTAGATTATCAGTACAACTATAATTTAAATTTAATGTATTTTTATTGAAAATTTTGCTTAATGGATTATTATCTGAAAAATGTTTCTCAATTAAAGCAAGAAACTTTTGGCCTAATTTACAGCTAACCATTTTGTTTAAAGTGGGTGTGTACGAAGTTCATGCTAACACTCATCAGGGCTGGGTTTCTTGCAAGAAATGCAAGGTAATACTCTAATATTTGACCTCTGATCTTGAGCACTCCTCCCTAATAAATATAGAACATTTTAGGCATATATATCTAAACAATTTTGCTCTTATGAAAATTTAGTTTGTTTTTCCTGTGTGAAGAGAATGTCTTGGGCCTGTCCGCAGGAGTAGTGAAGCCTGATACCTATAGAAAATCATCTGCTGAACACCAGCACCATAAATCTTTTAGTGTGCAAATTCTAAATTCTGACCCATTACTTAGTTGCCTACTCTGTGCCCCCCCCTTCTGTCATTTCTCCTTTCATGAAAATGTCAACTAATTTTTCTATGTAAATTCTTACCCCAACTTAAAGGCTAGTTTCCCCCCTCAAACCACCCACCTTCATCTCACCTCAAAATATTCTGCAAACAGACCTGATTTTTCTATTGTTCTAAAATGAAGTATTGTTGTTATACAGGTCAATGTCTACATGTTTTTGCTTTTTTTTATTAATTTGTTTTTCCTGGTGTGTTCTCCAGCCTTATTGCATTCATTTGAATTTTTAAGAAAAAGTACTGTTGTTATTTTGTGATTTATTTGAACTAGTATCCTCAATCCTTGTAATTCTGATAACTGTATCTTCAATAATTACGATCCATGGCCTTCTCATTGTTGCTTGAAGTTGTGAGAAAAGTACTTTCATTTGTGTTGTTTTGATCAGTGCTTTCTTTACCTTCCTTTAAAATCCCTGATCATGTTAAAAAAAAATAAAAAAGAATTCTTAATGAGATAAGAGAAACTGCTTTAAGTTTTGCACAAGCAACACCTGAAGAAACCTAAGTAATGAACTAGTTAAAATATGGTGATCAAAACAACAGAAATGAGGATACCAGTGTGCAATATGAAAATTGCATTTTTCATAAAGTGACAAATGTCTACATTGGCCCCTTGTGAGTTGTACATTCTGTACCATATTTTCTCAAAATCCTAAATTCTTTTTCTTCTATATGCTGAACAGGTTAAGAGGCTCATCCCTTGTTCCCTGTTTAGGATGTGGTTTCCGGCTTTCTCTTTTCCAATCTTTTTACTATTACGTAGCCCCCTGCACATCAGTGGCGTTACCGCCTTGCTCGGGGTGATACGATTAAAAAAAAAAAAAAATGCTGTGTCCCTTCAGGACATAGGCAATCATGACCTTCCATGTCTCCCTATCCCTTGTAGCTCTTAACATCCTTTCTCTTGTTACCCCTTCCAAACTCTGTTCTGCCATCCATTTGCTCAAGCCCATAAATCTAGTTTATAAATATAAACTAGCATGGCCATAAAGGGATCAGTCTATATATTGATTATAATAGAAAATTGATCCCCCACTTTGTATCCACATAATTTCTAATTTGTTTATCAAATTCTGATTAGGTATGAATCCACCTCTTCTCAATACTGATTAGCTATGCGGGCATGTCTTTTAGATTTATTTCTTCTATTTGCTGCGTCCCTTCAGGATGTAGGTGATCATGGCCTTCCACATCTCCCTATCCCTTGTAGCTCTTAGCACCCTTTCTCCTGTTACCTCTTTCCAAACCCTGATCTGCCATCCATTCGCTCAAGCCCATAAATCTAGAATATAAATCTATAGAAATAGCATAGCCACAAAATGAGGGATCAGTTTATATATTGATTATAATAGAGAATTGATCCCCCACTTTATATGCACATTATAATTTCTAATTTGTTTATCGAATTATGATTAGGTATGAATCTACCTTTTCTCAATACTAATTAGCTACGCAGACATGTCTTAGATTTATTTCTTCTTCTATATGACATGTCCCTTCAGGATGTAGGCGATCATGGCCTTCCACATCTCCCTTTCCCTTGTTGTTCTTAATGCCCCTTCTCCTGTTATCCCACTCAGTCCCTGCTCCACCATCTACCTACTCAGGACCATCAAGTATATGTCATGCATTGATTTTCCTTGTCTCTCTTCTCCTCTATTTGTCCTGTGAGCATCAGGTTCTCCAAGCCCTTCCTCCTCATCATTACAAGTCCCATAAATTTTAGCTGTCTTTTCCTGTTTCCTTCTCGTGTCCACCTTCTCCAAAACCTTGTCATTGTTCGCATGTTCTGTCCATGTTTTTTTTTACTGTTCTACATCCTCCTGTAGCACCACATTTTGGTTTCTTCAAGTCTTCCTTTCATCTTTAAAATGGGTTCTTTTGTTTGATATCCAGTCTCCTCCTTTTCACTCCACCCTTGACATGTGCGGTTTCACTTTCTGCAGGTTTCCGTCATCTGCAGTCAAACCCTGGAATAAACAGTAAATAGTTCTTAACTTTTACTTATCAATCGTCCCATTGAGTTGTGATGTTGGTGATATTTGCCAAGAAGAGACTGTAAAATATTTTTCTTTTAAATGAAATGGGGACAGTTAATAAGAAAAAGACAAAAATCATATGGCAAGGTTTGCTAAGAGTTACAATAAGATAAGATTTTCTGTCAGTCACTTAACTTTTATTGGAGAATATGACCTACAAATTTCTATATACCAGAACAAATCTATCTAAATCTAAACTTATTTATAAATGGAACTTTGTGTGTGCGTGTATCTGTTACCTATAGACTCCGAAATGGCTGAGCCGATTTTCTTGAAAATTTACACAGTTGTACTATAAACGTCTGCGAGTGTTCTTAGCAAGGTTTTGTGTCAAGGTACCCCCAATAAATACTGAAAATCGATAATCGGGTTATAGAAGGAGTGGTCTGATTTTAATCAATTTTGATACACTCATAGACAAAGACATAAGAAACAATATTCAGAAGTTTCAAAGTTGCAGTTCTTACAATAGTGCAGAAAATCGATAATATATATATATATATAAAAGGCAAGATGTTTGTGTGTTTGTGTGTGCGTGTCTGTTTATCTGTCTGTATGTCCTTTATACAAATCCACAATTTTTATCCGATTCTCACCAAACTTCACGCAAATATTCTTTAGGCTGAGTCTGAGCTCCAGGACCATGGATTAGTTTTAACACTTTCATTACATCCAAGCAATGCCAGGCTATACTGCTAGTTAAATATAACAATATTATCCACACTGTGCAGTGGATAAACTGTCATCTAAATTAAGTGAAGGTAGCATATGAGCAAACCAGTTCCTTATAAGAACTCGGTCAATGCTCAATTATTTTAAAGCATGTGGCTGATCTTATGAATTGTTTTTAGGGCTTAAAAAAGCAAGAAAGAAACACTGTTAAATATAACAATATTATATATTTGTGTCATAGTATAGGTAAAATATAAAATTAATTTTAAATTTTAGAAGGAATTTTACATATAAGAACTTTAGTTTCTGTTGTTTTGGGATGTTTTAATCATTAAAAATAACTTTGAGAAAATGAAACCTGTAGGTCTTAGCAGGGACCGTCCTTATCCAACCTTGTGTACTGATGCTACAGAATCACAAAGAACTTTACCAAACCACATCACTTGATGGCTTTCAGCAACAACTAAAATGGATAACATATGTAACTTGAAAAGAAAATAATGACATAATCAAGATGTTGTTATTTCACACTACTTTGAACAAAAGGTTAGGAAGAAAACTCCCAATCAATACTGGAAAAAGTGATAACAGCAACTGGACTTGGAAAATTTATTTTTCTAAAAAATTATTTTAAGAGTAAAAATTTAATGAATTTCAACAAAATGTAGCATTGAATGCTGAATGTTTACTTATAAGGAAGCAGCTAATATTTCCATTAGAGATGAGAACAAATATTGCACTTGGTATGTACTCGAACCCTTCCACACACTCACACATCGTGATGCTATATGGCACAGTGACCAAATAAAAAAATCAAGAGTCCCTGAAACCAACATCGCTTTGTTGTTGATATTCCATCAACCCTCACTTTTTGGTGCAATGAGGGAGCGCTGCATCAGGGTTAGAATCCCCCCCCCCCGGTATCAGGTATCCCTCATTTATTTGTTTGGTTCTTTCCAAAGACAAAATAACAAATTGAGATAAAATGTAGCCCAAGCACAGATAGTACACTTTGATTCCAGCCTGATGGCCAAGGAGCAAAGAAAAAAAAAAAAAGTAACTTAAATAGCACGGGCTACTCAATCAATGTTGAATATTGCCATTACTATCAAAGATATGGAGAACAGTTACTACACTTTCACTCCAGTTTGATAGCCAGGCAGTAAAGAAAAGTGTAATAAGTCATGCAGTCGATGAACATCAAATGTTTTCTTATAAGGAAATGGCTAATATTACCATTACCATTAGCGATGTGGAAGACAGGTACTACACATTGATCCCAACCCAATCGCAAAGGCAGTGAAAAAAATCATTACTCAGGTCACACAATTGATGAATGTCAAATGTTTTTTTTATAAAGAAATAGCTAATATTATCATTACCATTAGAGATGTGGAAAACTGGTACTACACATTGATCCCAACTCGATTTCAAAGGCAGTGAAGAAAAGCATTAATAAGGTCGTACAGTCAATGAATGTCAAATGTTTTATAAAGAAATGGCTAATATTACTATTATCATTACACATATTCAAATCTGAACATTTTAAGGAACTACACAAATATCTATCCCCCAAACTAAGCCAACTTGAATTTCCTGCTCTAAATATAGCTACATAGAGAAATATTTGAATAATTTTCTTATGTTTATTTTCATAATAATAATAATCATTATTAATTCAGACAAATGTAGCCAACACTTTTACTCTATTAGCTTCTTTTCTCACACTTCGCACCTGTGGAACTCCTTGCTTCTCTGATAGCTACAATCTCCAAAAGTGCAACGTCAATTGTCATCTCTTTATCTCCTTGACTGCCATCTTTCTTTTATCCTTTCTTCCGAAACCCCTGTATCTTGTTGGTCTTCCTTTTTGCTCTGCTTTCACATTATCCTCATCATACCAGTATTCCAATCCTTCTCTTATCCATTCTCCAACACCCCCTGTAACTTGTTCCTCTTTCTTTTCTCTCGCCTCTCATATAGCCCCCTGCCCACCAGTGACAGTATTGCCTTGCTTGGGGTGAAACGATTATAAAAAGTAATTAAAAATTCAGCAATTTCCTCACTTGTTTAAATAATTCTGTACAGTTCTAAGAAAATTAAATCTAATCTAATTAAATTAAATGTATTATTTTTATTTGGTTTGGCTTGTTTTACAGCATATCAACCTCAGTGGTCATTTAATGCCGACAAGATTTTTACAATAGATTTGTATGAATAGAGTATATATTCTTTGTAAGAAATAAGTTCGTAGATACACTTTCTTTGGTGTATTTTTGTAAATTGGTTTTTGTTAAGAGCCAAATGTATTGCTGGTATGTATTTTTGGGGTAACATTTTATTTTCCTTCAAAAATGTATTCCTGAAATTTTTACTATAAAAGTCTATTTTTTATACTTTCATAGTGTTTTGACCCCAGTTTGGGGATAAACTATTTGCCCATAGCTGGGACCCTAACAGGTGCTACCACCTGGGTCATGGTGGACCTGAAAACAACAGCAATTAAGAGGTGGTTTCATGCTCCTTGCAAACTCCAATCTCTCAATCAGAGGCCTTGCTGCCGGATGCAGTTTATTACCCATACCCAAAACCAGTATTATTTTGACTTATTTAGATGATTCCCTGAATTTTTTCTCAAATCCATTCAACTAATTTGTAGTCATGAGAAATAGCAGATGACAGCAATACTTATTATGAACGCCTTTAGGTTTTCTAACTTATGGCTAAATTCTTATTAGACAGACTAAGTTCTTTTGATACAAACACAGTTTGTTTTTTTTTTTAATTTGAATTAAAAATAAATAACACAGAGGAAATGTTTGTCCCTTTTAGTACAAATATTTGGTTTTAACATTTTAAATCATATTTTCTATCAAAGGAAAGTGTGTTGAACTACTGTGTAATATCAATCTTCTTATATGTCAGTAAATGCAAGACAATTCCTTCACAGATGAACATTAAACTTACTGCAACAGAAATGTTGTTCTACTGAAGCATGTTGACGCACGTGAACAATGAGGAAGTTTTAAGGAAAATGGAAGCAAAAAAGATCCTAATACTTAGAATGAGAAAGAGACAATCATTAGAGATGTGGTTCTACAGAAGAAGGCTGAGAATACCATGGACAGAGCATGTGAGCAATGAGGAAGTTTTAAGGAAAATTGGAAACCCAAATGACAATTAGAATCATAAAGAGACAGCTGAAATTCTTGATATAAATTATAAGGAAAGAAGGCTTGGAGAATATGACACTAACAGAACATTGTTGAAGGCAAGAGGAACAGTAAGAAATAGCAGGTAACCTGTGTAACAAGCTTGGGTAAATGAATGACAGTAAGGGGACAAACATTGCTTATTACAAAGGAGAAGAAGTTATGGCCAGCTATGATCATCTATATCCTGAAGAGAGACAGTACATAATAAAAGAAAGTCTTTTTAGATTTCAATATATGGTGGTGGTATTTCAAATCAGCCTTTAAAGACTTGGCTTAATTACCAAAATATGAAGAACAACCTTCAGCCCCAAACTTATTGGAGACTATGTCCTTTTAACTCCAAGTAGATCAGGATTTCCCAATATGGGCAATATCGCTCACTTGTGGGCAATTTCAACTATTGGGTTAGTGATAAGAAGTTGAACAGATAAAGGTAAGCAATGTTGGATTTTAAATCTTAAAAAGATATTTCCACATATGCTACCAGAAAAAAATATTCAAAGCAGATATGCAAGAAACTTGTATAAAAATTAAAAGAAAAACTAGAGGTTAAATGGGAAAAACTGGCTAACATTCCAAGATAAGATGTAAATAGTTGATTTC
This sequence comes from Ascarosepion bandense, assembly GCA_037127315.1. Lineage (NCBI taxonomy): Eukaryota > Metazoa > Mollusca > Cephalopoda > Sepiida > Sepiidae > Ascarosepion > Ascarosepion bandense. Next base: position 1,944,405 of record JBBBDQ010000151.1, read on the forward strand.
CTAAACATTACTTAGATGTGGCACAAGGCTGAAAGTATGGGGTATCGCAGTGAGGATCGAACTCACTACTAAGTTGTAATGTGGTTCTACTAAAGCATGTTGAAACACATTAGCCGCAAAGAAGTTTTAAGGAAAATGGAAACAAAAAGGGCGCTTATACTTAGAAGCAGAAAGGGACAAGCAACAGAGGTGTGGTTCTACAGAAGAAGGCTGAGAATACCATGGACAGAGCATGTGAGCAATGAGGAAGTTGGAAGGAAAATGAAAAGAATCAGGACAAACTATTCCTTACTATTACAACATAAGTTGTGATAGTGAGACAAGCTTGTTAACCATTACACCACGTCAAGGTGCCCAAGTTATAAGATATAAATATCCTTGCAAACAATAGCTATTTTAATATTTTCTTTAATTTTGAGAAGACTACTAACAAGCATTCAAATTATTCTACGGACAAAATAACCTTTCTTTTCGTATAGAAATTAAAAAACAACTTTGCCAGTAAAATTAAGAAGTGACCCCACTATAATTCTTATTTAATATGAAATTGTTTTTACTTTTTTTTTTTTATCACCCTATCTCAAGTTTGTTTCTAGGCTAAATAGGAATAACTCAATTCCATTTCTAGATAAGATATAAATATGCAAATAAACAAGATATATTTTGGTATTTTCTGTAGTTTTCAGAAGAGTCATTAGCATTCAAATAGTTCTTCAGACAAAAAAAATGTTTTTGTTTTTCAATATAAATCAGGTAAGAGAAGACCAAGATCAACTTTGCCAGTAAAATTAAGAAGTGACCTCAGGATACATTTTTTTATTGTTCTTCAGACAAAAAAACATTTTTGATTTTTGATATAAATCAGGTAAGGAAAGACCAAGAACAACTTTGCCAGTAAAATTAAGAAGTGACCTCAGGATACATTTTTTTATTGTTCTTCAGACAAAAAAACATTTTTGATTTTTGATATAAATCAGGTAAGGAAAGATCAAGAACAACTTTGCCAGTAAAATTAAGAAGTTAACTCAGGAGACATTTTTTATTTAATATAAAATTGTTTTTTTTTTTACTTTTTTTTATCTTATTGGCCGTGTCAAATTTATCAAGGCAGGAAAAGTTCCCATTAACATAATTTACCCAGTGAATGTATGATTTTGAATATTTACTATATAGGTTTCCATGTAAAAATGGAGAATGATGCAAAATAGGTTGGGAATCCCTGAGGCAGATGATTGGGCTTCAATTCATGTCCTTGTGTTGATTCTTGTCATGTTAAATATTTCTTTCTCTTAATATCAATTTATTTTTACATAGTTTTCAATTACTTTAATTATTATTTTTTTTAATCTATTTAAAAACTTTACTGAGAATTTAATGTCTCTCAAAGTCTGTTTGTACTCAGACTTCAATTTTATATCTTTTATCTGCTTTTACTTTCTCTTCTCTTATTAAAAAAAAATAAACGATTGGCATTACTTGACATTTCAAAGAATAAAATAAACGAAAACTTTTATGAAATTATATAATATTTGGATGAAATATCAAATAAATTTTCATTTTAATAAAATGAAATACTTCTGATAGTTTGGTATTTTTTTCTTTTCTTTTCTTTTTCAGAGGGTGAATCGTAACTTGTAACTTTTATGGTGGGGAGGAAGATGACAGGCCAGAAATCCCTTCTGATGGAAATCACTGGAAAACCTTCTTTTTTTTTTTTAAATTAAATTAAATTAACCCTTTTAATGAACAAAAAAGTGAAACTAAATTTTTAAGAAAAATCAAACTAAAAGGAAAAAAAAAATCCAATTTTTTTGTGTAATTTTTTTTGTATTAAATCAAATACATTTTTTTTATGTATATTTTTTTACCCCTATTATTAATACATTTTTGCATTGTATTTTGCTAATTGTGAGTCATGTGGTTAATTTGAAATAAAAATATTTTCTTTATCATAAATGAAAGAAGGACAAGTGTGTGTCTGAATCCAGATCATGCCAGAATAACTTTTGCACTCAATGTACCACCAAGCCATCAAGGGAGTGAGGTGGTGAGGTCACAAAGTGCATGACCAGACCAGCTGCACCTAGGTTGCAAGTGTGGGAAAGCATCATATCACGAGATATATATAAACCCTAATCCAGAGAGGTGTAGTTTCTCTTATACATCACAAATAAGAATCTAAGGCACGCATTTCAAATGAGTCATCAGGGGCTATGCACACGCACATACACACACTGACCAAGAGGGGTTGACAAAGTTAGGAGTCCAATAAAACAATATATTAAACATGAGAGATTCAAGTCTTCCTTTTACCTTTGGTCAGCACAATGATTTGACTTCATGACAAAGCTACAACACCTGCTTGGCAAAAATTATCTGCTCAGCGGGCCCAGCACAGATATAGAAACATACAAATGTGACTGAATGCACTAAAGATTTAAGATTTTAAAGGATTGAGCAGCCTTCCCCACTAAAAAAATGTGCTTGTGAAATACACCAAAAGATTACAGGTTCAACACATGAGTCAGACAGAAGCACTTATCATAAAGGAAACAGAATCCATATTTTAGCTTAGAAGAAGATTCAACATTTCAAAATACAAAACACTTGAAAAAAATTGGAAAGTATTTGAAAATGACAACAAAGATGAAATGAGGTCAAGCAAATCAAAATGCAAGGAAAATCTTGTTAACTAAATAAACTAGTTTGACAATATAAAAGATTATGCAACTTTCTACTGTACTGAATATGAAATAGACACATTTTTTATATTTAAATGTATTTTTCAAATGATTTCTAAATCTCTCTCATATATATATATATATATATATATATATACACACATGTATGTAATACTGTCTGTTTTTTTTTTTTTTAAATTAAAGAAATATATCTTATTAACAAATCTCTGAAGAAACTTAAAGTGAAATATGTTAGATTAAAGACACTTTTCCTACCTGTGCTTTATATATATATATATATATATATATATAAAAATCTAATCTAATCTAATCTAATCTAAACTTATTTATAAATGGAACTTTGTGTATGTGTGTGTGTGTGTGTGTGTGTCTGTTACCCATAGACTCCAAAACA